>CAUJNA010001824.1:273827-406327 GCA_963377175.1 Effrenium voratum
TGTGTGTGTGTGTGTGTGTGTGTGTGTGTGTGTGTGTGTGTGTGTGTGTGTGTTGGGGTGTGTGTGTGTGTGTGTGTGTGTGTGTGTGTGTGTGTGTGTGTGTGTGTGTGTGTGTGTGTGTGTGTGTGTGTGTGTGTGTGTGTGTTTGTGTGTGTGTGTGTGTTTGTGCGCGTGTGTCTGCGTGTGTTTGGGTGTTTGTGTGTTTGTGTTTGCGTGTGCGTTGGCGTGTTTGTGTGTGTGCGTGTGTGTTAGCGTGTGTGTGTGCGTGTTGGCGTGTGTCTGTGTGTGTCTCTGTGTGTGTGTCTGTGCGCATCTGTGCGTGTGTGTCTCTGCGTGTCTGTGTGTCTTTGTGTCTGTGTGTCTGTGTGTCTGTGTGTGTGTGTCTGTGTGTGTGTCTGTGTGTGTGTGTCTGTGTGTGTCTGTCTGTGTGTCTTTGTCTGCGCGTGTGTCTTTGTGCGTGTGTGTTCGTGTCTCTGTGTGGATGTCTGTGCGCGTGTCTGCGTGTGTGTGTGTGTGTGTGTGTGTCTGTGTGTGTGTCTGTGCGTGTGTCTTTGTGTGTGTGTTCGTGTCTGTGTGTACTTTGTGCGTGCGTCTGCGGGTGTGTGTGTGTGTCTGTGTGTGTGGTGCGTGTGTTTGTGTGTGTGTGTCTGTGTCTTTCTGTGTTTGTGTGTGTGTGTCTGTGTGTGTCTGTGTGTGTGTCTCTGTGTGTGTCTGTTGCGCCTGTTGTGTCTGTGTGCGTGTGTGTCTGTGTGCGTGTGTCTGTGTGTCTGTGTCTGTGTGTGTGTCTGTGTGTGTGTCTGTGTGTGCGTGTGTCGGTGTCTGTGTCTCTGTGTGTGTGTGTGCGTGTGTGCTTGTGCGTGTGCGTGCGCGTGTGCGTGTGCGTGTGCGTGTGCGTGTGTGTGTGTGTGCGTGTGCGTGCGCGCGTGCGCAAGCGCGTGTGTGCACGGGTGCGTGTGCGCGTGTGCACGTGTGCGCGTGTGCGCGTGTGAGGGTGTGTGCGCGCTGCGCGTGCGCGCACGTGCGCGCGTGCACGGGTGCGCGCCTGAGGCGCGCGTGGCTTGCGCGCGTGCGACCGTGCGCGCGTGCGACCGTGCGCGCGTGTGACCGTGTGCACGTGTGCGGGTGCGTGCGTGCGCGTGTGCGCTTGTGCGCGTGTGAGCGCGTGTGCGCGTGTGCGCGTGCGCGCGTGCGCGTGCGCGTGCGTGTGCGCGTGTGCGTGTGCGTGTGCGTGTGCGTGCGCGTGTGCTTGTGCGTGCGCGTGGGCGTGGGCGTGTGCGTGTGCGTGTGCGTGTGCGTGTGCGTGCGCATGTGCGTGTGCGTGTGTGCGTGTGCGTGTGGGTGTGGGTGTGTTTGTGTGTGTGTGTTTGTGTGTGTGTGTGTCTGTGTGAGTGTGTCTGTGTGTGTGTGCGTGTGCGTGTGTGTGCTTGTGTGTGTGCGGCGCGCGTGTGCGTTTGTGTGTGTGTGCGTCTGTGTGTGTGTGTGTCTGTCTGTGTCTGTGTGTGTCCGTGCGTTTGTGTTTGTGTGTGGGGTTGTGCTCGTGTTTGTGTAGGTGTGTGTGTGTGTGTGTATGTTTGTGTGTGCGATTGTGTTTTTGTTTTTGTGAGTGGTTGTGCTGGTGTTTGTGTTGTTGTTTGTGCTTGTGTTTGGGTACGCGTGTTTGTGTGTGTTTGTGCTCCTGTGTTTGTGTGTCTGTGTTTCTGTTTGTGTGTTTGTGCTTGTGTGTGTGTGTGTTTGTGTTTGCGTTTGTGCTTTCGTGGTTGCGGTTTTGTGCTTGTGTTTGTGTTTTTTTGTGTGTGTGTGTTTCTGTTTGTGTTTGTGATTGTGTGGGTGCTGTGTTTGTGTGTTTGTGTTTGTTTGTTTGTGTTAGTGTGAATATCTTTGTGTTTGTGTGCTTGTTTGTGCTTGCGTTTGAGTGTTTGCGTGTGTTCGAGTTTGTGTTTGTGATCGTGTGGGTGCTGTGTTTGTGTGTTTGTGTTTGTTTGTTTGTGTTAGTGTGAATGTCTTTGTGTTTGTGTGCTTGTTTGTGCTTGTGTTTGAGTGTTTGCGTGCGTTCAAGTTTGTGTTTGTGATCGTGTGGGTGCTGTGTTTGTGTGTTTGTGTTTGTTTGTTTGTGTTTGTGTGTTTGTGTTTGTGTGTTTTGTTTGTGTGTGTGGTTGTTTGTGTTTGTGTTTGTGTTTGTGTTTGTGTTTGTGTTTGTGTGTGTTTGTGTTTGTGTGTGCTTGTGTTTGAGTGTTTGTGTGTGTTTGAGTTTCTGTTTGAGTCTGTGTTTGAGTTTGTGTTTGTGTTTGTGTTTGTGTTTGTGTTTGTGATGGTGTTTTTGTGTTTGTGTTTGTGTTTGTGTTTGTGTTTGTGTTTGTGTTTGTGTTTGTGTTTGTGTGTGCTTGTGTTTGAGTGTTTGTGTGTGTGTGTTTGAGTTTCTGTTTGAGTCTGTGTTTGAGCTTGTGTTTGTGTTTGTGTTTGTGTTTGTGTTTGTGTTTGTGATGGTGCTTTTGTGTTTGTGTTTGTGTTTGGGTCAGTGTGAATGTTTTTGTGTGTTTGTGTGTTTGTGTGTTTGTGTTTGTGTTTGTGCTTGTGTGTTGTTGTTAGTGTGTTTTTGTTTCTGTGTGCGTGTTTGGGTGATTGTTTGTGTGTTTCTGCGTTTGTGTTTCTGTGTTCGTGTTTGTGCGTTTGTGTTTGTGTTTGTGCTTGTGCGGGGTTGTGTTTGTGCTTGTGTTTGTGTTTGTGGTGTCTGTGTGGCTGTGCTTGTGTGGTTGTGTGTGTGTGTGTGTTTGTGTGTGTTTGTGCGTGTGTGTGTGTTTCTGTGTGTGTTTGCGTGTGTGTTTTTGTGTTTTTGTGTGTGTTTGTGTTTCTGTTTGTGTTTTGCGTTTGTGTTTGTGTTAGTGTGAATGTGTTTGTGTGTTTGCGCTTGTGTTTGTGTTTGTGATTGTGTGTTCTTGTTTCTGTGTTGTTGCTTCTGTGTGTGTGTTTGGCCGATTGTGTGTTTGTGTGTGTGTCTGTGTTTGTGTTTCTGTTTGTGCGTTTGCGTTTGTGTTTGTGCTTGTGTTTGTGGTTGTGTTTGTGTTTGTTTTGTGTTTGTGACTGTGTGTTTGCTTGTGTTTGTGTTGGTGTTTGTGTCTGTGTGCTTGTGCTTGTGTGTTTGTGTTTGTTTGTTTGTGTTTGTGTGTTTGTGTGTGTTTGTGCTTGTGTGTGTGTTTGTACGGTTGCGTGTGCGTGCTTGTGTTTCGGTGGTTGTGTTTGTCTGTGTGTGTGTGTGTTTGTCTGTGTGTGTGTTCGTGTTTGTGCGTGTGTGTGTTTGTTTGGGTGATTGTGTGTGTGTGTGTTCGTGTTTGTGTGTTTCTGTGTTTGTGTGTTTCTGTGTTCGTTTTTGTGTGGTTGTGTTTGTGTTTGTGTGTTTGCTTGTGTTTGTGTCTGTGTTTGTGTCTGTGTGGTTGTGTGCGTTTGTGTTTTCGTGTGTTTGTGTGTTTGTGTGTTTGTGTGTTTGTGTGTTTGTGTGTTTGTGTGTTTGTGTGTTTGTGTGCGTTTGTGCGTTCGTGTGTTTGTGTTTGTGTATTTGTGTTTGTCTGTGTGCTTGTTTGGGTGATTGTGTGTGTTCGTGTTTGTGTGTGTTTCTGTGTTTGCGTTTCTGTGTTCGTGTTTGTCTGGTTGTGTTTGTGTTTGTGCGTGTGTTTGTGTTTGTGTTTGTCTCTGTGTGTGTTGTGTGTGTGTGTGTTTGTGTTTTCGTGTGTTTGTGTGTGTGTTTGTGTGTTTGTGTGCGTTTGTGCGTTGGTGTGTTTGTGTGTTGTGTTTTTGTTTGTTTGTGCTTGTGTGTGTGTGTGTGTTTGGGTGATTGTGTGTGTGTGTTTGTTTGTGTGTGTGTCTTTGTGTTTGAGTTTGTGCTTGTGTTTGTGTGTGTGTTTGTTTGTTTGTGTTTGTCCGCTTGGGTTTGTGTGCTGGTGCGGTAGTGTGTTTGCGCGCTTCAGTGTTTGTGTGTGTGTTGTCTGTTTGTCTGTTTGTCTGCCTGGTATCTCTGCTTCTCCGCTTCTCCAGCAGATGGAAACGGAGTTTGTTGAAACATGGAGGTTTCGTTGTTTTGAAACAGTGGCCTGGCTCAACTCAACTGAAAGAAGAGCTTGAAGTCGTGCACCCAGACACACTTGAACTCCTGAGGGAGGTTTCTGAACTTCGAGTACAACTTTCGAGTACAACTTTCGAGCACAACTTTCGGCTTGCAAGGCGCTTGGCTTCTCTTTAGTGTCGAAACCGTTACCAGATCCATGAAGCACACACAACGAAACAAACAACGGGCCAAAAGGACTTTGAATCACTGGTGCAGGTACGTCAATCTCGAGCAAAGGTCTTCGTTTGTGCCAGCCTTGCTCTGCCCCTGTCACCCCCTGCAACGGTATATGAAATGGTTCCAGGGTAGATCTGGAACTCGGCACACACACACACGCCCCCGCAGGGGCGAACGCACTGATTTTCCGGAAGAACAGGCAGGTCATCACGAAAGCAATTCAGGAGCCAAAAAAACCTGAGCGTCCTGGTGATCTGGAACGAACTCTAGATGCCAGGATGTCCTCAGGTGTCGGGGTCCCGTGCTCACGATCATGAAACCTCCGGTGTGGCGCATGTCCGAGGCTGCGAGATGATGCCAGTCGCGTCGGTACATTAAGGGCCGCGCGAGATGCATCCAGCGGGAACGGGGCATGGGGGTCCAGGTTGGCGTCAAAGGGGTCCTGCGTCGAAAGAACACGTTGATATCCTTGACAACGCCGATTCTGAAATTTCCAGATGAAGGTCCACCGCACATAGATGGGGCTGTCTTCATCCTCGCCAGGAGTCGTATCATAAACGACCCAACGCTTGCTCCAAGTCCGATATGTGTTGCTATCAAGCGGGGGTGGCTCCTCCTGGCTTCCATCAAGTGTGACAGGCTCATCCGGGACAAAGATCTTGACCCAATCCTCCCGCGTGAAGCGGCTGAGCTCACAATCAAGGCCGCGGTGTCACGGGCCGTGGAGGCGCATCATCATGATGATCCAAGTCCATGGTGTCGTCTGGTGAAACACTACGCAACCACAACAGCTCAACAAGAGCATCAAATCATGAAGTTGACGCCAATCACAAGCACGAAAAACACCCGACGCACTCCCACTTTTCAAGAGCCGACGAATCACTCACACATCCGGCAACGATTCAAAGGTAGGCCACGTAGGTGCGCTCGAGGTGGTAGCCCGACGAAGTGGCTCATAGCGATGAGATGCAGCGTTGTCAATACCAGGCCGCTCCGCATCATAAGGCTCAGGGCGGTTGCGAGGACGGGATGTGCCAGCGTCACTGCTGGAAGGAGTTGTTGAACGAAGACGCTCGAGGCCAGTGATGACGAAAGCAATTCACGTTGAGACGAATGTAACAGCGGAAGAGGTAGAGGACGTCAGGACAACGGAAGAAGTGGAAGAAGTCAATCCAAAGGAGGAGGTAGAAGACGCCAAGCCAACGGAAGAGGAAGAAGACGTCAAGCCAACGGTAGAGGACGACACGCCAACGAAAAAGGACGGCAAGCCGACGGAAGAGGAAGAAGACGTCAAGCCGACGGAAGAGGAAGAAGACGTCAAGCCGACAGAAGATGAAGAAGTCGTCAAGCCAACGGGAGAGGTAGAAGACGTCAAGCCAACGGAAGAGGAAGAAGACGTCAAGCCCACGGAAGAGGTAGAAGACGTCAAGCCAACGAAAAATATAAAACGTCTATTCAACGGAAGAAGTCATGCCGACGGAAGAGGTAGAAGCTTGCGCCAACGGAAGAGGAAGAAGACGTAGTCCTGCCTCGAAAGAACACGTTGATATCCTTGACAACGCCAATCCTGGAATTTCCAGATGAAGGTCCACCGCACATAGATGGGGCTGTCTTCATCCTCGCCAGGAGTCGTATCATAAACGATCCAACGCTTGCTCCAAGTCCGATATGTGTTGCTATCAAGCGGGGGTGGCTCCTGGCTTCCATCAAGTGTGACAGGCTCATCCGGGACAAAGATCTTGACCCAATCCTCCCGCGTGAAGCGGCTGAGCTCACAATCAAGGCCGCGGTGTCACGGGCCGTGGAGGCGCATCATCATGATGATCCAAGTCCATGGTGTCGTCTGGTGAAACACTACGCAACCACAACAGCTCAACAAGAGCATCAAATCATGAAGTTGACGCCAATCACAAGCACGAAAAACACCCGACGCACTCCCACTTTTCAAGAGCCGACGAATCACTCACACATCCGGCAACGATTCAAAGGTAGGCCACGTAGGTGCGCTCGAGGTGGTAGCCCGACGAAGTGGCTCATAGCGATGAGATGCAGCGTTGTCAATACCAGGCCGCTCCGCATCATAAGGCTCAGGGCGGTTGCGAGGACGGGATGTGCCAGCGCCACTGCTGGAAGGAGTTGTTGAACGAAGACGCTCGAGGCCAGTGATGACGAAAGCAATTCACGTTGAGACGAATGTAACAGCAGAAGAGGTAGAGGACGTCAGGACAACGGAAGAAGTGGAAGAAGTCAATCAAAAGGAAGAGGTAGAAGACGCCAAGCCAACGGAAGAGGAAGAAGACGTCAAGCCAACGGTAGAGGACGACACGCCAACGGAAAAGGACGGCAAGCCGACGGAAGAGGAAGAAGACGTCAAGCCGACAGAAGATAAAGAAGTCGTCAAGCCAAAGGGAGACATAGAAGACGTCAAGCCAACGGAAGAGGAAGAAGACGTCAAGCCCACGGAAGAGGTAGAAGACGTCAAGCCAACGAAAAATATAAAACGTCTATTCAACGGAAGAAGTCAAGCCGACGGAAGAGGTAGAAGCTTGCGCCAACGGAAGAGGAAGAAGACGTCAAGCCGACGGAAGAGGTAGAAGACGACAAGCCGACGGAAGAGGTAGAAGACGTTACGCCAACGGAAGAGGTAGAAACCGTTCAAGTACTACGTGAAGATTCCGAAAAGCAAGCCAACGGAAAAGGTAGAAGATGTCGCGCCAACGGAAGAGGAAGAAGACGTCAAGCCGACGGAAGAGGTAGAAGACGTCAAGCCGACGGGAGAGGTAGAAGACGTCAAGCCAACGGAAGAGGTAGAAACCGTTCAAGTACTACGTGAAGACTCCGAAAAACAAGCCAACGGAAAAGGTAGAAGATGTTGTGCCAACGGAAGAGGAAGAAGACGTCGCGCCGACGGAAGAGGTAGAAGACGTCAAGCCGACGGAAGAGGCAGAAGACGTCAAGCTAACGGAAGAGGTAGAAACCTTTCAAGCACTACGTGAAGAGTCCGAAAATCACAAAACATGAGTGGCAGTGCAAGGACAACCTGTGAAGTGGTCGAAGGCAATGTAATGCAGGGGGCAGTAGTCGTTGCCACCCAAATGTGTTCCAGTCACGAAAATGCCAGCAGTAGCGCGTGGGCAAAGAGGTAGTGCGAAGCTGTTCATCGAGTGACGTCGTCGCCAGTAATGAAGGGCAGGTTAAAAAAAGGGGCGTGTTGATCGCGTTGAAGTTGGAGAAACTTGCGACACCTGGAATGCTTCCTATGTAGAACATCACGATCAGTTGCACCGATGTAGTATGGCAGGAACCATGGTGAAATTCGAAGGTAAACACAGGGTTGTTGAAAATGAGCAACATCCTGGAGAAAAACACTAAGATCAGGAAGTCGAGCACGTAGGGAACGCAAATGGCGATGTTCAGCGAAAAAAGAAAACATAATGTCACGGAGCAGCGCGGCCTTGTAGAAATGCAATACTTCAAAAAAAACGCTGGTATATATCCATTGTCTTGTAGAACGAGTCTTTGAAGGAAACACGGAAGTAAAAGGCTGATACTCAACAGCGATGAAGTTCATACCGATTGGCCGTTGGATTGGAAGTGTTCGAGAACGCGCACGCAGGAATCTGTAAGGAAATCCGAGGGGTTAAGCCAATCTTGAGAATCTGCTTGGCGTAGATCATCATCACGATCATTACGTCTGCGTGCTTTGCGAGGTGGAGATTCGGATCGTCCACGACGGTGCCGAGCGCGAGATCGTTCACGGTCATCACGGCGAGGCATGATCCAGCACAAGACGGGACTCCAAAACCCAATGCTTGAGACACAAAGCACTCAAAGACATGGCAAAAGAATGCAACAAACTCAACCAGCGGCTCCAGCCCAGCAAGCACCACTGAACCCAGCAACGGAGATGGTGGCTTACGCTGTCTTCCCTTTAGTGAAACCTCGTTTCTGCTTAAAAGTGAAGAAATTCCGCTGGACTAGTGATCGACGCCAATGTCAAATCAAACGGCAACGCCGTCCCGGAGCCACGCAATGGGAGCATCCGAGGGTCCCCCGAGACGGGGTAATCACACTTGAACTCCCGAGGGAGGTTTCTGAACTTCCGAGTACAACTTACGAGTACAACTTTTGAGCACAACTTTCGGCTTGCAAGGCGCTTGGCTTCTCTTTAGTGTCGAAACCGTTACCAGATCCAACATGAAGCACACACAGCGAAACAAACAACGGGCCAAAAGGACTTTGAATCACTGGTGCAGGTACGTCAATCTCGCGTCCGAGATTGATATCACAGGCAAGAGCAAAGGTCTTCGTTGGTGCCAGCCTTGCTCTGCCCCTGGCACCCCCTGCAACGATAGGTTCCAGGGTAGATCTGGAACTCGGCACACACACACACACACAGAAAGAGTGGCCTGGCTCAACTCAGAAGAGCTTGAAGTCGTGCACCCAGACACACACACACACACACACACACAAAGACGCGGGCAAACAGGGAAACCGGGAAAAGGAAAGACCGTGAGTTCCTCTTTGCATCCTTTGCGTTCCCTAAGGAGGCCAAATCGGGTCTGGCTGCTTCTCACAAAGTTCGCTCAGCCACAGCGGCCTCGATCACACTGTTCACCTGCAACAGCTCCTGACTCCTCAGGAAGAAGATGGCCAGTCCTGCACGACACAGCTCACACTGCCGCAAGTCCATCACACCCCATACATAGAATTTGCATCCACTTACCCTTCCACGGAGGTACTGTGCTGATAAGATGCGCACTGTTCTGCTTTGCAGCCCGAACATGGTCAGAGTCTGGCAAACTAAAAATGAGTTCTACGACATGGGTCCGATCGGATGCAACGCTGGAACCCAATTGTTGGCACCCGTTCGGGCACCCAAAATGATTGACACCGTCCGCGGGCTCCTGATCGGAAAAGCGCCAAGTGACCCTCGTGCAAGACACAGTCGAGAACTCGATGAGCATGTTCTGCAGGAAGAGTGTTTACCTGGAGGCAATGCAAAGATGTGCGTGTTACAATAGCGCGATAGGGCAACCCCAAATAAGGGGACCCCAAACATTTCTATCTTATGTTGTTGTCCGAGGGCCTTTTGCAATTACACCTTGGGCGCTCGCAAAACGATCCAGAAAGGTGCAACGCAACAAGGTTGTTAGCTGGAAATTGCCCAGACAATTCCCCAGGCGAAGTTTCAGACGCAATGCACCCTGGATGTCCTGCCAAAAGCAGTCCTCTGAGCTCCAGACAAATAAGCACATGAACCAATTCATCAGAATCGGAGCTACGTCGATTCCACTCCTCCACACAGGAAAGCTTGGCAAGCTTGGATTGGCACTTCGCCAAATCGGGGTCCCGTATATTGTTGGTGTCCACCATTTCGAGAAACTCCCAAGTGTCTTGCTCGGGGTCCTGGCGAAGCTTTGGCCAAGTTGAGGCAGAAATTGTTGTAGACACCAGTTGAAGACGCGCAAATCCTTGGCTGAGGACTGGATGAGTGCTGCTTGCTGCTTGTCAGTTATCTGCAAGCACGGTGACTTGTTGAGGTCGTCCCCTTTCCAACACATCAACTGCTGAACAGTTGCCCATGTGGGTGTTTGTTGTTGGTGGACCCCACAAAATGCTGGGGTTTCCTTTTGGTTTCCCTTCAAACCCGCGCGAAAGGGTACAAAGACACGCCCGTGTGAAACACATCAGCTGGCATGCGGCGGCCCTGAGGCCGGTCAGCATTTCAGTGTAGTAGTCACTCGGCAGCAGATCTTCAATCACGCTGCACAAAATCCAGAAGGCGTGCTCCTCACGGCAATACCTGAGACGGCAACAAAGAAACGCAATGAGGTAGCAACCTGGGCAAGTGAGAAAAGTGTGCAACCGGAGTGGCAAAAGAAACGTGGCCGCGATGAAGTTCATGGATTGGCAGTACCCGATTTTTGGATTTCTAACCTGCATGAAGCAAAAGAGCTGGATGGACATGTGAAGCTGCAAATTGGCACCCAAGCTACATTCAGCACGATCGCATTAAGGAAAGAACTAAACTAAAGGCCAGTACAGCAAAGCAGCTTGGCAATTCTAAAACAACAGCAAGGTGGTTGCTCACTGGCTAGACTCCAAGTGGCTGAATATGCGAGAAGCACATTTTCCAGCGCCGGAAGTAGCGATTCTTCACAGCCGCTTCGCGGCAAGTCGTTGGCAATGGTGCGACCCGCCACGGTGTCTTTGCAGCGATGCCCCTCGTCCACCTCAGCGCACCAGGTGTCCGTACTTCCTCACGAAAACAACATTCACCCAAGCACGTCTCAACCTCATAGTTCTTGGGGTGACCAAGATGAGTTTTCTTAGTTGCAACAGCAAATTGATGGCGCTCGTTAGTTTGCTTTTGGTGTCATTGTCAACACTATCCTACGCTGCTTTCTAATTGGCTCTACCTTCTACTCAACTATCCAAGTGACCAGCGACTGGTAAGAGGCAGAAGCAGCGCGCTTCTTGCTTAGCCCACCACTGCACAGGAACCTTGGCTGGTGAATCGAAACTTGCGCTCAAAATTTGGGAACCACCAAAAGGGTTGAATTTAGTTTCCCCTGTAGACAATCCCAATGAATGCCAAAGGATCCCCAACTGAACGGCCCCAGCGTACTACGCCATTGGCAGAGGTGCCACAAAGTTCCTCGCAGGTTCGGCGGGATGCCAGACCGGATTGCAGCAGTCAGGCCTTAGATACATAGATCTGTCTCCAATACAACCCAAACCTGGGTGGTGTCCATTTTATTGTCCTTTAAAAATACAAGAGTACCCTGAAGAAAGGACAGCCACGTAAATAAAGCGCTCGTCTCCTCTTGGCACAATCTTCCCTCATCTGTGCTTGCGAGACACGCTCTCGTGCTGAAGGCCTGGCCGGTGACTTTTGTCTTCCATCATCGTGCCGTGCACTTCACTTCTGTGCACAGAAAGTCTTTGCTTTGTCTCGTTGTCGACTGTTGGATTCCGGGATAGTCAACTAAAAGACCCTGCCACCATCTTTGCTGAAACTTCCGGTAGAGATGATGAAAATCCAACCCCCTCTCAATCCGCCAGCTTCATGAATGCAGGGCCAACGTGCCACTTGCCCGTAAGGCGCGCCTCGAGAAGAACGACTTCAGCTTGTGCCTGATGCCGTTCTCTCCAACTCCATCCCCTTTGCGCCATCGCTCGAAGCCTTCCAGCACATCGTCCGGCACATCCTCCTAGCGAGCCATGCCCAACTCGTCATTTCAACAAACATAGGACCCGTTTGCCTCACAATCGCGGGGAAACCTCCGAAATGGATGGTCCTCAACTGCACACAGGCATGGGGCAGTCTGGGCCGCCCGGCTAAGGGAGTGCTGTCGTCGTCCCAGCCAAGGCCTGCAAGTCCCAGGCAAGCCCTTGCAAACCTTCAAAGCAATGTCTCGGCGTTTCTTTTCATCTTGAACCCTAAAAAAAAACACGCAAATAGATTTACCAGGCCAGGATGCACCACGGTCACCCTCACGAGCTCTGGTTTTGGGGCGAATTGTGCTTAGAAGTTCTGTTGAGCCCTTTCCCACCAAGCTCGGATCCGGTCCATGCTTGAAACTCTAGGTCAAGATTCCCTGACTAGGACAATCCGAGCCTCGCCTCGTTTGAGTTCTACCCAAGCTGCCTCCTCCTTTCCCATAAGAAGTGCAAGGTCAAAGAATCCGGCCAAACCATGGCAATTCGCAACGGTCGCAAAGTTGCCAGAGCTGATGAATCGACTTTGTCCTGCTGATGGTTGTTTGTTCGATCTTGGAGTGCTGCGGTGTGTGAAGCGCACATTCGCATCTGCTGACTGCGAGGCTAATACCAGCTGCCTGCATCAAGCGTGCTTCGTAAGCAAAAGGCTGCAACCTCAACATCACGCCTGGACGACGAATCGCACTCACAACCGGGGCTAACACCTTTTCTGGGACCCCAGTTTGGGGTCCTGCGGTGGGCCAGCATGCAACAAGCAAGCACTGCAAGGCGTTCGCACCTCCTCGGCGAGGATGTCTGCCAGGTCTCGAAACTGCGGGTGGATTTGATGCAGACTGCTGTCCTCAAATTGGATACCCCCTTTCTGGTTGGTCTGTTTAAGAGAAAAACGCAAGAGGAAACCAACCATTTGTGGCGGTCTCTGATTCGGGGAAGCATCCACGTCAATGGCCTGGTTGTTGCAGGGCATGGAATTGCTGTACCTGGAAGGGGTCACTTCCTTCGACTGCATTGTAAAACTACAGCAACCTGCCCAACACATGATTTGCCCTCTTTTGAACATTTGCCTAGATTGGCTTCCGTTCCAAGGCGCACCAACTGGCTCTAACTTGGTGCATGCACCCGATCCCTCTGAGCATTGCACGGGGCTGCGATGGTGATGACTGGCTTCTTGAAGTCTTCGTCCTTCAATCAACTGCAAAGAGCAATCAACACACATTCCGCAATGTACGCTCAACATGGCCGCATGTTGAAAAAAACCATACATGGCTGGCCCGTGTTTGGTCTGCGTCAACAAACCAGCACGAACCCGTTGCGAGTTGGAAGAGTCGACACCTAGCTTTGAGTGCGCCTTCCAGCCCGCAGCCCGGAAGTTGGCTCTGGAGCAGGTCATCTTCACGAAGGAGTTCGGTGCACCTCACACTCCTCTCCACTCCAATCTGTTTGAATCTGTGTCTGCGTCTACACACGCTTCGACATTCCCAAGACGGTTTCCCTTCCCCACTAACTGCTCCTTGCAAGAATCCAGTTGTTGAGGTCAAATGCCTGTTATCAAGTACTCTGTGGCAGCTGCCATCAGGCTTCTTTGGATCACCCGTAATCTTGTAGCTCTCCTTCTTTAGCCTCGGAAAACCAACTTCGAAGCCGGGCAGAGACCTCCCCCGCACCGTGGAGACTGAGGCTATGTTGTGCCACTCTGAGGCATCTCAAGGGTCCGGCAACCCGCAAAACCGCCTTGCGCACATCCCCCTGTGACATCCGGTGAGTGCCGCACTCTTGCGCCATGGCCTGCACAGGTCTGGACCGACCAACGGGCACGGCACGACCAACCAAAGGGCCCCCGCCTTCGAAAGCCGTGCACGTGGCTTTGAGGCGAGTCTGTTCACGGAGGGCCCGATTCGATGAGATACACATTGAATCATTCAACAAAGGCTCATATGAATTGGAAATGAGCCTTTAGCGGAAACAACTTTTCCAACATGAAAATGGGTGAGCTGCGAGCCTATTGGAAATCATTAAGACTTTTGCAGCATTACCACGTCCTGCTTCCATGACACCGGGAGCCGCAACTTTCGGCGGCGAGATCTGTCAAGCTGCTGAGCACAGTACCCATCACATCGACCCAACTGAGTGGTCACGTAATCACCCGAAATGATACTTCCCTGCTTTCCTTTCGGTGTCCCTTTAAACCCAGCCAGAAGGAGGCAGGAAAAAGAATGTTTGGCCTCAGATGAAAGTCCAAACCTATTTAGTTCGTGCACAGCTCGAGTGGCAAAGGGCACCGTCCAGAGCATCCATGTGCCCAGGTTCGATGGTCCGGCACCATCCTTCCAGCCTCGGTATCATTTGGCTCAACACAAGACAGGACCACACTCTGCTCTTGACCAAGAGCATTCCAGCCATTTCAGAGGCTCAAAACTAACTTGATATTACCTCTTACTCTCCTCCAAACACATGGGTTTCCCCTTGTCCTCCACCCAAAGAGGGTCGGGAAAAAAGAATGTGTTGACCACCGCAAATCGCGGCACCTGAGTCACAACCAAAACCTGGTATGAATGTGGTCTACCCAATGTCAAGAATCAAAGGGGCGGGAACCCATATCTGCAGCTCTTGGACGGGCACCGTCCCCTTCACTTGCGGCTTTGAGTGTGGCTCACCCTGTCGATTTCATGGGACCGGTAGGACCTCGCCTCCCAGCTCCCAAGGCGTGGGACCTTCAGCACGGCGCCGGAAGGCTGCCTCTCAATGGGGCCAAAAAAAGAGAGGCAAAGAGGCAAGGCTTTGACGGGGCCAGAGGTCACTCCTGGTGCTACACGGTTTGTTAGGGAATTTTGAGCCATCCAAGAAATGTGGGGCCGTTTTGAGGGGAAATGGTCGAGTCTGGCACCTGCTCTGCTCGCTGGCGACACCGGATCTGATCCGGGCAGTGTGACTTGCCTGCGTGGCAGTCACAGCGAAGGTTGCAAGCGGAGCCGGCCACTGCAAGCCGAGCTCGTGGCAAGTGGGACACGCAGGGCACTGCACTGCTAGTCCTCGTCAAAAGTTTTGGGGCTGCAAAAGAATCTACTTGGCCACCAAGCTAGAAGGTCACATCTCTACCAGGTGCCATCAATGTATTTGTTTTCTATTTGTTTGAAGGTACCTTTCTTGGTGTTGCTTTGACGCCAAAGGGAGACCACCCAGTTTGCTGAGTCTGAGTCCTGGCAGGTCCGCCAAGGTCGAAGCGCAGATCTTCGTGGCCTGCTCCTGCATGAGTCACGGTAAAAACTGACGTGGTCAATCCAACATCATGCGGGCCAAGGACAATATTGCTCTCAGTTGGTTCAATTGAGGTCCCCCCAACAGGTTGCTCATGTACTCTTCCTAACCTTGACTTACCCGAAATTTGATTCTGGTTCACTTGTTCTCCCAAGCGGAGGTGGGAAATCAGTGTGCCCTGGTTGTTGTGCACTCGTTTTCCCCTGTCCCAAATCCACGCTAGGGATCATGAAATAGTGACCAATTCGCCCACGGCTTGCGTCTTCGGGGTTGCGGACTCTCGGCGCACCTCATTGAGCGACTTCAATGCCCAGCAGGCAAAGCTGCCAGATGCGTCCTGTGATCCCAACTTTTCTAGGCGCTGTATTTCAATCCTATGGAAAGTCAGCACTCTGGTCCCAGAAGCCAAAAAACAGCATTCTATGGGATAAGCGCGTTGCCAATCTATTTTATGAGTCACTCTTTCAGTTTGTACCAATCTAAGAAATGCGATGCCAGTCAGCTGCTCCTCTCGCCGCTCCTCTCGCCGCTCCCGAAGATTCGGCTTGTCAGGTGCCTGGTCTGTCTCTCTCACCCACTCACGCACTCTTGCTCGCGTCAGCTGCCGCTCCTCTCGCCGCTCCTCTCGGAGATTTGGCTTCTCGGGCACCTGGGCTCAGTCTCTCTCTCTCTCTCTCTGTCTCTTTCTCTCTCTTTCCCTGGAACCCGCTCCAGTCGTACCCAGTAAACAAAATCACGAAACGAGCTGCTTGGCAACGCTTCCCTATACCCGCCTGCCATGCAGCTTGCTTCGCCTCGGCCTTCAAGGGCTCAGCCTCCGTCTGCTCCTTCTCGGAAGCGCCGTCCGGAACTCTGCACGGCCCTGCGAAGTTGGCACGTGTCACAACGAGTGCGGCTCAGCAGAGATTTGTTGAGGCAAGGCCACTTTTGCCACGCCGCAAGAGTGTGCAGTTCTCAGGACCTGAACAGGCATTGAATATTGAAAGGCAGTTCCCGAGCAAACCTCTCCTGCCCTGCTGCTCGCCTGCAGAGCTCTGGATTGCGAAGTTGCAGCCAGCTTGGAGAAGTGGAAAACACCTGAGCGCCAATGCCTTCTCGAAGGCAACCAAAGCAAGAGATGCTCAACGCAATCTTCCCGGTAAGCCCGCAGCTTCCAGATGCAGCACAAGTAGCTGCAGCAGCGCAAACGGCCAGCAAGGAGGCGACCAGGTCCAGGTCTGCCATGTCTCCATTTGATCAGGTCATGTCATGCCAAAAGACGAACACCGCCTGCCAGCATGCGCAGGCACCAAAGGGTCCAACGCCAGGGCTTCATGGCTATGACCTGTACAGGCAGGTAGGCGGGACAAATGGAAAGGTTGGCAACTTTGGGGTTCCCTAAGTTATCTTTTCTATTTCTCTGTTCAAGAACCAAAAGGTACCGGTTCCTCTTTGGCTCAGCCAAAAGGGCGTTGCCCCCCAGGACAACCCTGTCTCTCTCTCTCTCTCTCTCACTGAGGCGCCAGGGCTGCGGCCAACGCGCCCAAGCTCTCACTAGTGTGCTCGCCACCTTAGCCGGAACCCGCATTCGGATCTTGGCTACACGTGCGCACGCGAGTGCATGCCCGACTCTGAGACGCCGAGTTGAGACTCGCACGAAGCCAGCCGGCCGCCACCAGCGTGGCTTGCCAGTGTGCCGGCCCGCAGGCGGTGAGTGTTGCGCTCATTCCAAGGCCAGGCTTGCATCGGGAGGACACCAGCCATCGGGTTATCTGTAGGCTCTTTGCCCAGGCGGCTCCTTCTTGCAGTGACATCAGCACAGCCGAGTCCTGAGGGTCTATGGGCCATGAGCTGTCTCTCATGTCCCGGGCGGGCCTCGGCCTCGTGCGCAACTGACTCAGCCCCTGCTGCCAGCAGCGGAGCTGCGCGCGGGCACGGAGTACCACGCTCTGCAGGATGTTGTCCGTCCGCTTTGTGCTCGCCATGGCGAACATGGCCACACGCCACGGGGCGGCGTTCAACGCCCCCAGGCTGGTGCTCACCAGTACCCCATCCCGTTGGAACCCCAACACGCTCGCGGCCAACAGAACTTCTCCGCAGAGCCTCCAGCTGCCGGACACCAACAGGCCGCTCCAAGACGCCCCATCCGGCTCCAACTTTGCGATGCACATGTCTCGGAGACTCTGCAAGCCGCTCCTCCAACTTCTTGGCACGGAATTGTGCTCGAGCCTCCCCGGTTGGAAACTCCTCACGTGGCACTCCTGCAAAAGCCTGGCGCTCCTCCGCCAATGGCTGGCCTTGCCACAAATGGCAATGGTGGAGCCCAAAGATTTGATATTAACTTCAGCATGCAATTGGCTCGCAGCGAGAAACCTGCTCGCCAGACACCATGTTGACTTGCTTCTCCCTGTTTTTGCTGGCGTGAGACAGGATGTGCAAAGCACGGCATAGGTTTCGGCATCAGGCTGGCATCCCGAGTTGGAAGCCTGCCCAAAGACCTGAACTGCCAGGCTCCATGCACCTGCCTGGATCATGGCAGACCCCGCAGTGGTGTAGGTAACCATGTCCTGCATGTGGACTTGCGCCAGACGCCTCACACAGTGCTGCCAGCCGTGGCTCCGCGCAAGGACAGCCATCAGGCAATTCTCAGTGACCACATCCCCTCTAACCCAGGATCTTGTCATCTGCTCCAAACCACGCAGCAACTCTGTCCATTGAAACGACCTCAGGGAAGAGGTCAAGCACAAATTGTGTGACAAGAGACTGGGTTCAATGGTCTGGAGCTTCCCTCCGGCAAGGAGGCGCTTTGCCTTCACATGAAGCCCGTTCTTGGCACAGTGGCCAAGCAACGTGTTGAGGCTTTCCAGGTCAAACTCCCTGCAGCGTGCAGTCAACGCCACATTCGCCACAGTGCTGACGTTCTCAGCCCACAGGATCTGCAAGGCCTGTGCCCACGTGCGGCGAGAGCTTCGTGCCGACTTGGATACCTCCAAGTACCGGCGCCGGTCCGAAGCCGAGCGGGCGAAGACACTGGCATCCGCCCGAACGCCGCAGGACTCCGAGGCGCTTGAGCGAAGCCGCGGCGGGCCCTTTGCGCCCCCTGCCAAGCATGCTGGCATGCCCCTTGAGCCGCAAAGTTTGAGCCAGGGCTCGAAGCCAAGGGGTCATCCGTGCTTGCGAGCCTGCCTCCATTTGTCGATCTCCGTGCCTGCCAACACCGCAAGGCTCCCAAGCCGAAGCAAGCAAAGAAAAACGGCTGCCTTGACGGGTCGTCGTGGAGGATATCGTGTAGTCACGCCCTCAGGAGTGGATGCCTTCAAGACGGTCCCAAGAGATGAAAACAACCTCTGCCATGCAAGAAACTTCTGGCCTGTGCCACAAAGGGCAAGGTGACAGGTTCCATAAAGAGATGCGCCTATGCGAGAAGCTTGATTGGACGGATGTGTTGAATATCATTTACATTCAAGAATGAAAATTCATAGCCACCTCGCAGCCTTTGGGCGATCCAACCTTTGCAGTACGATTGCACAGCCTGATGCGCGTCGCGCCGGAAATACACCTTGGCATGGCCAACAAGGCTCAGCTCACTTCGGTAGTCATAGCCACGTGGTCAGAAAACAACAATAAAATCCTGCAATGTGTGAAGTCGTGGAGAATACGTTCATCTCAGGTGCACAAGCACACGAGTTACACTGACAAGTACACGAGCAATGCCCTCGCCCCGGGCGCCCCCACCGTCTGAACAGGACTCTGAACCTCCCCGAGATCGGACAAAGGAAGCACAATTTCAAAATCCACCCAAAGGCCAAGTGTTGCTTAAATTCTGGAATTGTGCACCCATGCCTCATCAGGAGCCATTGTTGACGATGAAAGGGTGCCGCCTTCCTGCGAAAAGCAGGGAAAAAGCGTCAGGGCAGCTGACCAGGCTGCAAGCTGCAAAACGCCTTCTTCAAGCCGCAGTCATCCTTCAGCGTTGCAGGTGGGCGCGGACACACGACCTAAGCCAAAGTCCGACATCCGGATGCCCAATCCGTATATGTCAGATGTATACTTGTAGAAGGGTGTCCGCAGGCAAGCCCAAATGGCGCCAGCCAGCTCGCACCTTTTAGCTAGGTGGACCTACTCTTTACCTCTTTGACAACCTGCTGACACTGGCCTTTTACCAGTTTGCTGGTCTGATGCAAACATCGCGAAGGCCCAGGAATTCATCTTCGGCATGAGCGACTAGAAAAGCATCGGCGCCTGGTCCCATGGCACTGACGTTTTGCCGGGAAATGAAAGGTGCCTCGAAGCCACTGCCAAATATGATCTAGCTGCTCGCTGGCTGCTTCGCCAGTGTGTGGTGAGACCGAGTTGAACATGAGGCCTTGCAGCTGTTGAAGCTGATCGGCAACGGCAGGCATTCGCCGACTGCTTGGCAGTCATGGTCATTTCAATTCAGAGCCTTCATCGCCTACGAATCTCAAAGTCCTCGGCTTCCTCCGGCAAGTACGGCAGGTCAACGTCGTGGAGTATGACGACCCGGAGGATGATACGGTCACAAATGGGGACCCTTGCAATCTGGCTCGGGAACGCAAGGACATCCACCCCTTGTTGCACTCGCAGGCGCTAGCTGCTCAAGATCGGTATGCGCAAGCGAGTGGCGACTTCAGCAGGAACTGCCTGCCTTTGAGCTCTGACCCTGCGGTCGACGCGGTTCAGGCGGCTCGCAAGGAGTACCGCCGGAGGCACAACGCAGATTCTGGGCAAGCAGAAGTCACGTGCCATCCGGCGTGAGCTGGAGATTCTGAGGTGACATCTGCCTTCCTCAAAGGCGATTTCTACGCGAACTGCGAGCTCTACGAAAGAAACGTGGACCCTCAGCAAGGTCCCAGCTTGCCCAACGCTTGAACACTTGAAAGGCTCACTGGCCTGCGTGCTGCAAGGAGCTTTTGGGATGCACCGCGGCAATAGTGGATGCACCTTAGTCGCAGTCTGCAGCAAGCAGGATGAACTCAGACGGTCCTGGTTTTACTGGCAAGGCAAGCAGTTGCTGGGAATGACAATTGCTCATGTAGATCATCTGCCGCTCGGCGGCGACACTGGCAAAGCAGAACCTCTTGCAGGCCACTCTTGGAGCTGAGGCCTTTGACATACGCGAGTTGCGCTGTGTCTTCGTGCCAGCTGCCCAGAGCTTCAACCTTCAAGGGCGGGACGCCATCTACAAAGTCGCGGCGCCAAATGTGGTGGTGGCCGCCAAGGACGTCTAGGACAAGGACGTCTAGGACAAGGAAGTCTATGGCAAGGATGAGAGCACTGCTTCGCAAGCCCAACGCTGGCTGAATGAAGTAGACGTCGACCGAGAACATGTGGGCTGACGCCGGCCCCAAGGACATGGATTTGACCCACATGCAGCAGATCATGCGTCAAGGCCAATGGTCAACGTGCTGCCCGGACTTCGTGAAGACCAAGGCGGCGAAGGTGCAAGGCCGCAGGCAAGCCCGAGATGCAGCCATCATGGCGCACGGCTTGCACGAAGATGACTTGGGCCGTGGGGAACAAATGGGTACATGCTGGATGGTCACTGCAATGGTCGCTAGTTCACGCGTTTTTAAGGGTACCACCAAATAGCCTTCCGTTTTGCTTCCTTTTAAAGCTATCGGGAAAACCAAAAAAACAGTTCCCATGTGCGTCCATTGCGACCTAGAGGCTGGTTTGCCAAGCCTCCCGAATGGACTCCTGATGAGGTCCTCCGCGGCCAAAAGCATGTCTTTTTTTGTTGAAAAATCCCCCCACAGGCCCCTTTTAAAGATCCCCACCGGCACATGATAACGTCCCAGGCAAACCTATCTTATATGTGATTCGGGCACGAGCCTGTGCCCAGGCAATGGGTAAGTTGGGGTAGACAAGCCACAAAGAAAGGTTCCCCACAAGCAAACCAATCCCCGGTCCCAAAGATCAGGGTTTCCCACACAGAGAACAACAACCAAAAGCAAGAATGCAAATACCCGCAACCTTGATCGACGATGAACCGCACGGGCGGACCCCACCAATCTGCCCCGGGCCGATGTCTCTTTCTCCACCGACACGACGGTGTCGAAACGACGCGGGGACCCGGCGACGCTCATCCGAGGCGCGACAGACCCGCAATCTTGAGCCAAACATCACCTGTCAGTCACTATCGCGACATCCCTGCTAATGGATTAAACCATGGCTACTCACGCACCCCTCACGAGGAGCCCGTCATCTGACGGGTGGAGCGTGCCATTTAGTGATAGGATTTAACTGCTCGCGTACGTCCGCAAACAGCTGGACACTACCGCCATCAGCGGTGGAGCAAACCCACAAAGGCAGTCGCGCGACATCCCGGGCATTAAAGCCACCCCAAATTAATCGGGGTAACGCTGTCCAACATACCTTGTGGAAAAGTCCACGTGACGACAATAGGCCACAACTGTTTGCATCAGAAATGCAAGTAGTTCAATTCTTATCAGAAGTCATGAAAATGACGTATGTCCAATAGTACCCTCACCTATCGGCAGGAGGTACTCCTGACCATGCGTGCTTGAAACAAACATACACATTCCGCAAACCTGGCATTATCCTCCACCAGTTTGCATGCCCTCTCACTCACACTTCTTCATGGTCACCATGACCAGCAGCCGAGCAGCGGAATAGGAGAGACATGAACACCGCGCCTCAGCGGCGCGGGAGGATCGCAATCATCACCCCGCAGCGCCGACCGTTGGAGAGTGGGCGCAAGCCTATCGGCCGCAACCCGCGTGAATCAGCCTAGTCATCACGTCTCCTCCGGTCACGAAGTGATGGTTTGAGGATGAGCCTGATGGAGCCACTTGGCCGGGCGTCACATGGCTGGAGGTGTTGCAGTTCTCCTGAAGCCGAAGACGAAGATCGTGTGGGGAAAGCGGCCGCATGTTGATGATGAGGACAAGCAGCACCCGGAGGCGAGTCGTCAGGGCAGCACAGGACTGAGCAGGCCCCGACAGGGGTATCGGGAAGGGGTGATGACGAGACGCTTCCTGACATCGGGAAACTGTCCATGGCGGAGGAGAAGAAAGACGGTGGATCCTCCGGACTGTTCAAGTCTGGGATGTGTGAGCCCAAGCCTCGTCACACACTTGCACGCGGCTATCGCCACGAGCTCACCGAGAATATGCGCAGCGACGAGCGCATTTGTTCTTTCTTGCGCGGGCTGCGCATCGATGAGCCCAGAGAGGTCCCTTTGGCTTCAGCGGTTCGGGAGGCGCGAGCAAGTTTCAACTGCCACGCTCCGGTGTGTGATATCGGGACGGTGCTGGCAATGAGCCGCTGGCGACGAATACAATTGAACGAAGCCATCAACTGCGCGAAAGCCCCGCCGGGAGCCTTGATGCTCGAGTACCCATCGCACACAAACCAACCTCAATCGATGCGCGTATGGCCAGGCCTCCTTTTGGTCGGAGCCGGCGGAAAATTGCCCAAAGGTACGTTTGCAGGAAAAAAAAAAAAGGCCTGCGACGGCGAGACTCTGGAACTAGAGAGCGGGATGCTGCTCAAAAGGGACGAGGTCTTCAAATACACCCGTCTTGGGGCATGACTTACGCAAGCTGCCAGGGGTTGACGCGCGCATGGCAATGTCTCCTCGACACGGAAAGCCCTTTCTTCACAATTCGGCATCTGTATGTGGGGCTCTCTCGGGCTACTGCCCGCCGAGCTTCTAGTTGTGCGTTGAGGCCAGCGTGAGAATAGGATAGATCGTCTCTTCTAAGGCTGAAACGGGCACCGGGGCGGCTCCTGCGCCTCCAACATGAGGCGGCGCACCTCGAAGAGCACGCCCCACTGTCTGTTCATCAGCCACACTTGGCGGGCCTTGACCAGCGCGCGGCCTTTGCGACGGGAGAACTCCTCGGGGCGCGGCACGAGCGTGCCGGCCGAATTTCAGAAGAGACAGCGCTCCATGTTGATCTTGCACTTGACGCGCTTGCCCTTTTGGCTGACCTTGACAGCGCTTTGGAGCTGGTTCTGGAGCTCGGTGTGTCGAACAGCAGCATTTGGTCAATCACGGTCTGCTCCACCTGCTGCGCCCAATCTCGCAAGTTGGTATCGATGGCGAAGCAGACGCCGACCAGCTTGGCACCGTCCTGGAAGTTGCCGGGCTCCCACAGCACCTCCACCGAAGAGGGCCTGCTCCTTGTCAGGAGGATTGCCCACCGTCCACGCCAGCCTTGGGTCAAAGTGACCCTTGACCAGTTGCTGTGTGAACTCATGCTCGCAGCCAAGATTTCTCTGGAGCTGCCTAGGTTCCTCCATCTTGATGACCTTCGAGATCAGGGCCCATCCAGCTGCAATATTCTTAGCCGGTCCACTCGTCTTGAAGTCATCCACGTACACGACAAGGGAGAGATCGAGCTCCTCGTGCCTAAACACGCTGGCCCAGTCCTTCACCTTGACGTAACCGACCTTCTTCAGCATGGCCTCGCAGTGCTGTTCTTAGAAGGTGCCAGCGTCAGGATGCCCGTACAATGCGAGCACGACGACGACGACGACTGCATCTTTGTACTTGGGATTCCCACTACTGTCAAACCACTGGTCACGAGGAATCCTCACCCAGGTCTTCTTTCCCCTTCAGGCGAGTCTGAGTGTACGCCGATTCCCCATCACTCACTTCCAGAAGATTTCCGGGAAGCAGCCCGTGAGCATCACCCATCTTTCCCGCTGCCATAGTGGCGGGACAGGAGAGAGAACAAGGCCCAGTGCCCGACCTCATCACGGACAAAGCATCCCTCAAAGACGACTCGCCCCTTGCTTCAGGAAGCTCGTGATTCTTCTCAACACAGATGTCAAAAATCCTACCAACATGGATCTTCTCCCCTTCCTTTCGGGCCTTGGCCGCAACATCGAACCACTCCTGGGCAGTTGATAAGTCCCAGCATCCTTGCGAAGTCAACTTGCCCCACTCCTTCTGTAGAGCAGCCCTTGCTTTGGCATTCGCAGCCTGTTCCTTCTTG
Organism: Effrenium voratum; assembly: GCA_963377175.1. Lineage (NCBI taxonomy): Eukaryota > Dinophyceae > Suessiales > Symbiodiniaceae > Effrenium > Effrenium voratum. The sequence goes on from CAUJNA010001824.1 coordinate 297,549, forward strand.
TTGACGGGTCTAGCGACACAAGCGTACAAGCTGGGCATGGAGAACTCAAAGCTCTTTCCATCAGATCCTATCGTAGGAGCGGCAGCAGCAATGCCTGTGCTTCCGAAGCCAGCGGATCCCCTATCGATTCTCCGTCTGACCTTCCTAGGAACAATCGATGCATCAATGAGCATGACGCGTTCCAGCACAAGCTGCGCGATGCGGTCCCCGGGTTTCACAATGAAATCCTCATCCCCGTGATTGAAGAGGATGACCTTGACTTCACCATCATAGTCAGGGTCGATCCCCACCGCCTACAGCGATCTCGTTCTTCACAGCTAGCCCTGATCTGGGGGCGATCCTGGCATACACACCCGCGGGCATCTCTATCGAGATCCCGGTGTTAACTATGCCTGACCCCCCTGCGGGAATGCACACTCCTTCAGAAGCATAAGTATCCAAACCTGCACTCCCCGAAGTAGCCCGTGTAGGGATCTTGGCATTCTCGTTGTCAAGACTCACATACAAGGTATTAGGCTTCTTCTTCCATCGCTGCTCGAAAGGATCAACTTCAACCGGCATAGCCCTCGCGACTTTCTTGAATGCGCCGTTTGGGTACCAAGCTCCGACAATCGCCTCGCACATTGCACTCGGATAGAGGGCGGTCGTCGGAGTCACTGATTCCGCAATGCGAGCATGAAGGTATCCCTTTTCGTGCTTGCACTTCCGACCTGAGAGTTCCTCAATGAGCTCTTTGGAGGTCGTCGCAACCTTCCACTGTTTCCTGATTGGCACGCCGTTCTTATCCTGCATTCCGAAATCACAGCCGTCAAAGTCAACGGTCTTGACAGTCAGCAAGACACTTCTGCATGAACGGTTGCTTCCACCCGAGACAGTGTCTAGGCCACTCACATGCAACCCTACCGCCCTTTGCCTTCATGATGTCAAATGAGCCTATGCGCACACGAACTGCTTCGCCACCACACTCCATCATCACAGCGGACAGACGTGAGTCAGGCTTGCAAGCAAACTCAATGAGAAGCTTGCGGCCCGGCGCTGGAGCAGCCGGGCCCCTTTCAGGATGCTCTCGACGCCGTTCCTTTGTCAGGGATTCCCGTTCGGCTTGGACGTGTATCTCCCGTAACCGGGTAGACATCTGTCTCCAACTGTCAGCATCGATAGAGTGGGGCTTCCCGGTGCCCTTGTATGGCCGCTCACGCCTATCGGCGCATTGGTCACACAATCTCCGTTCAATTTGTGACCCTTCTTTGAGTCTCCGGCAGGTCGTTCCTTCTTCCTTCGGCCTGAACCTACCGTGGGGAGCGCATCCCTTATCAAAGAGGATAGTCAAGCCTGTCCAGAATCCACGCGTAAAATGTCGATGGTTGGGGGCGTCATGACGGCGATCGTCCCTTACCCAATTTCCAACAGCATTGAGCCCCCCCATGTGAGTGACCATAACGGTGTCAAGCTCCTCATGCGAAGGACCTGGTGGAAGGTCTTCATTGGTCGCCCCGAAGAACTTCTTCCGCACTTCAACGTGGATGCGACGCCAGGCCTTGTCCTTGTCGCGCCGCTCCCAGTAATCTGAGACGCACGCATCACCACCCTCTTGGACAGCCTGGCTTTGAATGAATCCCTTGGACTTGGAAGAGTTATCGCCCCCCCTCGTCCTGCTGCCCATGCAATGAGGTAGTCGCCCTTCCATAGCCCCCCTGGCTCTAGGCGATAACCCAAGAACAGGCCTGGTTTGGATGATGGAGCGAACTTCGGATCTTCTTCAATCTTAACGATATCCCGCCCCTTCCTCTCGGCAGGTAGGGCTGTCGTGACGCTGGTTCATCACCACCCTCGGGCTCGTACTCCTCGCCCTCGTAGATCTCAGCCTCATCCTCATCGATCTGATCGAAATCAAAGTCAACATGGGTCTCTCCAGTCCATTCATGATCGCCTCCTCGATCATGTTCACCCTGAAGCCAGTTTTCGTCAACGACGCATTCGGTTGATCCATCAAGATAGTTGATGACTGTGCTTCGTCTCCTGCCAAGATCCTTAAACCTGACCGGGCAATTTGCCCCGATCGGGACAAACAGCTTAGTTCGAACTTCAACATGGACGCGAGTGACGACCTTCTCATCTTCATTGATGATCCAGTGGTCTCTGCCTTCATCGTCGTCCTCTGTGTCAACCTTTGTAGCGTGTCTGATGGCGTTTTGAATCCCCCCCTTTCTATCCTGCGAACTTTGGGAGCGATGGGGTAGAAGTCGACCAGACAGCCAAACGGCAGAATGACTCCGCTGAAGTAACCGTCACCATGGCGTCTCGTCCAGGGTGATCCATCGCCTCGATTCTCAATGTTTCTTGCCATAGCGAAACGCCTAACGGCAAAAGGCCACCATCGAGGTTCAAACCCGGCTTGACGCAGAAGCACACGTGCTCCGTGGAGAACAAGCTTGACCTTGTTCTCTATCAAGCCGTTGGTCTTGGGCATGCCCGGTGTAGAGAGCCGATGCATAGCGCCAAGTGCTGTCACTGCATTCTTCAGTTCTGGCGCTTGATCGCTGTACACGAGCTTCAGAGTTTGCCCCCCTGCAAACCTCCGAAAGGCCTCCAACGTGTTGCTGCGCGATCTGGTTTGCACAGGAAGGACATCAAGGTAGTCAGTAGCGAGATCATAGAACACTATCGCGTCCTTTAGCCCCCTCAACACCATAGTGTCAGCAGTGGCAAGGTCCCCGAAGTTTGCCACGTCATGCGCAGCAGCACCACCCTTGCGGCGAAGTTTGACATTCTCCATCTTCGCGCACTGACAGTGTGGGCAGTATGGGTTCTTTGGAAGATGTGTGAGCATATGGCGGAGCGTCTTCGCGTCTGCACGCCACTCCGCTTCAGTTTGCAACCCAGAAAAAAGTTTATTTCAACGATCTCACCCTCGTCTCCTTCCCAGGCCCAGGAATAGGCGGTGAATGGCTATCGCCCTCACCACCCTCCTTGGGCTCTCCAGGGAGAGCAACGGACTCACACTTAACCTGAAACCATGTTTCTCCTGTCCAAGGAACATCAAATGCTATCGCATGCTGATCCCTTTCAGACAATTCCCACAGAGCATCAACCAACACCTCATGGGTAACCCCATTACGGTGACAATCAGCATCCGCATTCGCCCTGCGCGGAAGTCGATGCTCCTTCACGACATGACCTGATCGCTCAGTTCTCCAGGTGTCCTGATTCCTGCTTGTCAGCACGGGGTTGGATCTTGGTTCCTCATGAACCTCAACTCCACGATACGCAACACTGGGGGCTGGCATAGCGGGCCGTCATCCTGAGTAGGAGAAACAAACTGAGTATCGCCATACGGAAGGTACGGCACATTGTTGATGACGTCCAACGTCACTGCCCGACCGAGTAGCCCATATCCATACAGCGCTTCCCAACCGAGATGATGGATGGCGTAGACTCAAGGACGTGCGCCTCAACTTCGTCCAGATTGCCAACATCAGCATCAACACGACCAGCTGTACGAGTCGCCCTGTTTGCAGTGTGTAATGCGTGCCTTGGTGATCAGGGCCCTATCAAATCCTTTCAGATCAGCAAGACCGACCAGGTCCGTTGGGCAGCCAGTATCGACCAACCACCTCACCCCGCTGTACCCCACAGGTGCAGCAACGTTCCGGGTGCACTTTGCCTTCCGCACAACACGATGTACTCGAACATCCTCAGGGTTTGTGTCGATGTCATCATCGTTATCCAGCAGTACTTGAGCGTGTACAGCCACGCGGCTCTTATCAGAGCACTCTGAACCTCCCTAGCAATCTTCTTACGAGATGTGAACTTGATCGCAGAAGGGTGGCTGTATCCAGCCTCCCTACAGCGACTAACGATCCTACCCGTGTTGTCCCTTTCAATGGAAACAGTAACAACAAACACATGGGAGCTCAGGGATCTTGACCTTCAGAGGCTCTCTATCAGGACCACTCTGAAAATACTTGCTTGTCCAGAACAACACAGCCTCAGGCTCATTGTTAGTCCTCCTTGGGAGCCTCCTGAATAGGAGTGATCGACGATCACCGGAGTCCACCCGATGTCTTCGATGACTGTTCCACTGGCATCAATGGTTCTTCTCCAAATGACCTGGCCCCGCCTCGGACCTCCACCAGTGGTACCCGAGACGAACAGTGCGCCCTTCTTGCTTTTCTCCCAGCTGCTAACGCAAGGCCCCGGTGTCCCACCGATAGTTGGGGCAGCAGCCCACATCACGGCACACGCCACAACAACACAGTCGGCCTTAGGGTAACGGCCCGCCCCACCAAAATCCTTGAGCGGGGGCTGTCAAGACGCCTTGCCTCCCTATCGGGAGGACTGGGCGTAGGTGACCTAGGAGCTTCCTCCTCCTCCTCTTCAACCAAAGTCCTGACAAGCCTTTTACATCGCAAAGCTATCCCGAACCCGTTCTCTATCACTTCGGGCCCCTGTCCTCACGGAGGTCCCCTGCAGCCCCAGGAGTTCAACTCCTGGCCACTGCACCAGCGACTCCTCGCATTTCTGCGGGACAGGTTCTCTCATCTGCAAATGCGGCATGATCCTGATCGTCCTCACGCACATCAGATTTTGTTGAAACTTGACCTATCGGCGTCGGTCTCTCGTTTCACGCTACTGCCCCAGCCTGCAGTTGAAGACAATAGGGCATCGTATCCGATGCCTGCAAATGCCCTCTCCTCTTTCTCATCAAACTGACCTGGATTTTGAGACGCAGTTGATCGACCCAAGATATCTCTTGGAGCCGAAACCATGGTTCCTGGTCTTTGCGGCCTGTTCTCAAGCCCTCTTGAAACCTGTGATTCACCTAAAAAAAGAGACTTGTTGCCATGCTGATGAAGTCAAATGGCTCCTGTCCAAAACCTGATTCGGAGCCGCCCCTATCGGGGCGAGCTCCTCGTCCTTGCTCATCGTCGGCAACCTGACGGAAAATGCGGTCGTCTCTACGTCAGTGTACCTGCCACGGCTGTGTTTTTTATCGGGATCATCACCCGGTCCTGACCCAAGTCCTCACCTGAACGGAGATGGCCTAGGATGGCCTCATCCACGACACTCCTATGAGATCGTGGGGTCGACGTCATTGAACTTGTAGTTGATGGTCTCAATCGCGTACGAAACTCCTACGGCTGATAACCTGTGATTCGGGCACGAGCCCCCCCAAAAGCAAACCAATCCCCGGTCCCAAAGATCTGGATTTCCCACACACCAGAGAACAACAACCAAAAGGGAAAACAACCAAAGCAAGAATGCAAATACCCGCAACCTTGATCAACGATGAACTGCACGGGCGGACCCCACCAATCTGCCCCGGGCCGATGTCTCTTTCTCCACCGACACGAAGGTGACCGACGCGGGGACCCGGCGACGCTCATCCGAGGCGCGACGGGCCCGCAATCTTTAGCCAAACATCACCGGTCAGTCACTATCGCGACATCCCTGGTGATGGATTGAACCATGGCTAATCACATTATATCTTCATCAGCCTCGAAGCCCAAAAGGCGGCGCAACTCAGTCCTCTGCAGAGTCGTCGTTCCTCGAATCCCTTGGACTCCTACACAAAACGGCATGCCATGGGCAAGTCGAGGCCGGTCCACGCAGTCCTAGATAACCTGTGGCCTCAGAGCCATCTGCCGGCTAGGAAGAAGAAAACATGTGTGAGTCTGTTTCAATCAGGCCCATGTCAGAAGAAATCCAGCCCACCTTCTGAGTTCCCGAATTTCGAGAAACACCCTACGTCACCATGTAGCCTGTATGCAGTCAAACCCAGACCCAATTGAAATAGCGACGCTTCATGCAGCCAAACACAAAAATATCCCATGCCCATCCTGGAAAGGATACAACGAAAGGCAAGCTGACCTACTGCTGCAGGCCAAGTTTGCAGATTCAACAACATCTCCTTGATAGATATTATGGATGGTTGTGTTGTATCAAATGCTGACACCCAATTTTGCATTAACAAGCATCATCAACATCACCAGCATCATTTTAACACCCACAGCTTGTTGTTGTTGCCAGTGGTCTGTGAGGCTGGGCTCGGTCCCCGAGACTAGCTGCCCCGTACAAGAAGCAACGAACTCGCCAATGGCCGGACAGACGCATGAAGCGCACAGCCTAGACAGCTGTGGCTCCTTGAACACCACTTCTTGCGCAGGTTGGCTAGCTTGCGGGTTGGTTGGGGTTGCTTTGTGTCGTTTCGGGTTTCTTTAGGGTGAGTGTAGGGTAGGTTTAGGGCTGGGACGTTGCTGATGCTGGGGGTGTTGCTGGTGATGCTGGGGAAGCCGCCAAAGCCGCAAAAAAAGCAAAAGCCCAAAAAAGTGCCCAAAAAAGCAAACATTTACGAGAAAGCAGCCTTCGATTTGCAACTCGACCATGATGCATCAAGCATAAATGCCAAGAAACATGCTGGGGGCTGAGCCTGAAAAACGGCTGCCGCAAGAGCTGCCAGTGCTCAATCGACCTGTTTACGGCCAGGCGCTGTTGGCCACTCTGTCCACAGTGCAACTACCATCCATCGGGCCAAGAAATCCCTCAGTGCTGCACCCGCACTACCCGCACTTGGGTGAGCTCCTGATGAGGCCTGGCTGCTTGCAAGTAGATCTAATAAAACTGCACGAAGCCGCCAAAGCACACAGTCATTCTCAGCGCGATACCCCATCCCAAAAAGAGCTTTCTGCAAGCACCATGACATACGTTTTGCTTGCACGAAGAAGTCTAAGTCACACGCAAAACATCCCCACTAGAAATGCCTGCCATCTCGGAGCGTAGGTGGCCGTGCTCGTGCCCATCACCACGTGGCTGGGGACCTAAACAAACGTCATCGGGCAGGTATCACAAGTGGACTCAGCCGCCTCCATCATAACTGGAATTGGAGCGCGTGGTGAGGTTGATGGAAACGACATCACCATCCTGAAGAAAACAAGCCCAGCTTGCCGCTCACTGAGTTGCTATCCGGCCTGCTTGCAGAAAGTGACCTAGGTGATGAGAATGTGCGCTGCGCCACACGATTTGCCGGGCGGTGGACCTGGTGCAAATGTCAGCAGAACAAAAGGAAAAAAGTGTGCTTCGGGCACGAGCCTGTGCCCAGGCAATGGGTAAGTTGGGGTAAACAAAAGAAAGGTTCCCCAAAAGCAAACAAACCCCCGGTCCCAAAGATCAGGGTTTCCCACACACCAGAGAACAACAACCAAAAGGGAAATACCAACACAAGAATGCAAATACCCACAACCTTGATCGACGATGAACCGCACGGGCGGACCCCACCAATCTGCCCGGGCGATGTCTCTTTCTCCACCGACACGAAGGTGATCGACGCGGGGACCCGGCGACGCTCATCCAAGGCCCGCAAACTTGAGCCTTGAGCAACATCACCGGTCAGCCACGACCGCGACATCCCTGGTGATGGATTAAACCATGGCTAGTCACACGCTTTGTCACGAGGAGCCCGTCATCTGACGGGTGGAGGCCATTTAGTGATAGGATTTAACTGCTCGCATACGCTCGCAAACAGCTGGACACTACCGCCGTCAGCAGCGGTGGAGCAAACCACAGAGGCAGTCGCGCGACATCCCGGGCATTAAATTCCCGCCACCACCCCGAATTAATTGGGGTAACGCTGTCCAACATACCTTGTGGAAAAGTCCACATGACGACAATAGGCCACAACTGTTTGCATCAGAAATGCAAGTAGTTCAATTCTTATCAGATGCCATGAAAAATATAGCGTGCTTGAAAAACACACACAAATTCCGCAAACTTGAAAGTATCCTCCACCAGTTTACACCCCCTCTCACTCACACCTGGCCTGCTGTCAACATTGGGTCTCTTCGATGCCTCCCGCTTCGTTGACTCTTTTGTAGGCGCCTCCGGATCCCAACGAGACTTCCTTTCTCTCTTAGGTTTCTCAGCCGAGCCCCGGCTATCGCCGGGAGCTTTTCCCTCTTGACCTCAATCTTCGTGTCGGTCTGCTTCGTCTCCTTGGACCCAGCCCTTGGAGCCTGATCGTCCCCTGCTTTAGGAACGGGAGTTGCCTTCCCCTTCAGCTCCGCCTTCGGGGCCGGAACCTCACTGGGTTTCGGGGACGGCGTCGTCTTTGCTTTTGCACTAGGCAGAGCTCCTTCAACCGTGAGCAAGATTATCAGCTTGTCAGAGCCACGACCCATCTGGCTCAGCACAATGGAGGGGTAGATAGGGAGCATCATGTCCATTAACATGGCAGTCGCCCACGTCAACATTGACGAGCTCCAGTCGGTGCATCATGCTGCACAGGGTCCTGGTTCAAAGCAGGAGCCGGTCTCAAAGGGTGCAAAAGGAAAAGGGAAGAAGGGTGAAAAGGGTGGTAAGGGCGATAGTCCTTCCGACCCACAACCAAAGTCAGGTGAGGTGTCAGGGCAAGGGCGATAGCCCCGTCGTTCCGAAAGCAAAGCCCAAGCCAAGGCTGATGCGCGATGGAGGTTGATCCACTGATGCTCAACCGAAGAAATCCTGAATCGCGGTAGTACAAGGAAGAGTCCGCGACTCCGGATGCAACCGTATTCTACTTGCTGGACCAGACGTTCAACACCGTGTCACAAAAGAGTAAGAAGGGGTTGGAGCCGACCGCGTTAGCGGCTAACATCCTCACGCGCAGGACGAAGAATGACAGGTTGAGGGGTTCCCCGGACAACCGACCATTCAAGAACTACAAGGTCCATTATGTCACCAGTACTTGTGATAACGAGGAAACGTCACTTCGGATGATGATCACCAAGGCTTATGAGCTGATGGACAAGCGGACGGACAAGGGGAACGCAAATGCGGCGAGGTCCGATCTGTACGTTTTCGGCTTTCGCGGCTCTTACATGTACACGTGGGAAAAGAATTCGTGGAGGGTAAGGAGCGACGCTGCAACGGTCTGTGGGACAAGGACTTGGAGGCGCTGATAGCGCTTAGTGACAAGGTGAAGGTGATGGTCTGCGGCCCCAAGAGATCGTTAGATGGAGAGGGTGATCAAGGAGTTCACATGCAGAGGGAGATCCAGATGAAGATGAACATGATTCATATGAACATGATTCCTGTGGTCTCCGCCGATGCCGTATCGTGGGGATGTGAGGTGGATCCCTACGGCAGGAACAAGCCGTACCCCGTGCCCGGACTTCTATTCCGGACTGGCCTGGAGAGACCAGGATGAAGATCAGGGACGCCATCATGAAGCAGGTGAAGGAGAGCACTTCTTTGAAGATGGGTGGCGCGGAATCCGAGGATGCCGAGATGCCAAGCGCTGGACTGGAGGTTCCGCCTCCTCCTCAGGCGTTAGTCACAGGAGAGATGATGGCTGCGGTGACCAAAGTCCCCACCGAACCCTCCGCGACGCCCGAGGGTCTCTTCTCCGCAGGTACCTGGAGGCGAAGTTGGGAACGGATGGACTTCGAATTTGCGGACACTCAGGGCCACGATTGAGGAGGAGAACTTAGGAGCTGGAGTTCCCTTCATGTTGATGACAGGGAGAAGTAAATCTGCTGGAGTTGACCGGGAATCGGAGGTTCCGGTGGAGAAGGGAGACGGCGCGCGTGATAGGGAGGCTAAGGTACCCCAGGCCGCTGCAGCAATTCGACCTGCAGTGGAAGCGCCCGCAGCAAAACGAGCAGCTTGTTTTTCCGATAGTCGCAATGCCAAGGACCCGATTGGTACTCAGAAGAAGGATGAGAGGCCAGGTCCGGCCAGCCCCAGCATGCCGTTTTTTCACGCTCCCAAGTACACGGATGATGACGGGGATTTGCGGGATACCGCGACAACCCCGAAAGGGGCATCGGCTCAGGATCGTGGGGGCATGCGCAAACACGCCCTACCCGGAGCATCCGGGGGAAGCACCGGAGCTGAAACCTGCGGAGGTCCGGCATTTTCACCTTGCGTCAAGGGGCAACGCGGACACCTGCGACAGCATGTTCTGGCAAGGGAGGCAAATGAGCCCTTCATGTATGCGTTCATCCGCAACAAGGCGATCACTTGGGAGCGGGCTACCGCTGAAGAGTGGAAGAAGGCTAATGAGACTGCACACATCATGTTCCCCACTTGCGATAGCGAGTGGAACGCGGTTTTGGAACGAGCCGTGCACAATGACTATATGTACGGGGCTCTTGATGCAATCCGGGTAGCTGGAAGGATTGACCAGGAGTACATCAACCCACACGATCGGAAGACGGCGCCGTGGGCTGATGCAGTGGAACATGAAGAAGATGGCGACTGAAGCTGCCAACATCCTGTTAGGGATGAGGTACCATCATGGACGGGCGCCCCTGGAAGATTGGGCAGATACGCCTGATCGGGATGACTACATGGTTCGAGGAAACGTTAGTGACCCGACCTGGACAGCCTACCACTGTCTTTGGGCGCCCTACACTGCTGAACGCGCAGACAGGTCAGTGCACCCCGTTGGATGATCCGACATGGGTGCCGATCGTCGCATGTGGACTGCGCCTTTGGGCGCGCATGGCGTATGCCTATGTTCCATCCTCAGCTGGCGGCGACAGCGATGCTGGAAAAGCTGCAGAAGTACTTCAACGTCGTTGAACAAGGCAGTTTTGGGCAAGCGGTTGGGCACCGCGCCATTCAGCTTGATCGCTGGTCACGTTGCAATTCTGACCAGGGAGCAGATGTCGGATACGTTGGCACAATCGGCAGCCGAAATTATGCTTTCTCATGGTCTCACTCGGGGTCTACTACCGGTAGGGAGCAGATCCTTGGAAGAGACGGCCGTTCGGGAAGTCATGGTTTGAGGATGAGCCGGCCCGGGCACCACATGGCTGGAGGTTGCCCCCTAAGCCGAAGACAAAGATCGTATGGGGAGCGGCCGCGTGTTGATGATGAGGACGAGCAGCACCCGTAGGCAAGTTCGTCCGGGCAGCAGAGGACTGAGCAGGCCCCCGATAGAGGAACCGGCTCAGGAAAGGGTGATGACGAGACGCTTCCTGACATAGGGAAACTGTCCATGGTGGAGGAGAAGAAGGACGACATGTGGTTTTGAAGGGTGGATCTTCCGGACTATTCAAGTCCGGGATGCGTGAACCCAAGCCTCGGGACACAGTTTGAGGAAAACCGTAAGGCTGCGCCCAGGTATGTTTACAGCGGAGAGGGAGACAGTAAGAGGCTCCTTCCCAAGAACACTCCCATTGACGTGGAGAAGCCCTTTCCGGCGGAGGCGGCTATTTTGAGTTTCAGGGCCGTGGCCACGCAGGAGGAAGCTGAGGAGGCCAAGAGAACAGCGATGTTGGCCAGGATGACAGGGCAGCGGTTGATCCTTTCAGCGTGACGTCTGAGGACCTGACGGCATCGCTAGATGCGCTGACCAGGAAACTGAGCAAGATGCCCAAGTGGTCGGGGAATTTGCTTGACCCTGTCAAGTCTGCCAAACTGGTGGCGGCGAGTTGGGGTGGGAAGGCGAGATATGACAAGCCGGAGGCCCCTCAGCCCGGAATGAAGAGCGCGTGACAGGAGGACCGAGCATATGCCCTCACGCAGTGAACTTCCACAAGAAGCAGTTATGCTTCGGGAGAGGAGCGCCAACTTTGAGTCCGACCACTCCGATCAATCCGTATGCTCCCATCCAGGTTGATGAGAGCAGGAGATTCCGCCCGAGCGATCTGGCCAGGAAGGTGGCGTACAACCTCGTGATTATGGACGGTAAGAAGGATTACCTTGCAGAAGAGTACATGGGCCCCTACGGAGAACGCAGAGAAGAATTGGCCTTTCTTCACTCTCCCGGCTGGCCAGGTTGAGCTCATGCTGATGGCCATGTACAATGAAGCTGCTTTTTTTGAAGGACACACCAGATGATGCAATTCCAGGAAGGATGAGGCGAAATGGAAAGGCCATGATCAAGATATTAATTGTTGAAAGGATGGATGAGGGCCTGGTTCCGATTGCGGAGCCCATGCGTCCCAATGCTGAAGTATCGCCTTCGTGGTACGTCAGGGACAGACTGCGGAACTACTCAGGTAGGTACGTGGTGGTCATGGTGGATCTTCGGGTGCACTGGTCGTTGATTGGGCCCGTGTGTCTGACAAGAACAAAACTCTTGCCATGAGGGATGAGATCCAGATGGGTGCGTGGAAGGCCGCGTACATGTTCGACGATTACACGATAGTGTATCATCGCGTTTGGGACTATGGTGACTTTACCCGTGCGGAGATCACGCTTTCTGGGATGCACTTGTGCGCTGGATGCGCGCTCCCGATCTTCCACCCGAACTTTGTTCCGAGGAGACTTGGACTGGGTGAGAGGCATGGGACAGTTCAATCCCAAGAGGATCGCATCCGACGTGGTTGGGGTCATCAAGAAGAACTTGATCTCTTTCTCAATGGATCCGACTTGAGGATGACGGTGCAGAGTGGCATCAGGTTGCCACGAGAAGGAGAAGGGCAGTGTCAATGTGGCGTGGGGTGAATGATAAAGGTGCTCTTTCAGTTCTCCTACGTGTCGGGTATCATGGCGTCGGACGCTTTCGTGGAGAAGTGGGTAGCGAAGCACCTCGTCAAAACCAACCAGATCGATAGATTTGAGTTGCTGACTGAGCACTTCCAAGCGAACCCGGCGCATGCGGCCCAATGGGGGAGGCGAATGACAACCTCCGTTGGGAAGTTCGCTCGCCATGACACGAATTTGTCCTTTTTGCATCCCGATGGCCTATGTGCTGCAGCGGGGCCATCTGACTCCGACGTATCCGACCCATAGGAAGGACAAAGACATCCTGGCTAGCCATCGGTTGATGGCTAATATCAGGTCTTTCATGGTGTCGTCGGCGGGCTACGACGAGAAGAAGAGGCTGAAGGAGGCGAGCAGGCGATTAGCGAGGGCGAATCGGAGCCTCCCGTTCCCATCCATGACCCATTCGTCTATGTTAGTGACGAGAAGGTGAGGACTGTCATTGGTGGCAAGCAGCCTGAACCGCATCCCAAAGCCTAGTGTGATCAACCGCCACCCGGGAGTATCCTCCCTTCGGCAGATTCAGGGACTGAGGAACAATCTTCTTGTTCCTAATCATGCGCAACACCCGCTTGGCCTCCAACAACTTTGCCTCCTCTTTGGCTTCGGCGCAGTAGCCCTTGGTCAAGGTGATGTCAAACGTGTCGCCTTGGATCGCATCACGCATGGTCGACTTTGGCACAATCTTAGCGTAGAGCATTCCGCTGTCCGCTTGGTCCGCCCGAGGAGTGCCTGGCGCACTGAAAGACCTATCGGTCCCATGCAGTTCTCGGGAAAGAACTTGTGTGTGGCCCACACGGTATAGGGAGCATGTGGATTCCACTCTTTGTACGGGTTGAAGTACTGCAGGATGCTATCGCCTCCTGAGTTACATATCTCCACCCACTGGGAATCCGCTGCAGGGCGCCCGAGCTGGATGCAGACCACTAAGCTAAGCGCCAACCTCGTGTTGGGGAACTCCCGCTGCGCGTTTATTCTTGACGCCCGTAGCGCAGATTGGTTCCCGAACAAGTTCTCCGTCTCGTCAGGCTGTCTAATGCAAACCCCGCCTCTCGCCCACGTGTTCTGCCGTAGTGCAACAACGTGCAAGCCTCAACTGCCCTCAATGAAGTCCAAACCTCTTCGCTCGCGGTGGATGCAGTAACCTGCATACCACCCAGGATGCCCCACAATGAAGACTGTGACGTTCCATGAATGAGGATCTTCTCGGTATCCGTCCGATCCCGGTAGTTTATAGCCAAGTCGAAGAAGGCCCAACCATCATCAGGCCCAATTTCAACGCCAGTGCCGCTCGCCGGGTTCTTGGGCGAGACTTGCAATATTCGATAGCGTCCCCCACGGAAGAGATCAGGCCTGACATCTTGCCCATGGCGTGCAGGTATCCCCGCACGCCTGGCCTATCAGCCGTGGCGAACTTCTTAACCGTTCTCACCGATGACAATCGTCGTCCGGAAGAGCATCTAACGATCTCCTCCCTGTTCCTTCCCTCTGTCAGCATCATAGCGTCAACAACCACCTCCGGGGGGTGAACAAGTGTTGGGTCTATCATTCATCCAGGCCCTGATAGCAATCCAGTGATGCTCCGCGTCGTCGAAGTCATCTCCCTTGTACAGGGTCGTCTGATTGTGAACCGCATTTGACTTGGGCCAGGACTTTGGGTCCCCAACCCACACCCCGCCACACGGCTGAGCTCCACACTGCTGTCCACAGGTATAGCGCCTTGGCTAGACCCAACACATTCCTCATACGCGAAGGCGTCGTGGTAGCGAACCAGGAAAACAGGATCCGTCGGGACCGCAGCGCACAAGATGGCCACCAGATCAGGTTTTCAGGGACAGTAGAGATGTGACAAGTGGTCAGCCTCAAACAAACAGCCCACTCGAGTGAAAGTGGGGTTCGTGCTGACTCCCGTGCATATCTCGCCCATGAGGGAGAGGGAGGAGAGCCGTAGCAGGAGGGCTGAGATGGTCCGCAGGGACGTGCCAGGGCTGATGTTTCAATTTTTCCAGGGATGAAGGCAGAAACAGGAGTCCGAGAGCAGCCGAGGCGTTAGGACAAATAGCCGGGCCGCAAGGCTTCTCATTGAGTTCGCTTGCCTGACGCATTGAGGGATCAGTGACTCCGACGACCGCTCTCTATCCGAGTGCGATGTGTGAGGCGATTGTTGGAGCTTGGTACCCAAACGGCACATTCAAGAAAGTCGCGAGCGCTATGCCGGTTGAAGTTGATCCTGTTGAGCAGCAATGGAAGAAGAAGCCTAATACCCTGTATGTGAGTCTTGACAACGAGAATGCCAAGATCCCAACACGGGCTGGAGTGCAGGGTTGGATACCTATGCTTCTGAAGGAGTGTGCATTCTCGCAGGGGGGTCAGGTATAGTCAACGCCGGAATCTTGATAGAGATGCCCGCTGGTGTGTATGCCAGGATCGCCCCAGATCAGGACTAGCTGTGAACAAGAAGATCGCTGTAGGCGGTGGGGTCATCGACCCTGACTATGATGGTGAAGTCAAGGTCATCCTTTTCAATCACGGGGATGAGGATTTCATTGTGCAACCCGGGGACCGCATCGCACAGCTTGTGCTGGAGCGCGTCATGCTCATTGATGCATCGATTGTTCCTAGGAAGGTCAGACGGAGAACCGATAGGGGATCCGCTAGTTTCGGCATTGCTGCTGCCGCTGCTACGATAGGATCTGATGGAAAGAGCTTTGAGTTCTCCATGCCCAGGGCAGAGATATCCCTCTCACATCGGCCAAAGAACCCAGGCGTCTTCCCTCCCTTGTACACTTGTGTCGCTAGACCCGTCAACAAGAAAGAACAGGCTGCGAATGCCAAAGCAAGGGCTGCTCTACAAAAGGAGTGGGACAAGTCGACCTCGCAAGGGAGTGGTTCGACGTTGCGGCTAAGGCCCGCAAGGAGGGGGAGAAAATCCATGTTGGTAGGATTTTTGACATCTGTGTTGAGAAGAATCACGAGCTTCCTGAAGACGACCCAAATCGCAAGTACAAAGGGCGAGTCGTTTTTGAGGGATGCTTTGTCCGTGATGAGTTGTGGACCGGCTAAGAATATTGCAGCTGGATGGGCCCTGATCTCGAAGATCATCAAGATGGAGGAACCTAGGCAGCTCAAGAGATATCTTGGCTGCGACATGAGTTCACACAGCAACTGGTCAAGGGTCACTTTTGGACGGTGGGCAATCCTCCTGATAAGGAGCAGCCCGACTTGAGATTTGGTCCGGAGGGGTTACTCTCCAAGGAAATTCCCAAGCCGGAAACCATGATTAGATTCATCAAGTACAGCGAAAGTAGCTTCATGCAGGCATGTGTCGATAGATACATCGAGCTGTGCCAGGGGCAGTATCCGAAGAAGCTGCAAAAGGTGGAAGCGCCTTTCCTGGAAAAGAGAAAGCCGGAGGTCGATGAGAACTCCGTCAATCCTGAGTTTGACAAGCTCTTCAACCAGGCAATGGACGTGGAGACCCTCAACGCACAGCCTGGATGCCTCGCTAACGATGCGGCGGCAGTGCTGATGAAGGTTCTCTACGGGTACAACCTTATTCGTCCCGTGCAGGCGTTAGCCAGCCGGGTCACTCCATAAGCTAATTTCGTATGTGAACTCTACGCTTGATCTCCATTTGTATGGTTGGGTCGATAGCCCGGAGTTTATTGAATTGGTCGCTTACTGACCTGCCCGGGAATCGTACCAATTCCAAGAGCACATCAGGAGTGCTTATTTGTCTCGTAGGTCCGAGGACCTATGCCCATCACTGGAGTAAATAAGAAGCAGTTTCAAAGTCGACTCCCGAAGCGGAGATCGTTGCCCTTGACCATGGAGTGTCTAAGGACACCCTCTGGCAGCACGCCATTGGAAGAGGAAAGGAGACCCAGCTGTTCATTATCAACGTGTAACAAGTCGGCCTGCCGAATCGTTATCACCGGGAATAATCCCAACATGCGCTATATGTCAAGGATACAGCCCCACAGATATCTCTTGGCTCAATTATTCTTTGGTTCGTTGCATGCCCGTCTCGCTATCAAGGCGCAGACATTTTTACCAAGGCCTGCATCGACAAGGTCGTATGGAACCAAAATCTGCATACTCTTCAAATGTTCCTGCCGGGATTCCCTGCAGGAATATATGGCCCAACCTGCCGCTCCTGGTCTGCCCCCGCTTAGGGGCGTACGCATTCAATCAGGTGCAAAATCTGGTTGCAATCGGCTCATACAAAGGTTACTCTCTGAGTACAAGGGAATCGTGATCGACGAGGAAAAAGGAAGTAAAAGATGTGAGAAAACCATTGTCGCGGACCCGGCGTTAGCCAATGTCTTTGCGTATAATGATTCTTGCAGGGTGGTTACGCTTCAAGTTGCTCCTGGATACAGGAATCACATTGTTCGCACTGGTAGGATTGAAGGCGATCGCCTTTGCTTCGTTGCGCTTGCACTCAATAATCTTGCGCCCGATAGGGACAGACCAGAAAGCTAAGTAAGGGATAGGACCGAGAGTGCCGTTAGGCAGAGGTTCAACGTTGCTTGTGACGCTCGGACATGCGGATGCACTCCTGTCATTCTTTTCCGACCTCAGTGTAATGTTTTGAGGGTAGGTGAGGTTGAAAGGATCGCTGTCCTGAATCTGTGTCCCTGCCCGGCAGAAGCGTCGTATCCGACGTTCTGCCTTCCTCGGGGTCCACGAGGCTTCTGCTGAACATCGTGGATCATATCCGCCGCATCGTCGACGTGTTTCTCGAGCTCAGCAATTTGCCCCATAACACGGGTGTTCATCTCATTCAGAACACGGATATTGTTCTCGACAACCCCAAGCGTCCGCACACATGCATCCACCATGTTGCGATAGTAGACCATTTCCCGTCAGGCACCTTGACGCCTAAAAATGGCGCGACGCTTGTCCTCAATGACCTGATGAACTTGGCTCAGCCCGCTCTCCATTTTTCTAACAGAACTCTGTACCTCAGTAGAGTCGATCGCGTTCCTAACAACCTCGGCAGCAAATCGTTGAACTATCAATCGCATTCGGTTGGCGTCTGCCTGCCTGATTCGTGACCTCAGTAGTCAGACGGGTAATCCTGTCCCTCGTCTGCTTACTTTCATCACGCCACTCCCGGCGCATGGAACTCACTTGACCGTTCAGCAACCTGATCTGGTCAGCAAAAGCAGTGAGGGGTGTTCACGACCAAGCCTGAGACTTTGCCTCTTTTGGATATCTCCTGAATGTGCAAGTCGAACACCTCCTATGAACGTCTGCGGGGTCCGACATGTCCTCATCCCTAGCGTAGAACCTATCGGTTCTGGGCTAGCCCTCCTTGCCTGTAACCTATTGATATCTCCAGCTAGGGGCGATTGCCTCTTTGCAGACGCACTACGTTCCCTGCTCGCAGATCCCCACTGAGGAGTGAACTCATTGCTCGATCTTAGTGGCTCGAGGTCGCTGAGATCCTAACAAACTTGCAACCGGCGAGCGATCCCCAATCCCGAGCGCACCTGCAAGGCTCCCGTCTCTCGCTCCTGCTTCAACCGCATCAGCGGCACGCCTGACGCTCTTGGACGAACCAGTACTCCGGTTCGTGTCCTCGACTCTTGATGCAGCGGTCCTCCAAAAGTGATGTTGGGAAAGGGAGGAACATTTGGGATGTGTTACAACCTATTCGGTCCTCTCCCATCACGGATTGCCTCCAGCCCTCTAAGCTTATGCCGACGTCACGGAGGTCTCTTGCCGCTCCACAAGATGGGCTCCTAGCCACTGCAGCAGCGCGAGCATTTCTGCGGGACAGGTTCTCTTCTTCATCACGTGCACCTGCAAATGCGGCATGATCCTGATCGTCATCACGCACATCAGAATTCGTTGAAACTTGACCGTGCCCATCGGCATCTGTCTCTCGTTTCACGCTACTGCCCCATCCTGCAGTTGAAGACAATAGGGCATTGTATCCGACACCTGCGAATGTCCTCTCCTCGCGCTCATCAAACTGCCTGGATTTTGAGACCCAGTTGATCGACCCCAGATAAACCATGGTTCCTGGTCCTTGCGGCCTGCCCTTGAGGCCTCCTGAGTTAGCTGGAAACAGAGACCTGGGAGCCATGTTCATCGCCACGCTGATGAAGTCCAACGGCTCCTGTCCAAAACCTGATTTGGAGCCGCCCCTATCGGAGCTCGCTCATCGTCGGTAACCTGACGGAAAACACGGTCGTCTCCATCGTCAGTGTACCTGCCACAGCTTCCGGGTGTGTCCCTATCGGGATCATCACCTTCACGGTCCTGACCTGTCGAACCTGCTCTTCTAGTCCGGCAAGTCCTCAGCGGAGACCACCTAGCATGGCCTCCTCATCCACGACACTCCTGTGTGAACGTGGGGATGCGTCATGGAGCTTGTAGTTGATGGTCTCAAGCGCGTAGGAAAGTCCTACGGCTGATGACCTGTGATTCGGGCACGAGCCTGTGCCCAGGCAATGGGTAAGTTGGGGTAAACAAGCCACAAAAGAAAGCTTCCCCAAAAGCAAGCCAACCCCCGGTCCCAAAGATCAGGGTTTCCCACACACCAGAGAACAACAACCAAAAGGGAAATACCAAAACAAGAATGCAAATACCCGCAACCTTGATCGACGATGAACTGCACGGGCGGACCCCACCAATCTGCCTCGGGCCGATGTCTCTTTCTCCACCGACACGAAGGTGACCGACGCGGAGACCCGGCGACGCTCATCCGAGGCGCGACGGACCCGCAAACTTGAGCCTTGAGCCAAACATCACCGGTCAGTCACTATCGCGACATCCCTGGTGATGGATTAAACCATGGCTAATCACAAAAAGGCAAAAACATCACGTGCACACAAGGCCTGCGAGTGCCTGTCTCGGGGGGAAGTGCTCGTCACACTCGCCATCCTGCAGGCTGGCTCTTGATTGCTTGACAGCTCGATCAAAACCCCAAAACCTGCCTCAGGATCCATGCACATGTGCAACTTCAATTCAATGTAAATCGGCGTGACATGCCATCTCCCAGAACACTTTGGCTTGTGTTAGGCAGTATGTCGAGTGTCTTGCTGGTATACGCCGCAAAGTGTGCGGCCAAACAATGTGCGAAACCTGAACGTGAATTCCTAAACCTCACGGCCATGTATGGAAATGCGGTCTTGATCTGGTCATTGCAGGTCTGGCAAAGATTCAACGTAGCGCGCCACATTTGACTTGCTGGCTTGTATTTGGGCCACTGGGAAAGTCGACGGCCACATGTTGTCACGACATCTATGACACCAAATCTTGGGACTTTGTCAGGAGCGTGTCGAGTTACGCAATCCATCAAAATGTAAATTGGTAGGGGCATATAATGTATGAGAACGGCGCCCATGTCTGTTGACTCTTGACACATGTAACATGAAACAATCCTAAAGCAATACGACAAATGAATTGTTACAGAGCGACTGTCTTCCGTTCCTTGGCAAGCAACCAAAAACAATAGGCGCAGTCATGCCAACAGCTATAGTCAACAGTTCCATCAATGACAGCACCTTCCAAGTATCCTTTCCAAGCCTGCGTGCAAATTGTTGGTTCAAGGAGCGCGTGCACTTCAAGTTCAAAATGCCATTTCAGTCTCACATGGAAATATACTGCAACGGATTTGCTCAATGTGCAAAGCATTTTTTTTTGGCAACGGGTCGACTCTGGCAATGCATGCGGGCATAAAGCATACAGGAAATGGGTGACTGTATGGTAGCCAGAGACAACTCGGTGACCTGGACTTGTTGCGCAACTGAAGCCGTTTCAACACAAAGTGTTGTTGGAGCATCGCGAAGCCGCACTGTATCACGATTGATTTCACAAAACGAAGCGTATGGTCATTTGTTCGAATCACCAGCCCGTGATCTTCCCGGCGCGACCTCCACCTCGAACAAAGTTAAAACTAAATGGCACATGCTTGCAAGATTCACAGCTGGCGACAAGCCTATGCATCAACTTCCGCCGACAACAGCTTGGCTGTCAAAGCCCACAAACCGCACCGCCGCTGCTTCGCAAACCTCTCCATGTGGAGCTAACTCACACGCGGGTTCAACTTGGGTTGCAATGTTGGGGGACTTAGGTAGGAGGCAGTGGCACTGGTCGGCCGGCTGGCTTCAACTGCACATGACCTCGTGAGGCTCACGAGCTCAGATCCAAACATGGGCGGTCAGTCAAGCGAAGGCATGGCGCAGGTACAGCGCTGCCCATGTGCCAAAAACAACACTTGGAACGGTGTGACCATACTTGTATTCATTGTATTCCCTCTTTGCTCCCAGGCTTCAACAGCACATACCCATGCCAGAACGCGCCAAAGTTGAATCATACCGAAAAAGAACGCATAGCCACTGATATCATTTTCCCGAAATTTGGGTGTCATACTTCGGCACCGGCAAATTCACATGCCGAAGGACACGTCTTTGCGCAGCTGCTCATCACTGCGTCGGAAATACTCATTCCAATTGATGAGAATTGAATCTATCATCTGGGAAATAGATCACACACGCAGGCGAAGAATCATGGAGAAAGTGTTTTCCATTCACGTCTATGATGCTGACGACAGCATCGAACTCGCGCCAAAGGAACGTATCATCATTAAGAACTCGCGCACATCAAAATCAACTACCGCACCAAATGAAGCATCAGCTCTAAGGATCATTGAAGCAGAGAAAGCAAATGTGTCATTGAGCAACAAGCTTACTCAACAGGCATGTAGCCTTATTACAAAAGTTGGCACAGCCAGACAGCGTAGTGAGGCAAAAAACAACCCAAACCAAAAACGACGTCACCATGCAAACAACCAGACGACGAGCTGCCCGAAGCATAGCGGCAAGTTCATACAGGCAAAACAATTGCCAAAAAGTTAGCATAAGAATTGGCAGGTGAAGTAAATTGCTGAAAAGCTGGCATAAGAAGTTGGCAGGAAGTGTTTTAGGGCTTGGCCAACTGCGTCAAAAGCATGGCAACACGCGAAGGCGCTTACTTGCACTTGTCAGAACCTGTGTTTCAAAGTCAAATTTAACAATGGGAGAAAATCTCCAAGCACGGCAGGGTTCGTCGAGGTCAAACCAAATAATTTGCGCCGGCCAGTGCACGATCTTTGCTAAGAGTGGTGGACGCGATCCTTTGCTGTTTTGGTGCAGGAATACGGAAAAAATATGGTTGAACAGTGGAGAACCAAAACGCCAAAACAAACAACCAAACAGAAGAACGAGACCAACACAGCAAACTCTTCGACGCAAACAGGTACTGCTCCCAGCTTGAAGCTGCACAACCTTCCACAAAGGACAAACGACACCGACGCGCACCTTTTGGACGGTTGCTTGGAAGGTAGCACTTCGACCTGGACACGCAGCGCCCGATCAGAAGAGGCACGTACCAGACCGCAGGTCTGGCGGTGCAGCCAGCCGGGTTGTGGGCCTGGCGGCGGAGTTAGAGCAATACTACTGGGTTAGGGGGAATTCAATCGAAACAAAGGAAGTTCAAGCTAGGAGCAAAAAATGGCCAAGTACAAAAACTCTCAACGTTAAAGATCAATTGCACTTCGACCTGGCGGCCAAGGACGAGTCCCTTCTTTGGTGCTTCCAAGACACCCTGAAAAAGGCCAGTTGCAAAGGAGCCAGATTCCCCGGATGCGTTTGCAGCCTGGAAGCAACACGATGCCTGAGACACAAAACATGGCAGTGCCACTTTTCAAGTTGCCGGAGGAGAACTCCGAGATGGCTTTCAAGACAATCTCTACTAAAGTCGTTTGCCAGTGCAGACAAAGCTTTCCAAATGCCGCCAAGCCACCTTAGATCGAGTAAACAGCCTTATCAATTCCTTTAAGACCGAACATCCGGATAAGCTGCACTGTGCCAGTTTCTGAGAACGTTCCGGCTGTTCGCCCTACAGGATAAAGGACTCCGGAGGTTAACTGATCTGGTAGATCGTCTGGAAAGGCGGGATTTATGTGGGATATTGGCCACTTCTAACCATGGGGCAAGGTCGAGGTGGCCGCCAGCAGTAGTAAGAAACTACGTCTTGTAGTGCCATGAAAATGCAGTTTTGGCCCGAAAAGGAGGCATTTTCGGCCAATGTCATGGGATGTCATGCGGATGTTATCGGATGTCACGCGGTTCCGTGGGGTGGAGAAGCCCCAAAATAGTTTATTTCTGCAACTTCTGAAAACCTTGTTCTCTTGCTTAAGAGCGGCTCTGCGATGGAAGCGAGGCCTCGGGGCTCAAGCACTTTCTAGCTTTATAACTCACATTATGGTGGGTACGTGGCTGAGCAGGACAAAAGGGCATGGAAATTCGCATCTCTGAGTATGATGTTTGGTGGCATTTCCACAACTCCGTTGGAGCGTACGTTGGAGCGTAAGGTGTGGACCACCACGCCTCTCGCCTGGCGATTGTGCTGAAAATACCGCTTTTATGCAATGTTTTGGATGACAGTTTGGATTTGCCATTTCCTGGAGATGGTGGACCACAACAGTTGGACGACTGCCGACACCCCACATTTTTCTGCTCGATGCCATTTCTTGCAGCTGTGACCGTGGCAACTTTCATTTGGGCTTGCGTTCTCTTCTTTCCCTGTTTGTTGTGTTTGGGGCGTCGTTAGGGGTCTTCTGCTTGTGGGTTTGGGTTTCCGTCCAGGAAACAACCTTGTCCTGCAAAAGGTTCAAACCTAAAGCGCTGCGTACAGGCTTGTGGCTACAACACAACAACCCCTAGCCTTTCTCTTTAAAGGGGATTCTCCAAACGGGTTTTAACGCACCTGGGGGGGTTCTGACATTGTCCGTGCAGGAAACAAACTTGTGATGCGAAGGATTCGAAATTTAAAATGATACGTGCAGGCTTGTGGCTGCAAAATAACGACCCCTAGATATGCTTGCAACTTGGATGCAAATTGCAGCGCATATCTAGGGGTCGTTACGTTGCAGCCACAAGCCTGCACGTAGCATTTTAGGCTTCAAATCCTTCGCAGGACAAGGTCGTTTCCTGGACGGACGAGTGTCAGAACCCTCCCAGGAGCATTAAAACCCGTTTGGAGAATCCCCTCTAAAGAGAAAGATTGCGCTTGTCAATATTGATCCATTGTTGACTTTCCGTCAATTCAAGATGAGTCAATATTGGCTCAACAATGGCCTGGTATCGAGGCCTGCGCGCCAGCCTGCAGAGCCGCGCCACCCAAGATCGGAATTCCAACTTCGCTCTCCCACCAAGGTCGGAATTCCGACTTCGCTCTTCCACCAAGGTCGGAATTCCAAGCTTCCGACCTTGCCCGAACAAGCCATCACCGGGCCATCGCCGGGGCGGCTGGATCCCCGTCACGAAGTACATCGAGCAGGGCCTGGGGGTGAACACGGAGCGCAAGCCCTTGACACGCTCTTCGTCCGAGGCCGGCGCACGCAGAAAAGCACCTGGGTGAGCTCCCAGAAGTTTGCGAATTATTTTGAACTCCAAAAGCCTGCATCGATCTCACAGTCATTGCTGTTCACATGCAACTGTACTCAACCAAGCTCATGTTCAAGCGTCAGTTCAAACGGAGGTGTTATCATTAGCACCCCGCCTCAGGTTTTGCTGACTTCCTGCAAGCTCAACCTGTTCCAAACAGTTCACGGGCTTCATCAAAGCCTCCGAGTTGCATGCAAACACATGTTGTGTCCGCAATGCTGGAACGAAACACGTCCGTTCGCCAAGCTTTCATCTGTACACACATCGCCCGTAAGGTTCTGGGCTCCATGGTGAAAACCGCCCAAAATGGGCTCCATAGGTCCTGCAGTGCGTAAAGTTCTGCACTGCGCAAGCGGACCATCTCATCGCCTTCGCACCGTTGTGGCTTGGTGCGAACTCCTGCCAGCACCCTTGCCGAAAACATGGCAAGTTTGGCAAATCTTGTAATTGGCCCTGATGGCCCCAGATAAGCTCATGCGCGTGGCTCCATATTTGAGCCACTTGCAATTCTGCTTGTGATAACATCGACCTCCCGAGGTCACATACACATCCTGCTCATGAGAATCCTCTGCAAAAATTGGGTCCTCGAGATCCCAAGTCTGCACTGAAACGTTCACATACTGCTTCTGCTTTGTAAATGCAAACTGAAGTGTACAAATGAATCCAACGCACGCAAACAACAGAATAAGACTGATCATCAATGCAAAAACTGCGTCAAACATCAAATCGCTTGTAATTGGGCTCCACACCGTTGCCCAGCTCAAGGCTTCATAGGAATCACCATTTTCCCAAGCCAGATTTCCTTGCACCAAACCGCTCATGATCCCAATGCGCAGCACCTTCTTCGCTAGGGTCATGCCACGGGAACCTGAAACACCAAACTCATCTTTCACATCAACCTGAATTCTTCTGATGGCATTCGACACCTCCAAGCGTCTCTCCTCTTCCGCGGCTTCTGCAGCTCCGACTGGGTTTCCTTCTTCATCACAAATTCCAGCACAGAAAAGTAGAAAATTTATACGTGTCCGGCTGAGTGCCTTGGTTCCAATATCAGATATGTTGTACACGGTCGAAACGGCCGCGCATCCAATACCCGACTCGCGGCACTTGCTCTGCAACCACAACATCTTGCCGTCCAAGTGCTTGATACGTCCAACACCTGACTTCGCAATGATACCTCTGGCTGCTGCTGAATCACACAAGAGTCGCAAATACACTTTCTCATCCGGGAGCAAACCTGCCAAGATGTTACGAATGTACAAAGCATCGCACATTGTGGATGTGGCAGCGTTAAACTCCGCCTCCGCAGTTGACAACGAAATGGATCGTTGTGTTCGGGATGAACTTGATACCATATCAAGCCGTCCAGCATGATTGCCGACGCTGACACACTTCTCCGTGTCGCTTTGCATGAGGACCAATCTGAGTCAGTGTTTTTTTTTTTTTGAACTTGATGACGCGCGCCCTCAATCCGTGACACACGCCGACTAACGGCCCGGTCAAGATATTCAAGACCGGAAGTGGGAAAAAAAACCGCACCTGATGCAACCAGACCAAGAACCAGAAAGGCCCAAAGAACCAAAAAGAAAACAGGGGGGCCAAGAACCAAAGAGAACAAAGCATCAGGCGCAGCAATCTACTGAATGCGGGCAAGAGGTGCAAGCCCGTCTTGTGTCTTCTTCCAAGCTCTGAGTCTAAGCGCGGCAAGGACATCTGGCTTTTCATCTGCTGGCATTTCAAGGTTAACGACAGGCTCCAGTGTCGGGATCTCAGGCCTTCCCGCACCACCGAAACGGCCAGGCTTACACGTAGACAAGACAGCCTGCTGAACAACAGCAGCTGTTTCTTGTGATCTGACGAGTTCCGGTCGTTGGATCAGGCCAGAGCCATAGTCAATCGGTAATATTTTCTGGAGTGATCTGATGCAAGTAGCCTCTGGGTATGGGAAGAGGGGCTGGTGCAAGAGCATAGCCACAGTGCGCATGGAGTCTACCCACAATCTACGAATGGCTTTTTCACTAAGCTTCAGCAGGAGCACGTCAGCGTTTTGCTCAGGTGTGCAATACTTTGGCTTCTTTGAATCTTTGGAGGTGTTAGTGGGCACTTCCGATTGGGTCACGAGGCGAAAATTAACATAGAGTTCAAACCAAGTGATGCCAATACATTGGGGTTTGGGTTGACCCCATTTGAGTGTGCGCGCCCAAGCAATGAGACGGCGCATATAAGTGTGGCCATATAGGCAGAGTTCACAATGCTTAGCCTGCAAGTCACTAATGTGCCACTCTATGGGGCTTTCCACTCGTATAGTGAGGACATCCAATTGCCTCTCTCTGCGGGTCTGCCCTTGGTTAGGCTGTGTGGCTTCCCCTTGAGTGGAGCTGATTGTTTTTTCCCTTATCTGTTTAATCTTGGCTTCCTGCACGTCTGCAAGGTATTCAAGTGCACAGCATGTGAACTTATTACGGTCACTCCAATCAGCATCAAGTGTCTTCCTAAGTTCACAAGTAAGAGGATTACCTACTTTTCTTAGGCAACCGGCAGCTGCGTCTGCACAGTGATTCCCAATTGCATTAAATTTATCAAGAAGGGTAGCCAGATCAATGGGATTCTGATGGGATTTGACCAATCTGAGTCAGTGAAGGCCTCAAGCAAAAATTCGCCCTGCGGCGAGCATCCTGCAAAACCATGTCCAACCTGAGGTCGCTCATACACCAACATGCGATACTGGGTTGATCCCAAATACCTCACCAGGTGCTTCAACGTCTTCATGTCTCCAACGCATGGAGATGACATCTTCTGCGACAAGAGTCTTATCCCGAACTGTGCCTCGATGATATCCCCAGACAAGTACAAAAGGATACCAACGCACTGCCTGAAAACCATAGCTTCCTCCCACGCCAGTGGTGGGGTCTCCTCATCACAAGGTAAGCTCCCAACGCGCAATGGCGTCTTCCGAGGTCGCACATTGTGCAGCTTGAGCATATCGAGCATCTTCTGCACATGCTTCGGGTGTGCTTCAATTCCCAAACGGTTTCCGGGAAGTAGCACATGCTTCCTCTTGAGAAACGAAATCTCGTCTCCCTCATGTCTAAGAAATTCCACATTCAGTTCATACTTCTTTCCAAGTACTGCAAGCATGTTTTCCACTGCTTCTGGTGATCCAGCCATCAACAGGTCATCGACATGTACATTAAAAATCAAATCGCCGCTCGGGCTCCGAAAGAAAGTAGGAGCCTCTGCAACTGTGCTCGTCTCCAATCTCTGAGTCACATATGTACTCAGGTCCTCATACCAATTTGCGGATCCATCTCGCTGTCCTGGGACACACATCAAAAGTTTGTATCCACGCGTAGCGCCTCCAATGTCGACGCTAATGATCGTAGGTATGCGTTGCCTCACAGTCAAATACGCATCCTTGATATCTGCTGAAGCAAGTATCCAACCACTGCTTTGCTTGTGCATATACACTGCAGGTATGATCCGAGTTGTGGCCGTGCTAGTGGCTGGGCTGAACAATGCATCTCGCTGAGTGTCCAACCAAGCAAATTCACGAGCCACCAACCGTGCCCTGCGCATCCAACAATGCTGCTTCACTCCGTCAACAGTCCTGACCTTGGCTCTCCAGCTGATGACAAACTTCGTGGAGAGGAATCTACATCCTTCTTCATGAATCTCTGGTTCCTCTGCTGAACCGGGGCGCCAAAGCAATTCCTCCTCCGCTTCCGAAGGTAGGACCAATTCTGCTTCCGCTGCAGTGTCGAATGCTTCCGAGTTGTCGTACTCGTACAAGACCTCACGCTCCTCCGAAGTAAACTCAACTCGCTGGTCTACATCATGGTGAAGTTCTTCTCCACCAACAATGCAGCTCACGTTTCCTGCAAACAGTGGCGGCTGAGCTAGTCTCGCGCGTTTCGGAGACTCTCCTCGGAGTTGCTTGCTCGGCCTCTCATCTTCAACTTCTTCTCCAACTCGCTCATTCTTCATCCCCGCCTTTCCAGCGTTTCCTTGATCTCCAGATGCCGCGGCTCCTGCTCCCGCGGTTACCTGCATGTTTGGTTGCACGGAACTGCCGCTTGTCTCACTTCGCACCTCGGAGTCAGGGCTCGTTGGCTCTACGCCAGCCTCATCTGCCAAAACAGGAACCTCCACCGTGTCCACACCGAGCAAAGATTCCGTTCACATGCAACTGTACTCGACCAAGCTCATGTTCAAACGTCAGTTCACACGGAGGTGTTATCATTAGCACCCCGCCTCAGGTTTCGCTGAATTCCTGCAAGCTTAACCTGCTCCAAACAGTCCACGGGCTCATTCAAAGCCTCTGAGTTGCATGCGAACACATGTTGTGTCCGCAAGCTGAAAACGAAACGAGTCTGTTCACCAAGACTTCATCTGCACACACATCGCCCGTAAGGTTCTGGCTCCATGGTGAAAACCGCCCAAAATGGGCTCCATAGGTCCTGCAGTGCGTAAGGTTCTGCACAGCGCAAACGGACCATCTCATCGCCTTCGCACCGTTGTGGCTTGGTGCAAGGTCCTGCCAGCTCCCTTGCCGAAGTCATGGCAAGTTTGGCATATCTTGTAGTTGGCCCTGATGGCCTCCGATAGGCTCATGCGCGTAGCTCCATACTTGAGCCACTTGCAACTCTGTTTGTGATAGCATCGACCTCTCGAGGTCACATATACATCCTGCTCAGCGAACTCATCTGACAGAGTTAGGTTAGCAAGAGTATCTCGGCTTTGTTCCTCGAAGTTCCAGGTCTGCGCTGAAACGTCCACATGCCGCTTCTGCTTTGTAAATGCAAACTGAAGTGTGCACATGAATCCAATGCATGCAAACAACAGAATAAGACTCATCATCAATGCAAGAACTGCGTCAAACGTCAATTCAAACGTGATTGGGCTCCATACCGTCGCTTGTCCCAAGGCTTCAATGGAATCACCATTCTCCCATGCCAAATTTCCGTGAACCAAGCTGCTCACGATTCCAATACGTAGCACTTTCTTTGCCAATGTAATGCCGCAAGAACCTGGAATCCCAAATTCATCTTTCACCTCAATCTGAATCCTTCTGATGGCGTTCTTCACCTCCAGGCGTCTTTCCTCCTCAGCAGCTTCTGCAGCTCCAATCGGGCTGCCTTCTTCGTCACAGATTCCGGCACAGAAAAGTAGAAAATTTAGGCTGAGCGCTTTAGTTCCAATGTCAGCTATGTTATGCACAGTCGAAATGGCCGCGCATCCAATACCCGTTTCTCGGCACTTGCTTTGCAACCACAACATCTTACCGTCCAAGTGCTTGATACGCCCAACACCTGACTTCGCAATAATACCTCTGGCGGCTGCTGAATCACACAAGAGTCTCAAATAGACCTTTTCATCCGGGAGCAAACCTGCCAAGATGTTACGAATGTACAGAGCATCGCACATGGTAGATGTTGCTGCGTTGAACTCCGCTTCTGCAGTCGACAACGAAATCGAACGTTGTGTCCGAGAAGAGCTTGACACCATCAAGCCGTCCAGCATGATTGCTGCCGCTGACACACTTCTCCGTGTCATTTTGCACGAAGACCACTCCGAGTCAGTGAAAGCCTCAAGCAAAAGTTCGCCCTGTGGCGAGCATCCTGCAAATCCACGGCCAACCTGAGGTCGCTCATACACCAACATGCGATACTGGGATGATCCCAAGTAACTCAAATGTCTTCATATCTCCGACGCACGGAGATGACATCTTCTGCGATAAAAGCCTTATCCCAAACTGCGCCTCAATGATATCCCCAGATAGATACAAAAGGATACCAACGCGTTGCCTGAAAATCATAGCTTCCTCCTACGGCAATGGTGGGGTCTCCTTGTCACAAGGTAGATTCCCAACGGGCAATGGCGTCTTCCGAGGTCTCACATTCTGCAGCTTGAGCATGTCTAGCATCTTCTGCACATGTTTCGGGTGTGCCTCAATTCCCAAACGATTCCCGGCAAGTAGCACATGCTTCCTTTTGAGAAACGAAATCTCGTCTCCCTCATGTCTAAGAAATTCCACATTCAATTCGTACTTCTTTCCCAGTACTGCAAGCATGTTTTCCACTGCTTCAGGTGATCCAGCCATCAATATGTCATCGACATGCACATTGAAAATCAAATCGCCGCTCAGACTCCGAAATAAAGTAGGAGCTTCTGCCACTGTGCTTGTCTCCAGTCTCTCAGTAACGTATGTACTCAAGTCCTCATACCAATTGGCGGATCCATCTCGCTGTCCTGGGACACACATCAAGAGTTGTATCCACGCGTAGCGCCTCCGATGTCGACGCTGATGGTCGTAGGTATACGTTGCCTCACAGTCAAATATGCATCCTTAATGTCTGCTGATGCAAGTATCCAACCACTGCTTTGCTTGTGCATGTATACCGCAGGTATGATCCGAGTTGTGGCCGTGCTTGTGGCCGGGCTGAACAATGCATCTCGCTGAGTGTCCAACCAGGCAAATTCACGAGCCACCAACCGTGCTCTGCGCGTCCAACAATGCTGCTTTACTCCATCGACAGTCCTGACTTTTGCTCTCCAGCTCGTAACTTCGTGGAGAGGAATCTGTGGCAATCCATGCAAAACTCTCATCCTGAAAAGGCGTGTAATTTCCATGCGTACTGCAACTTCATCAATCTGATCAAGCAGCTCCTGGCCCAGTTCCGGTTCCTTTGCTGAACCAGGGCGCCAAAGCAATTCCTCCTCCGCTTCCAAAGGTAGCACCAATTCTGCTTCTGCTGCAGTGTCGAATGCTTCCGAGTTGTCGTACTCGTGCAAGACCTCGCGCTCATCCGAAGTGAACTCAACTCGCTGGTCCACATCACCATGATGAAGCTCTTCTCCACCAACAACACAGCTCACATTTCCTGCAAACAGTGGCGGTTGAGCTAGTCTCGCACGTTTCGGAGACTCTCCTCGGAGTTGCTTGCTCGGCCTCTCATCTTCAACTTCACCTCCAACTCGCTCATTCTTTGTCCCCGCCTTTTCGGGACTTCCTTGATGTTCCTGCTCCCGCGGTTATCTGCATGTTCGGCTGCACGGAACTGCCGCTTGTCTTACTTCGCACCTCGGAGTCAGGGCTCGTTGGCTCTGTGCCAGCCTCATCTGCCAACACAGGAATCCACCGTGCCACACTGAGCAACAACCAACGGAAACATCTGCAACACTCCTGCCATGAGTCCAGGATTCCCAGGCATGCTTCTGCAACACATCCTTCATGCTGCCATCCTACACTGGCTGATGTAGCGCGGTTGTCCCTTCACTTGCTGCTTCACCCTTGCATATACGAGCTTCCATACTTCAAAATTGTCCCAACGTAGGGCTTGTTCGTTGTGCGCTTGTAAGCTGTCTGACCATGACTGCACGCAAATCGGTTCAAATAAAAGCCAAATGCTCCAACACCAGCTGTGCATCGGGTGCATAGAAGTGTCGCAGCATGGCGTCAGACGGCTCCGGGCAGCGTGACGTAGTGGATCGGGTCGCTCCCTCCGCGCGCATGAAGGGGCTGTACGGCCCGCACACAGCGGACAGGGCGGAGCGCCTTGGCCGCACCTTGCTGAGGTGGACAGGATCAGCGTGACCAGCTCTGAGCAGATACGGCGGAGGCACGCCGGCAAGGTACGCCATTGAGTTTGTCCCAGGGCCTTGCGATTGTCCGGTGGGCCGGGGACAGCAGGACGACCAGCCCCACTAGCCTGGGCGACGTTATGTTCAACACCAGCCCGGCCACTGAGGCCGGATTGCATGCAGTGCGGAATACTCTTGCCCTGCGGCGCATGGCAGCCGACGCGCCTCCGCTTGGTGCGGATGAAAAGGCCACGTGCTTTGCCCGTGTGTTTGCCAGTGGACGTTCCGCCTCGATTGCAACAGCTGATGCTGGACCGCTTGGCTCAGCCGCAATTCTGGGTGGCCGCGCTCACCATCGCCACGCGGCAGCATGCCCAGCTTCTGCGCCTATCGACCAACACGGTCAAGCTTGGCCACTGGTGAGCGGTCATTCAATGGTACGGCAGGGCCGCTTCGGTCCCTCCTCCCCCTCCCCCCCCCCTTCTCCCTCCTGCTCTCTCTTCCCCTCTTCCTCTCCTCCCTTCTCTTCCTTCCCTCTCTTTCTTTCTTCCCTCTCCCCTCCCTCCCCGCCCCCTCCCCTCCCCTCCTCCCTCCTACCCCTTCTGCTCTCCTCCGTTTTTCTTCTCTCTCTTTCCTGGTTTGTTCCTCCCTTCCTCTTCTCCTCTCCCCCCTCTTCCTTCCCCTCTTCCATCCCTCTCCCTTCTTCTTCCTCCCCTCCCTCCCTTTCTCCCCCTCCTGGTCTTTCTCTGTCCCCCCCTCTCCCTGCCCTACTGTCCCTCCTCCCCTCTCCTACCTCTGCCCCCCTCCCCTTCCTCTCTCCTGGTCTATTCTGTCTCTCCCCCTCCTCCCTCCCCTCCTTCTTCCTCCGTTGTCTCCGTATGAACCGCCTGCTTTACGGGGTTGAACCGTTTCGACTCCAGCTCCTCCAGCAGCTAGACGAACTGTCTACGAGGATCCCCGCACAGACTTTGGCGGCAGGCAAGTTTCCAAAGACAGCTTCGTGCCTCTGGAGCCCAACCAGCTGGTGACCTGGCAGCATGAAGCCCTACCCCTTTATGCTCGCTGACCAAAAAAGTGGCCGCGGAGCCGCTGAAGAACCGTCTTGCGACCGCCACCGCGGCGGGCATGAAGAAGGTGTTCCAAGCTTGGGGGCGCCGGCCAACGTGTGCTCCAACGACGGCTCCGAGTTCAAGAGGGAGTTCAAGGAGCTGGAAAGCACACGCCACGCAGGTGGCGCCGAATCTCGCCTACTCCGACCCCGAAATGGCAGAGATTGCTCTGCGCACATCAGCGCAGGGCCAAGCACAAGGTGACCCCCCGGAAATCAAGGTCGGGGAGATGGTTCGGATCAGGTTAAGCCGATCTGAAAGTAGGGACTCCAGGGTCAACGAGATAGCGTGGAGCGAAAAGGTATACAGGGTAGCCTCCGCCAAGAGCGGGGAGATGGGGGCAAGACTAGCTTCCGAACCGCGGGGCTGGAGGTGCAGTCCCGCCAGCGGAGGCTGCGCGTTGTGAGCTTGAGGAGAATTTGGACAGGGCAGGGTCGCGCAGAGAAAAAAAGCCCGCCGAATGCTCGAATGGCCCCAAATGCTCCCTTATCATGACTTTCTCCAAGGCCAGGCTTTTTTTGTCACCGCGCGCCTTGGGGCAAACGAAATACAGGCAGAGAGAGGAGCCTGCGCGACCTGAGCTTCGTCAAGCCGAACTTAAAGTTCAGAACGCACTCAATCCGCCGGGGGACATTTGCGCATCGTTAACCCCCATGAATGGCCATACGGAAAGAATGAAACCGCAAGAACTAAATCAAATAGTCAGCCCAAATTCAAAGGTGTGAAAAAATCATTCATGGATAAATGACACAGAAATGGATAACATGTGTCAGGACATGAATAGAGATTGCAGCGCACAGGCATCCCTGTAGGCACTGAACGGAGTAAGACCAGACACGCACGAATTATGGCAGCACGCACACACTTGGAGCTTGCTACTTGGGAAGCGCTTGCCTTGCAAGAGCAATAAGAGCCAAGAGATCGAGCGGCACAGGCTGGCTACCTATTGTTATAACTCATGTCAGCATGATAGCGAAAGTCCAGCATCGTCTTCTTACGTGCGGAGAGAGGTACTTACTTGCTTGTCTGCATTGTTCTGCTGACAACTCCAACTGCAGTGTGCACCCCCTTAAGGTGCAGTGCTGGGTCGATACTACCGGCTGCTGAGCGCTGTGCTGTCCAAGCCCGCCCAGTTCTTCGTTAGTGCTAATTCCGCTCGCTGGCTGGTTTCTGGCTGGTTTGGCTTGGCTCTGGCTGGCTTTCTGGCTGGCTTTCTTTTCTTGTTTTTTGCTCGCCTTGCAAAAACCAGACCTGAACGCAGGAACACAGTGGAGGAAAACACAGTGGCCTTGGCCACTGCTGCTGAAGCACAAGTTTCTTGACGAGGCGCCGACAACGTCACTGGCCTGCTTAGCAATTTTCTGGTCCGCTCACCAGAGCCACCTGGAGGGCCAGCCACAACCCTCAGTGCCTTCGCCGGAACATCGTGCGCACCTACAGCTGACACCAGAAGCCTGCTCCTACGTCAGCGCACCACAACAACGCGTGACACTTTCTTCGCACGGCCTTGCGTCTGAAGCAGCGCGCCAAACAGCTGCAAGGGCAACGTGGGCTGCAACTTGCTGCTGTGCACGACGTAAACTGCACAGACGTGTTTGCGACGGTGTGGCGCCTTAATGCGCAACTTCTGCACAGCGCTCACAGCAGCCGGCACTGTCACGGGAGCCACACTGCATTCACAGGCGCGTTGGGCAGCTCGCAAGCATTACCGGCGCGGCCAGTGTGGCTGCAAGCTTGGCTCCCAGACACAAGCCCAGCCAAACCTGCCAGAAAGCCAGCCAGAAGCCAAGCACTCTCTCTTTGTTTCCTAAATGGATTCCACCCGCTGTCCTTCTTGTCGTTTTTGATACAGGTAACTGGCTGACCCTCTCGTACTGCCCCTCCATTCCCCCGCTGCGCGGCGCGGGTGCCTGCCGTCCTGCCACGCGCCGCAGCGGCTGCAGGCCTGCACAGGCCTTGCCTTGGCTCCAGCGCACGTTGGTCCACAGCCGCGTCTTCCTGTGCGGTTCCACCCAGCGCAGGCGCTCCATGAGCCGGGTCTTCAGCAGGCGGTGGCCGGTTCTCGAGCCCCACATGAGGGGTCAAAGTGCGCAATAATCTCAAGGGCGAGCGCGTCGCCCTCCAGAAGCCCGCGTCAGCGGCGGCTTATTCCGTGCAGACGGGCGCAGTCATTCAACACCAAAAGCTAGTGGACCCATCGGCGCGGCCAGGCAGGAGGCCTCCTAGAGTCTCAGATGCAGCTGGGCACCTGCAGTGACCTTGCCCGGTCACCTTCAAGGGCCTGGACGGCACGCTCTCTTGCACGGGCGTCTCTGTGCTAACCAGAAAAAAGGCCGGCGCCCTCTGCATCATTTTGATGCATTGAGGGGCACCGCCACAAAAAACAGCAAAAAAGGCCCGCTGCCAGCAACGCCGTTTTTGGCTACAGGTGGCAGGTCCGCTGTCGTCCTGCCCAGGTTGGCTCTTGGAGCCCGCCTCGTTGTCCCAAAAAGTCACAAACGCGCCCATGAGTTTCGTGAAGGCGCGCGCCATGGTGATGTTGCTGTGGGGTAGCTGAAGCCCTCATTACAGACCGTCTGCGCAGCGGCGCTCAGCGGACCTCATAGGCGCCGCGCAGGCCTTCCGCTTTCAGCTGCCCCGCAGCTGAGTGCGCCTGAACGTGCTGCCCCGTCCGGAAGTGACGTGGAGCGCCTCTTGGAGCGGGGCAGCGCGCACGTGGAGCGTGGCGCAGCGCAGGCCGTTGAGGAGACGGCGCTGTGGCTGAACGACCTGGAGCTGCGCCAGCAATTTCCCGGCGGACACCCCGACGCGCGGACTACCCCGCCGCGCCGCCCGCCTTCCCCCTTGCGTGGACCACAGCTGGGCCCGAGCTTCGTCCTCTCTCTGTTATTTGTGAAATCTAAAACCGCTCACAGCGCATCCTCAGAGGTTGTTATTCAGCAAATGTGGATTCTGCGAAAATTTGTTGGTTTTGCGCGGTGCGGCCACAGCCCTTCTGCTTGCACTTCTGCAAGGGTTTTCCGCCTGCTTCAATATGCAGGCAAAACGGGTCCTAGTCGCATTCTGTGCGTCTCGGAAGTTAAGTTGCCCGGGCTTAAAGTGCTGTTTCTGGCTTGTAAGTGCGTTTCTGTTGCGGAGCTTTGTGGCTCGAAAAGCATGAGAAGGGTGGTTGGGTTTTCTTGGCTTCGTTTGCTGCATGTGAGCCTTGTTGCGTCTCCGTCAATCCTCCGGCAACAGGATTGCTGTGCTAGGCCCCGCCTGTGTGGCTGCGATTTTCAAGCCTTTGGGCCGCTCGTGTGGCGTCCGGCGCAGCGCGAGAATGTGGAGCTGGGCCGCAGTTTGCCTGCAGTCGGGCATCGTCGCAATTCTAGTCGTTATTCTAGTCGTTTTGTAGTCGTTATTCTAGTCGTTTTGTAGTCGTTATTCTAGTCGTGAATTCGGAAGCCTCAAGCGTTTCCTAGTCGGGTAAATCCTCGCCCCGACCCCCCGTCCCCACCCCTGCCCCCAACCCCCCCTTGCACTCCCCCCGCCTCCCGCCCGCCAACCGTGTCTTTGGGGTTTCTCATGGGAACTATTGTATTGAACCAAGATCCTTTCAGCCTGAGCACCTTTCATGAAATAATTGTGTTTTACGTGGTTGTCGTGGAATTTTACGACTTAGAATACGACTAGAATATGACTAGGAATACGACTAGATGAGATCTAGATAACGATTTAAAGAATCGTCTGACCACGCGCCGGCCACAGTTGGCGCCCGTGCGTTGTTGGCGAGTCTTGAGGCGCTGTGGCAGGCGAGGGTGGTTGACAAGTCTAGTCTTGAGCCCCCCGCTCCCCGAATTTCAATGTTGTGTCTCAGGCGAGTGTAAAAGTCTCAGGCGTGTGTAAAAGTTGCCTTCGCACGTGTTCCATGCAACATTGAAAGTCGGGGGTGGAGGGGGGGGCGGTGGCGCGTGTTCCAACACGCGCGTGGGTCTTGCAATTTCTAGTGAAGGGAGAACGTTCAATGACAACCTCTCTTTGCCCGGGCCAAGTTTTGGGTCTAAATGCAAAAACGTCGCCGCTGCAGCAGGGGCCACCACGGTACTTCAGCTGCCGGCTTCCGGAACTTGCGTAACGCAAAAGGACGAATGGGGAAGATCAAGCTTTTCCCACGCCTGAGTACACCAGCAAGCAAGCCTCGGACCCCGTGGTGCCCCTGGTGCCATGCACGGGCATCTTCCTTGGGCCCAGCAAGTCGGGCAAAACTGTGGCGCTCATCAGTCTTATCCTGGAGCAGTACAAGGGCGTGTTTGAGCGGATCTACGTTTTCAGCCCAAGCGTCAACATCGATGATGGCTGGATCCCCGTCAAGAAGTACATCGAGCAGGACCTGGGGGTGAACACGGAGCGTGAGCAGGCTTACTGGGACGAGAGGGATGAGTCCGCCTTGCGGCGCATCATCCAGCAGCAGCGCAAGATCACGGAAGCGTCCAAGAAGTTGGAAATGAAGAAACTGTACCAGGTGCTTGTATTCATCGACGACTTTGCTGACACGCCGCAACTCCACAAGCCGCATGGCGCCCTTGACACGCTCTTCATCCGAGGCCGTCACATGCAGATCAGCACCTGGGTGAGCTCGCAGAAGCTGAGGCTCATCAGCGCAGCCGTGCGGGTCAACATGCAATTCCTCTGCTGGAGGCTGCGCAACCAGCACGAGCTGGACGCCGTCATCGAGGAGCTGAGCGCCCTGCTGCCGAAGGAGCAGCTGTACCGGCTGTATGAGCAGGCGACCCGAGAACCTTACAGCTTCCTCTTCGTGTACTACCTGAAGCCGAAGAACGAAATGTTCTACAAGCGCTTCGAAGAGCGTTTCGCGCTTGAAAAGGACGCCGATGGGAGCGGCGCTCAGCTTCCTGGGCCAGAAGCTGTTCGCCAGCTCCACGCTGATCAACGCGAAGTGTGAGAACATCTCCTGCTGCACTTCCGTCTCAGCCGTCCAGCCGCCCGTCGTCCGCCGGATGGGTGGTTTCCTAAAGAAAAGGATGTCAACGATCTACGTGGACAGCCGCAAGAGGGTGGCCGGCTCGGACAGTGACTTTGAGGTCGACCTGGGAGAGTCGCTGCACCTGCAGAGCGACGCCCGGCTCGCCGTCTTCAAAATCCGCCTGGCCGACAGCTTTTTGTCCACGGACCGGGGCCGCTACCTCTACTGGGTTGACGCCGCGCTGGGCACGCTGAACTGGGCGTTGTTGCCCGAAGGCGCGTACACGGGCGCCCGGCTGGCCGCCTGGATCAGCTCCATCTTTGCCACCGCCACCTATAGCGAGACCACGAACAGCCTGAGCGTAGCCTACGACGGCAACCGGCTCATCCTGAACGACCTGGAGCTGCGCCAGCAATTTCCTGACGCGGCGGACTACCCCGCCGCGCCGCCCGCTTCTCCCACCAAGCCCTTCAGCGTGGACCACATGCTGGGCCCGAGCTTCGTCTCCGGCGGGCAGCAGGTGTTTGAGTTCGTCCGCATGATGGCCACAACGAGGTCTACCTGCGCTGCGCCCAGCTGGCCAACGCCAGCAGAGTGCTGGGCAACCTGGGCGACGACATCCTCTCCAAGATCACGTTGAAGAGTGGCGTGGGCACCATTGTGGAGACGGGCTCCGACGACGGGCACTTCATGGCCCTCAGGGGCCCGGTTACCCTGAGGCGCATGCGCTTCCGGCTGACCGACCTGGACGGCAACGTTGTCCGGCTTTGCGGGTCGTCTTTGTCGTTCGTGTTATATCTTGACCACGTATAATAAATGGAGCCGACCGAACAAGAGGCGCCGGAGGCGCAAGAGGCGCAGGGCGCTGCGCCGGACGCTGCGCAGGACGCTGCGCCGGCGGAACCGAAACGGCGGGGCAGGCCCCCTGGGAGCAAGAACAAACCGAAGCAGGACGTGCCTACTGAGCCGGCTGCTCCAAAGCGCAAGCCAAAGCCGCCTCCACTTGAGACGGCACCAGCAGAGGCGCCGGCTGTGGCACCGGCGGAGGCACCGGCTGAGGCACCACCGGAGGCGCCTCAGCTCACAAGAGAGCAGCAGCGCGCCCTGCGCATGCTGGAGAGGCAGTCCGCTTATGACCGGCTGACCACAGGCGCAAGCGTAATAGTGTAAAAGCATGATGTCCATTGAACCCCGCAACGAGCCGCGGATGCTCCGGTGGTTCCGCAGGACGTACCCCAGTTACAACTTGCAGCCGCTGCTGCTGAAGCGCTACCGAGAACTGGAGGAGGCGCGGGCCTTCAACAACTGGCTAGGCGAGCGCAGGCAGGCGCAGGGGGGGCAGCGGCACCTGGACGACGTGAGCCGGCTGACGGAGGCCGTGCACCGCCAGGTACCCCAGCTGCGCTACGCGCGGGCCGAGCGCCGGGGCGTGGAACGGGCGGTGGGCGAAGTTGCGCAACAGTAAATGAAGACGCTTCGGGCGCACGGCTTCAACCAGCGCCCGCGCTTAGAGCAGGTGGTGGGCTACCTTGAGCGGAATGAGCCGCTGCCCCTGGATCAGCCGGACCGCAAAGCCACCTCATTCATCACAAGCCACTTCTACCTGGACGATTTTGTACAGTCCAGCGAGGACCCCAACCCCCGGCCCCTGCAGCACACGCCTCTGCAGGCAATTCCCGAGGACGGCTTCCGCACTCCCACTGAGGCCACGGACGAGGATGTGCGCCATGCGCGGAAGTACCAAGGGTACGGCGGAACCCGCTTTGTTGAGGATGACCTGGCGGGAGACCCCGAGGCCGGCGCGCTGGCCAGCAACGGGCAGGGGCCGCCCTCCATCACGGACCGTCTGCGCAGCACTGCAGACGGCGCGCAGGCGGCAGCGGACCTCATAGGCGCAGGGGCCGCGGGGCTCGCAGCCGCGCAGGCCTTCCGCTCTCAGCTGCCCCTGGACGCAGCTGAGTACGTGCGCCTGAACGTGCTGCCCCGTCCGGGCCCGGCGCAGCCGCCTCCGCAGATCATAGGCCGGCCCAGTGACGTGGAGCGCCTCCTGGACGAGGCAGGGCAGCGCGCGCAGGAGGTGGAGCGTGGCGCGGCGCAGGCCGTTGAGGAGACGGCGGCCGTGGCTGCGGAGGAGGGTGAGGTTGCCGTTGCCGCCGAGGGCGTGGGCGGAGCCTTTGGGTACCTGGGGGGCCTGGCGGAAGGAGCAGCAGCCCTGGCGCCCGCCGCGGGCGAGGTTGCTGGAACGTTGGCGCGGCGGCAACGGCGGGGCTGGCCGTGGGCATCGCGGGCGGCGCAGCCTACGGCCTCGCGCGCGGCACGGGCTGGGTGCTGGAGAACACGCTCTTCCGGCCCCAGCAGGGCAGCGAGGACGCGGCCGTGCAGGACGTCCGGTCCGCCAACACCATGAATGACGCCACTCAGCCTCAGCACTTCACGCTGCGCTCAGGCAGCAGCACGTCCGGCAGACCCGCAAGCAGCCGCGCCTCCTCCCAGTCTGGCTTCCGAGTCCAGGCGCAGTCCAACCACACGCCGCGCCCCTTCTCCAGGGGCCTGAACCCTGTAACCCTGCCCCAGTCTCAGCCGAGCTCGCGGGCGAGCTCCAGTTCCGGGCAGTCGCGCCGGAGCCTGCCTCCACCCAGCTTTGACCAGCTGGCGCGAGACATTGAGGCTGCTTAATAACCCTTGGGGAGAGTTTATTTTTGCACGGGTTTGCGCTGAACAAATGCTATTCTTCTAGGCCGTATATCAATATACGCTGTAAGAATAGCTCGTTTTGCACGGTTTTGCGCCACAAAACGCTATTCTTCTCGTCCGTACATCTATGTACGCACTGGAGGAATAGTTTTCCTTCGCCGTACGAGTCAAAATGCGTGTATATAAAGAAGCATGGAGGTAGTCACCGCCGGAGCCCAGGATGAGCTGATGCAGAGCCTGGACTACAAGCTGAAAACAAGCAACACCAGCTACGTGACGGCGCGGCATGACGTGCAGTGCTTCCCCAGCTCGCTGAGCTCCTTCTCCCCCACAACCTCTCGGGTCTGCCGCATCCCGCTGACCAGCGGCACGTCCTTCATCGACCCCGAGTCGATCAAGATCGCCTTCCGCGTCAGGAACACGGACGGCACCAACCCGCTGGCCCCAGCCACGCCCAACCCCGCCTGCTTCGTCCAGCGCGTCCAGGTCTTCGCCAACGGCCAGCGCTGCGACGACAACAACTACTACGGCCGCACCGTGGCCGTGCACGACTTGTTGAAGGGCCGGGAGTACAACCGCAACAAGGCCATGGAGGGTTTCGACGAAGTGAACGACCCGCGCATCGCCCGCGCGGTGCACCAGGGCGGCTACGCGGACGTGCTGCTGCGCCCCACCATGGTGGGCATCCTGCGCTGCGGGATGATGCTGCCGCCGCAGCTGAACCTGGTGATAGAAATTGAGTTTGCGGACGCCACCACTGCGCTGTGGTCCGAGAACGCCGGGGCGCACCCGGCGGGGACGCTGAGCACCGACTTCGAGATCCAGAACGTCCGAGTTCTGGCCTCCCAGGTCGTCCTGGACTCTGCGTGGAGTCCTTCAACCGACGCGTGCCGCTTTCTACCTATGTTTGTACCCTTCATTTTTTTCCCTCTATCGTCCTCCCCCTCTATCTACTTCCATTTCCCCTTCCACTTTTCTTTAAATTAGGCCTCTTCTGTTACCCCGCTCAATTCCACCTCCTTCAGGAAGGTGCTCTGTGTTCAGCTAACCCACGGTGCAAACGCAGCAGTCCCAGCATCCGAACGGAGTCGCGGAGAAGCCAACAACGTACCGTGGCGGCGCCATTCACAAAACTCTATGGGCGCTTTTGTTTGTGATTTTTTGGGGGGGTTGACACGACGCGGGCTCCAAAATCCACTTGCTGGCCAACCCGGGTCAGGACGTGGCCCCCATCGGCGCGGCCAGGCAGGAGGACAGCTCCTGGAATCGCAGATGCAGCTGGGCAGCCTGCAGTACCCTCACAATCCTATGAAGGGAGCCTCGGAGCACTTCCATTTCCTCTCGGTCCTTGCGGGTACTTACGACGACACGGTGCGCAACATTGACATCGGCCGTGTGGGCTACCTGCGCCACAGCTTCATTGCCGGCTTTCCGACGGAGCGCGTGCCCAAGATGCACTGAGTGGTGTCAGCACCCGCTCGGGCGACCTTGCCCGGTTCAGCTTCAAGGGCCTGGACGGCACGATGACGGACCTGTTCATCCACCTGGTGGCCTACCAGCTGGTGACGCTCTCCGGCACGGGCGTCTCTGTGCTGGACTAAAAAAAAAAGTCCGCTGCCCAGCAAAACCACGGAAAAAATGGACTTGTTTCCAGGCCCCTCGGATTAGACCAGAACAGCCTAATCCGGAATGCTCAGCCGCTCCGCAAGCTCCTCCGTGGCCGCGCACGCAATCTCCTCGCACAGCGCAGCAGGAACGCTGTAGAGCAGCTCGCGTGACAGGCTGACCCTCTCGTACTGCCCCTCCATCAGCCGCGGCCCCCGCTGCGCGGCCCGGAGGTGCCTGCCGTCCTGCCACGCCGCGCAGCGGCTGCCGGGCCTGCACAGGCTTTGCCTCGGCCTCCAGCGCATGTTGGTCCACAGCCGCGTCTGCTTCCTGTACGGAGTTCCGTACTTGCAGTAGGTCACGTCCACCCAGGGCAGGCGCTCCATGAACGGGCGGGTCTTCAGCAGCCCGGTGGCCGGGTTCTCACTGGCCCACATGGGAGGGTCCAAGTGTGCGATGATTTCGATGGTTCGAAGGACCAGGGCATCAGCTTCTAGCAACCGCCGCCGGGTGGTCAGCGCCCTGGAGTACTCGGTGCACACGGGCGATGCCCAGACAAACTGGAAGTGTCCGGGCGGAAAGGCTGCGCGGTAATCCCATTGCAGAATGTTGCAGCAGATGGAGGGCTCAAACTTGGGCAACAGGTCAAGGCTCACAACTTCCCAGCCTTCCGCCTCGAAGGCTCGTCCCACTGAGCCGGTGCCCTTGAAGAGCTCCAGCAGCGCGGGCATCCGTTTCTTTAAAGCCGGACCGCCCCCACCGTCCCGTAGCAAGCCACCGAACACTTCCAAAACGGGGTTGGCCCGCACGTCTGGTCGGACGAGACTGGACCCGCCAAGCTACTGTTCTGCTGCGACCCCTTTTCAGTTTTAGACGACCTCTAGAAGGTTGCCGGAGGTGGCTCGGCTGCAGCCGATGTAGAGGTGGCGCAGCGGGAAGTGCTCAGAGCGCGTGTCCAGGTGTACCCTGCCTTGGAGCGTCAGGCCCTGGCTTGACGCGTAGGTGAGCGCGTGGGCA
Organism: Effrenium voratum; assembly: GCA_963377175.1. Classification (NCBI taxonomy): domain Eukaryota; class Dinophyceae; order Suessiales; family Symbiodiniaceae; genus Effrenium; species Effrenium voratum. The sequence goes on from CAUJNA010001824.1 coordinate 340,433, forward strand.
AGGCGCGTCTGGCTTGAGAGCTCTCGCGGGGTGAGCTCGGCGCCGCTCTCCAGTGCGATGTTCCCCGCAGGCCGCGACTGTCACGAACGTGCCTTTCTTGATGGCTCCGCCCGCTCCGATGAGCTTCAGGCCCGGCCACACGCGCATGGGTTGCGACTTGTTTTGTTCGGCGGTGTCCGGGTCTTCCTCTGGCTCCACGAGCTGCGCGTTCGCCGGGGCCAGGCGACGGTTCGCGTCCGCGTTGACCGCCATCCGCTGGGCGTGGCTGATCGTGAGTGTGGTGTCCGGCACGCCTGGCTTGCGCGGAAAGAGCCGTCGCGCCGTCTGCAAAGCTTCCTCCAGGGGCATTTCGTCCGGCTCATCCACACGTAGGCTCCGCACGAGGTCGAAGATGCGCGCGTCGCTGCGCTTGTTCTCCGTCAGCTCGTGCCGCCAGCCGCCCGCAAGGTCCAGCATCAGCTGGCTATGTCGCAGCGGCTTGTTGACGGGCGTGCCGGCCCAGGTGTCCAGCACGGCCGGGAGCTGCCGGAAGTCGCCCACCAGCAGGAACCGCACATCGTGGTTCAGGGACACGCGCGCGATGTCCGCCCACAGGCCCATGTCGAACTGCGTGACCTCTTCCACCAGCAGCCAGTCCAGGCGCTGCACGCTGGCCCCCCGCACGTACTTGCGCACCCAGTGGTCGGCCGTCTTCGCGCCGGTGCCCAGGTTCTGCACGGCGCTGTGAGTCTTGCTGATGAGGCGCACTACCTCACCGCGCTCCCGCAGCTTGGTCACGATGGTCCGCGCCAGGTGCGTCTTGCCTGTGCCGGGCAGCCCGGTGAGCAGGAGCGATCGGCCGGCCAGGCAGTGCGCCACAGGGTCGGCCATGTCCGTCCAGCCGGCGGCCCTTGCTGGCGGCTCCGCCTGCATGCAGGGCGGCGCGTGCTTGCCTCGCAGCGGCTTCGTCGTCTCTTCGTGGCGGAATTTGGGCTTACCGTCTGGGTACGTGTTGTGGACGAGCCGCTCCAAGTTGTCTCGGAACTTCCGCGGCATGCCCTGCAGCACCACGCAGTCCATTTTCACCTGCTTGATGTACTTTGGCGGAAGGCCCAGTTCTCGTCGGATGCGTGCCACCATCGTCGCCTCGAAGCCGAGCACGCAGTCGTGGATGGGGCGCAGCGTCCCGGTGTTGTGGATTGAGCGGGTGGTGATGAAGTCCCACACGTACCGGCCTTCGCCGACGTAGAATACCTGCCTGGTGTCGGCCCCTGTCGCGTCCAGCTCGTTGCTGCTGCTGCGCTGCGTGTACGCCTTGTTGCTGTCGTGCGCCATGAGCCCGATCATCGAGTTCACTGCAAGCTTTGCCATATGTTCTTCGCCCGCGGGCCAGGCCTGCTCCATGACGTCCAGCGCCGGCGCCAGGCACTCCGCGGTGACGTGGCTGGCCGCGTTCATCGTGTGGAGCACGTCGGACCACTGCGCCACGCCGCAGCGCAGCATGTAGTCCAGCGAGACCTTCGGGTACCAGCCCGGCCCCACGTAGGGCAGCAGCGTCACGGGGGCATCGCGCCCCCGATTTTGCAGGTCCACAAACGAGAGGTCTGCGAGGTGCCCGGGCCGCGCCGGCTCGATGTGGTCGGCCGGGCAGAAGATGGGCAGTGGGAACGGTGCGTTGGCCAGCCCGTTCCTGCGGCAGCGCACCACGTCCACGCCTTCGAGCGGTCCGCTGCCCGGGGCCCGCGCCTGGAACACTAACGGAGGCTGCTTGGGAGAGCGTACGTACGCGTCGTAGACCGAGCGCGAGAACCGCGACTCCAGCGACGTGGGCTGCATGCTTTCGGTCTGGGTCTTCATCTGGTGGCACTCAAAGCAGAGCGCCTGGAAGCGCTGCTGCTGCCCGGCGAAGGCCTGCCGCACCGGCACGATGTGGGCGAACTCCGCGCACCCGGCGCCGATCTGCTGCCCGCAGGCGGCGCACTTGCCTCCCTGCTCGGCCAGCAGCAGCTTCTTCTGCCGCTGGCTCGGGGTGATCCTCGGCGCCTTGACCAGCGTGGAGAAAGCCTCGAAGCTCAGCGAGGCCAGCCTCTGCCCGCGGTAGTGCAGCCCCAGCCCTTTGGCCCATGCCTGCAGCAGCTCCCAGTCCTCGGGCAGCTCACGGATCACGCACTGCCCGCCCTTGGCGCGCAGCTTCAGGCTCGAGAACTGCGCGAGCGAGCGGAGCGTGACCTGCGGGTTGTGCTCCGCGAGCAGCAGCTGCCGCCTCGTCTCCGTCGTGTGGAAGTGACCCGGCTTGATCTCGCCCCACCACGGGCTCCACTCCTCCAGCGGCGGCACGGTCTGCTTCGGGTCGCGCCGGTACATGACCAGCGCGCAGCCCATCTGCTCCAGCACCGGCCGGGCGTTCCGGTAGAAGAAGGCGTGCCCGTCGTAGTAGGTGAACACCACGGTTTTGGTCTCCCGCTGCGCGGGCTCAAAGCGGTCCAGGGGCTCGCCTGTGTTGGAGATGAGGACCATGGGCGCGTTACGCCACGCGCAGAAGGCTCGTATCTCCACCGGCGAGATGCCGCGCGCGCGCCAGTCGTGCTCTGCAAGGGCGTCGAAGTCTCCGCAGACCTCCTCGAAGGGCACGCCCAGGAGTTGAGCCAGCTGCCGCGGCACGCAGGCGTTGTCCCCGGAATCCTCGAAGGCGCATTCCAGGATCCTGTTGAAGCACGGCAGTTGGTACGACACGCGGCGCAGGCCTCGCAGCCTCTGCCGCAGGATGGTTTCTACGTGTACGCGGCTGTTCCGGTATTGCGTCGTCTCCGAGGACACCACCAACTCCCCCTCCGGGTCGTAGAAGTACGTCTCGTCGCTGAGTTCCATGATGGGCGCCCTGCCGGCGGCGCGGTCCTCGTCCCCCGCGGTTATCAGCCGCAGCGTCTCCTGCTTGACGTTTTGCAGTATTTGCTGCTCCGACAGCCTGTCGGGCTGCCGGCTGGCCTCTCCACCCAGGACATTCGCGGGGAGCCAGTCCCTGCGCTCGTAAGCCCGGCCCGCGTTTTTGCCGGCCCGCCGCATCCCCCTGATGACTACTGGGATGTGTGCTACGTGCTGCGAGTACTTGTTCTTGAAGAACCGCCTCCCTAGGTTCGTCAGCTAATAAATACCCCTCCTCCCGCAGCCGCCGCACTAGGCCCCGCTGCCCGTTCTGCAGTAGCACGTAGTCGGCCGCACCCTCCCTGACCAGCGGCTGCCTTGGGTCGAAGGTCCTCGACTCTGGCTGCCGCCCGAGCATGCCGAAGTAGGCCTCCCCGGCCCTAGTAACGCTCCCGTCCGCGCGCTGGAGCAACGCGAAGGCGCCTCGGCCCCGCCTCAAGCCCAAGACACGGCTTCCGTCATCCGTGTCCCGGGCCCTCGATCCGGCCTCGACCGCCTGCCTGATGTTCTCTCGTTGTGTTGCACAGGATGCCATTGTTGTCGATTGCTTTTTCGTAGATCGCCAAAAAAAAAGTGGTCCGGGCAACCGCCCGGCTCCTCCCCGTCCCCAGGGCCCCTGGGGTCCCCTCGGGCGTTGCGAAAAAAAAGACGGCGTCACCATGTTTGACCATGGCACACGTTTTTGGCATGAAACGTGATTGGAAAGAGAAGCCGAACAGGATGAACAGGGCCTTGCAGGGTCTTGACGCATGAAGGCTGCCGAACAGGCAGCGGGAGGGTGCCGAGCAGGCACCGGGGAGTGCCGAGCAGGCACCGGGGGGGGTGCTCGAGCAGGCACCAGGAGCTGTCACAAGCTCGGGGGGGATGGAGCTGTCACAAGCTCGGGGGACAAGCTTGGGGGGGATGGAGCTGTCACAAGCTTGGGGGGATGGAGCTGTCACAAGCTCGGGGGGGTGGAGCTGTCACAAGCTCTGCGGGCTACGCAGGCCCCAGCTGCTTGGCAGGAAGGTTGGCTGACGTCGAGAGGATGTGCTCGTTTTTTTGGCCGGCATGTGCATTGAACTTGATGGGAGACGATTCTTTCTAGGGATGTGAGGGTCTTGGAGGGGCGTCAAACCTTGCAGGAATACGGCCTAGGTTTAGAAGGCGTGTGGACTGAACTTGACGGGATACAATTTTTTGAGGCATCTCCACGGGTGCGAGGGTCTTGAAGAGACATCAAACCTTGTAGGAACACGGCGTGGGTTTTGAAGACTTGTGCACTGAACTTGGCATGTTTTTTGAGCATGACACGGATTTTGAGGGCAAAAATCGCGTTTTTTTGGCGGCGTGGCGTTGTAGCGTGGGTGCAAAGGCCGCGCGGACCTCCCCGGGCCCGCATGGCTGCCGGCTCTGTTCTGGCGCGCCCCCCCTCGTCCCCCGAGTGCCCTAAGTGCCCTAAGTGCCCCGCTGGCTTTTGTTGGGCCCCAGGACTTGCCCCCCCTAGGGTTCCGGGCTGTTCCCTTTCGAGAAATGGCCGCAGGCTGCGTGAGCGGAGGCCGACGCGTTCATCGGACCAATATTTTTTTATCCCTAGAGGAAAAGAGACCGGCGTCATGACAATCGCGACCACATTCGCCATCGGTGAGGTTCAGACCAGCCCCAAGGGAGCGAAGTCGGCACCCTTGAGGAGCGAGGGGAAGCACATCGTCTGGCAGTCCCAGTGGACCAGCATTGTCTGGGAGCCCAGCAACTTCGATAAGGACCAAGGGCCTCGGCAGAACGTCTGCTTTGCGACGGAAAGAGATTCAGAGGCGTGGGCTGCTTGGGAGGACTTTGAGAAGCGATGCGTTGACGAGCTGACGAAACGATGGGGGTCCGACGTGCAGGACAGATGGCAGAGCTGCCTCAAAGAGTCCCGACCGGGCGCCACGTTCCTGAAGTGCAAGCTGGACTCGCGGAACGTCCGCTTTTGGGACGCTGACGGCAACAAGATCCAGCGACCGGAGACTTTGGCCGGCTGCGAGTGCAAGGCCAACGTCGAAGCCCGGCAGGTCTGGATCATGGGCAAGCAGTGCGGCTTGGTCCTTGACGTCCGCGACCTGCAGGTGAAGCTGGGCACGGGCGGCGGCTCCTGCCCGTTCTGAACAGGCGTTCTTGCGGAAAAAAAAGGCGTTTTTGCGTTTTTGCGTTTTCTGAAAATTTCGTTTTTGCACGGTTTTCACGCATGGATTTTCTTGCCGTGACACGTCTCTTTTTGCACGTGACGTTGGTTGTGGACTTGAGGGAAAGGGACGTGCTGCAGCCCCTTTTTTTTTGGAGGGCGCTTCTGGGGGGGGGGGTCTGGGGGGCAGCGAGGCTGTTCGCCGGGAGCCTGGCTGTGCTGTGACCCTCCGCCCTAAATGGCAAGCCGTTTTTGTCCCCTTAAGCCGCTCATCCTTGTTTTCATCGAGACCTTGATGTCCTTGCTTGTGAGGTTGAACCCCGTGACTTTGAGAGACCGTGACCTTGAGCCGGCCGCAACCTCGGAGAGTTGAAGGGGAGCCAGGGCACTTAGGGCACTTGGGTCCTTGTCCTGTGGCTTGTGCGGTTGGGGTGGTTGATTTTTTCTTCTTCTTTTTTCTTGAGTTTTTCCCCTTCTTTCTTTTGTTTTTGAAGAAGAAGAATCAACTGAACAATACAAGCAAAAAAAACGTACCAAATACGGAACCCATCAAAGATGCCACCAAAAAACGGAGCCCGTAAAAAAAAAGAAAAACATGTGCTGCGGAGGCGCCCTACCTCTCCCCGGCGGTGCCCCGGTACCCCGGCCCCGGTCCTTCCAAGTGCCCTAGGTGTTTTGGGTGCTCTGCCCCCTCTCCCCGCCCTAGGTGCCCTAGGTGCCCTAGGTGCCCTAGGTGCCCTGGGTGCCCTGCCCCCTCTCCCCGGCCCCGGTCCCCCCCAAGTGCCCTACATGTCCTGGTGCCCTGCCCCCTCTCCCCGACGACCCCGGCAGGGCACCTAGGGAAACGGGTCTGGAGGGGTTTCGGATGTTTTTTCAATGGTCTGCCCAACGGGCCCGGGTGGATTCGTTATTCAATGGTTTGCCGAACGGGTCTGGGGGGTTTCGGATTTTGTTGCAATGGTCTGCCCAACGGGCCCGGGAGGATTCGTTTTTCAATGGTTCGACCAACGGGTCTGGAGGGGTTTCGGTTTTTTTTCAATGGTCTGCCCAACGGGTCTGGAGGGGTTTCGTTTTTCAATGGTCTGCCCAACAGGCCCGGGCGGATTCGTTTTTCAATGGTTCGCCCAACGGGTCGCACCTAGGGCGCTTCGGGTGGGATCTGCCCCGGCGCCGGGGACCCTGCCAGGGGGGCAATTTTGGCGGGACCCAGCCCCGGCTCAGGTCGGTTACATCCTGGCCAAGAGGACCCTGGCAATTCAGGTGTTGGTTGAGAGGATCCGGTCTAGTGGGCGGGACCCGGCTCAAACACCCACGGCACCCAGGGCACCTGGGGGTGACCGGCAGCTCAGGGGCTGGCCAAGAGGACCCTGGCAGGGCACCTGGGGCACTTTCGGGCGCTTCTGAAACGGCCCGGCTCAGGTCGGGTACATCCTGGCAAAGACGACCCCGGCAGGGCACCTAGGGCGCTTGACAAACACCCCCAGCATCACCAGCATCACCAGCACCACCTCCAGCAACACCCCCAGCATCGCAAACAATGAGCGTCGCCGATTTTCAAGACAAAAAATCAATGAATTTTTGTCTTGAAAACGCCCCAGCAACACCCCTAGCATCTCCAGCATCGCATGGCGTGCTGAGGCAACACTTCGATTGCACAAATCACCATTCCGACAACATTCTGGGTGCGCCCCAACCTCAGAAATGAGACTTGCGTCCATCTCTCAAATGTGGTCTTGGCTGTCATTCTATCTGAAATCCGGTTTTTTCAAAGCCCTTCAAAGCGCCCTCAGATTATGCGAAGACGGGCTGCTAGCCGTTGGTACGCCTTGCGGAAGCTTTATATTTTTGAATTCATCTACGTCTGGACGAACGGCCTTGCGGCCAATGGGGAACGAGGGTCTACGAGGCTGGGTGGGATCTGCCTCGGCTCAGGTCGTCAAGAGGACCCTGGCAGGGCACCTAGGGCACTTCTGGCGGGACCCAGCCCCGGCTCAGGTCGGTTACATCCTGGCCAAGAGGACCCTGGCAATTCAGGTCCTGGTTGAGAGGATCCGGCAGGGCACCTAGGGCGTCTCCGATTATTCAGGCTCCTGGTCTCGGAGATGCAGGGCCCCTGATGTGGGATTGGTGCGGGGCTTGTCGGCTTGTTGGACGCATTGTTGGCTTGTTGGACGCATTGTATCGGCGGCTTTGTTGGCTCAGGCGGCTACATCCTGCTCCTGGAGAAGCCTTTTTGCAGGGCCCTACCGCGGGGTTGGTGGGAGGCTTGTCGGCTTGTTGGATTGCCGTGCATGCTGAGGCGGCTACATCGCAACATCCTGCTCTGGCGGACCAGGCCAGCCCATGTCTGTCGTGTTGTGACACTTGATCGTTGCGTGAGCCTGTGAGCGTGAGCCTTTGTTATCGTGAGCCTTCGTTGTGCCTCGACCAAATGTTGCAGCTCATCCAAAACGGTATGGGCTTCGATTTGATGACCGTGCCCAAATGCGAATCCAAACGGTCGATGATCCCCGTTGGGTTTCGTTTCTCCCACCAAATGATGCCTCACGAGCCTGTGCATTGACGATTGGGATCGCAGCATTTTTGCTTCCAAGATTTTGTTTTAGCTTCTTGTCATCCCTACATCATCGGTCGGGTGGACCCTCCGCATCCTGCGGCAGCGGTGGAGGAGGCGCTCGACAGTGGTGCCTCCAGCTTCACCTTTGAGGCTGGCAGTGGAGGCGGCACTGATGCTGGTGAGGTTGGCAGGGCTGGCAATGGAGGCGGCGACGAGGCTGGTGAGGCTGGCAATGGAGGCGGCGACGAGGCTGGTGAGGCTGGCAATGGAGGCGGCGACGAGGCTGGTGAGGCTGGCAATGGAGGCGGCGACGAGGCCGAGGGTGACAAGGCGGGGTGACGAAGGATGGGCCATGGTGGCGGCGACGATTGGGCCGAGGGTGACTGCGGGGACCTTGAGGGTGACGAGGCTGGCAATGGAGGCGGCAACGAGGCTGGAGAGGCTGGCAATGGAGGCGGCAACAAGGCCATCCCCGTGGTCCTTGGCGACCAGCCGGTGGGGCGAGAAGAGGAGGCCGCAGGCTGTCGGCGACACCGCGTTGCTACCAGTTTTTCCTTTTTTTGGACATTTGCTTGCCCTGTGGACCCTGCGGACCAAACTTCCTCTGCGCTTGCCTGCCCTGAGGACAATGGAGATGCAGCCCATAGCCCAGATCTGCTGCGACCGAAGTCCGCGGCGGAGCAATTTCAGGCGTCGTGTTCCACACCCTTCTCCCTTCCCCTTTTTGTCATTGTTCCCTTTTTCGGTCTCCCTCCCTTTTTCTTCACCCTGCTTGGTCCCTGAGGAGTTGCAACAGGCAACCATCGGCGGGGACGAGGCTGCCAACCGGCTGAGCGAGTTTTTGCAGCAGCAGGCCCCCACCGACCTCAATCGGATTCAAGTGCTGGAGGCGGGCTTGGCGCGGCAGAAGGTGAGTTCCTGGCGGTTTCTAGACCTGTCCACCCCGTCGGAATTTCATCTTCTATTGGCAGTTGAGGCACAGTTGAGGAAGCGCCGGCAGATGTGGTCATGCAGGACCCCCCGGCCCGCTCCCAAGCGCCCCAGGAGGAACTATCTCGAGGAAGCGACCCGAGCGCTCACTGGCTCGTCTGTGGGTGTCCGCGAGGTGCAGGATGAGAAGAGCCTTTGCATCTCCAAGCCCATCAACCGCGAGGCCATCGAAGAGCTGGCGGAGACCAGGGCGGCGGCCCAGCTGGGGCTCGCGCAGACTTGGCAATCCTGTGGGGTTGGTGGCTTCAACCTACAAGGAGAGCGCTGCTGCCCAAGCTCTGTTTGACCGTCCCGGGCGGCTGTATACCGGGCACCACAACAATCTGTACAAGGGTTTGGTGCAGGAGCTCAAGAAGTTGGAGATGCAGGACCAGGACAACAGCGATGCCATCGACAAGCTTTGGGCATGTTCCCGAACCTGCCGACCGTTTTCGACGGGCTCGACAAACTGGGCATTGACTCATACAGAGCCCGTGCTGGGCAAGACGGAGGCCAGAACGGTCTGGCGCAACACCTTCGTTGCCCACAAGTACTGCGGCAGGTACATCGTGAAGCTCCGTCCCAGCGGTTCCTTTGTCGGCCCCGCGGAGTCGGAGCCGTAGATCTTTTCCTTTTCGCATGCCTTTGATTTTGTAGCCCGGAGAGGACAGTGCAATCACTCCAGGCAGCTGCGTGAGCCCACGAGTTTGTCCTTGGTCCGATGGAAGGAAGTTCTTTTTCATGTTGGTCGAGGGGTTCAACGAGTTTGTCCTTGGTCCGATGGAAGTTCTTTTTCATGTTGGTCGAGGGGTTCACGCATGCTCAGTAATTTCTAGCACCAGGTTCAGCTGCGGCGGCAGCATCTTCCCGCAGCGCAGGATGCCCACCACGGTGGGGCGAAGCAGCACGTCCGCGTACAGCGCGTCCAGGTCTTCGCCAACGGCCAGCGCTGCGACGACATTAACTACTACGGCCGCACCGTGGCCGTGCATGACCTGCTGAAGGGCCGAGAGTACAACCGCAACAAGGCCATGGAGGGTTTCGACGAAGTGAACAACCCGCGCATCGCCCGCGCGGGACGAAGCAGGCGGGCGGGGCCACGCTGCGCACCGACTTTGAGATCCAGACGCCTCCTCCAGCTGGGCGCAGCGCAGGTAGACCTCGTTGCGCGCCATCATCTTCACGAACGCAAAGACCTGCTGCCCGCCGGAGACGAAGCTCTCTCTGTTATTTGTGAAATCTAAAACCGCTCACAGCGCATCTTCAGAGGTTATTATTCAGCAAATGTGGATTCTGCGAAAATTTGTTGGTTTTGCGCGGTGCGGCCACAGCCCTTCTGCTTGCACTTCTGCAAGGGTTTTCCGCTTGCTTCAATATGCAGGCAAAACGGGTCCTAGTCGCATTCTGTGCGTCTCGGAAGTTTAAGTTGCCCGGGCTTAAAGTGCTGTTTCTGGCTTGTAAGTGCGTTTCTGTTGCGGTGCTTTGTGGCTCGAAAAGCATGATAAATGCTTTCTAAGCGCAACGGTAACTCAGAGCAGAAGGGTGGTTGGGTTTTCTTGGCCTCATTTGCTGCATGTGACCCTTGGGTTGCGTCTCCGTCAATCCTCCGGCAACAGGATTGCTGTGCTGGGTTAGCAGCCGCAGATAGGCCACGTATACTGGCGAGGCCCCGCCTGTGTGGCGATTTTCAAGCCTTTGCGCGAGATTCAGGGCCGCTCGTGTGGTCCGGCGCAGCGCGAGAATGTGGAGCTGGGCCGCAGTTTGCCTGCAGTCGGGCATCGTCGCAATTCTAGTCGTTATTCTAGTCGTTATTCTAATCGTTTTGTAGTCGTTATTCTAGTCGTGAATTCGGAAGCTTCAAGCGTTTCCTAGTCGGTAATCCAAAAATATATTGAGAGATAAGAAAGGCATTTTCCTTTCAAGCCAGAGCCAGTTCATGAATAATTGTTTTTTACGTGGTTTCGTGGAATTACGACTAGAATAACGACTAGAATAACGACTAGAATAACGACTAGATGACGACTAGATAACGATTAAAGAAAGCGTCAGAACCACGCGCCGAGCACAGTTGGCTCCCGTGCGTTGTTGGCGAGTCTTGAGGCGCTGTGGCAGGCGAGGGTGGTTGACAAGTCTAGTCTTGAGCCCCCCGCTCCCCGAATTTCAATGTTGTGTCTCAGACAAGTGTAAAAGTCTCAGGCGAGTGTAAAAGTTGCCTTCGCACGTGTTCCATGCAACATTGAAAGTCGGGGGTGGAGGGGGGGGCGGTGGCGCGTGTTCCAACACGCGCGTGGGTCTTGCAATTTCTAGTGAGGGGAGAACGTTCAATCTTCCGTGACAACCTCTCTTTGCCCGGGCCAAGTTTTGGGTCTGTAGCTAAATGCAAAAACGTCGCCGCTGCAGCAGGGGCCTCCACGGTACTTCAGCTGCCGGCTTCCGGTACTTGCGTAACGCAAAAGGACGAATGGGGAAGATCAAGCTTTTCCCCACGCCTGAGTACACCAGCAAGCAAGCCTCGGACCCCGTGGTGCCCCTGGTGCCATGCACGGGCATCTTCCGTGGGCCCAGCAAGTCGGGCAAAACTGTGGCGCTCATCAGTCTCATCCTGGAGCAGTACAAGGGCGTGTTTGAGCGGATCTACGTTTTCAGCCCAAGCGTCAACATCGATGATGGCTGGATCCCCGTCAAGAAGTACATCGAGCAGGACCTGGGGGTCTTCTTGAGTGGCGCAGTGGTTGACGTGTTGAGCCCCGTACCCAACTCGCCGTCCGGGCAGGAATCGAGCCGCGTGGAGTAAGAAGCGCTCAGTTCCTTGACCGACGCCTTAGCCACTGGACTAAGGCGTCGGCGAAAACATATGTAAACATGTTTGAAGGACCTGTCACAGGCAACATCCCGGAGGTCCTGGACAACGGAGAGGTAACTGACGGCACGCACGTCACCGCAGGGCAGCTGGCCCTGGCTCTGACGCCCTACGCGCAAGTAACGGACCTGGCGGTGAACACGGCAGCCTCCGGCAACAACGCAGCGGCCATCCAGTCCCTGGACGACCGGGTCACCGCAGAGCTGGCCTCAAAGCTGGACAGCAGCGCGCTGGCGCCGGCAATTGCGCCCCTGGCAACGGCGGCGGCCCTGGCCACCACGGACGGGCAGGTGGCCGCGCACGGAAGCAGCATCGCAGCGCTGCAGAGCTCGCTGACCACGGGTCTCTCCAACAAGGCAGACCAGTCGGCCTTCGACGTGCTGGAGGGCGTGGTGGCCACGAAGAGCACCCCGGACGGGTGGACCTGAAGCTGTCCAACTACAGCACCACGGCGGCCATGAACGGATCCATCGCCTCGGCCCACGCTGCTAGAGCATCACGGCAGACTGCTACTCCGTTCGCAGCGGCGGGACGCGTGCCCTCGCGGCTGCGCTGCTGGCCTACTACACCTCCTCACAAGTGGACACTCTGTTGGCCGACTACCGAACCGGAACGGCGCAGGACACGGAGACGACCAGCGCCATCACGGCCGCGCTGCTGGCCTACTACACCGCGGCGCAGGTAGACGCGCTGTTGGGAGACTACCGCACGGCGAGCGCGCAGGACACGCAGACGCAAGCCGCCATCGCGGGCGCGCTGCTGGCCTACCGGACGGGCCCGGACCAGGACGTGTTCACAACCAACCAAATCACCTCGGCGCTGGTGGCGTACCGCTCAGCCGCCGACCAGGACACGGCAACGGCCTCAAGCATCGCCGCCGCCCTGCTCAGCTACTACACCATCGCACAAGTGGACGGTCTCCTTGCCAACAAGCTCGGAGTCACGGAGGCGGCCTCGGCCCTGCAAATAGCCGTGCGCTTTCCGGACGACGGAGGGGCCGACGAGGTGGTGGCCGCCATAGGAGAGCAGATCCTGGCCCCCACAGACGTCTCACTCTCAAACTGGACGGTTCGCCCCAGCAGCGGCTGCAGCGTGGTCCTGTGGACGGCTACACTCTGACCCTGGCGGCGAACCCGTGGAACATTGTGCGCGCCTACAACTTGACGCCCGGCCGAGAGCTCCTCTTCGCCTGCCGCTACCGGCTCGGCACGGCCTCTAACTTCGTGGTGTACATGTCCGAGGCCGACAACGTCTACGACCCATTGTACGGCAGCTTCGCGGGAGACGAGGGCGCCTGGAGCACGGCCAAGATGTACTTCACCGTGCCGCCAAACGGAGTGGCGAAGCTGCACTTCGGGGCGCACTTCCAGGCGCCGGGCCTGCCCAACCAGACGGCAGGAACGGTGGACGTTTACGGCCTCCAGATCCTGGACGCAACCCTGGAGGCCGGCAACAGCGGAGGAGGACACGGCGGCCTCGGCGCTGCTGCTGAAGCACGAGTTCCTCGACGGAGGGGCCGACGACGTCACGCTGGCCACCCTGGGCGAGGTGCTGCTGGAGCCCACGCTCACCACATTAGGAAATTTTTTGGTGCGCTCCAACAGCCAGAGCTCCGTGGCCTCGGCCAGTTTCACTGTGGGAGGCTTCCAGCTGGAGGGCTACGCCATGACCCTGAGCGCCTTCGCCTGGAACATTGTGCGCACCTACACGCTGACGCCGGGGAGACGCTACTCCTTCGGCTGCCGGTACAGGCTGGGCACGGCCTCCAACTTGGTGATGTACGTCAGCGCGGCCGAACTTCGGAGCCTTCGGCGGGTCTATCCCCGGGCTGGCGCAGCAGTCGGCGGGCACGCTGGACCTGTACAGCATGCAGATCAGGGCCAGCGCCTTCGAGGGAGAGTCTGTCTCAGTAACGGACCTGCTGGCGGACTCGCTGGCCCTCACGGGCTCGGCCACGCTGGACGGGCTCACCGCGCAGGGCAACGTGGGCTGCGACCAGCTGCTGTGCAACGACGTGAACTGCACGGACGTTTTCACGACGGGCGTGGACGCCTCGGGAGCAGTCTCCTGCGCTGCGCTCACAGCCACAGGCACCGTCGCCGGGGCCACGCTGACGTCCACAGGGGCCGTGTCAGGCAGCTCGCTGAGCATCACCGGCGCGGCCAGCGTGGGCCTGCTGAGCTCCGCCACAGGAATCACGGGCAGCACACTCACCATCAACAACACGGCCAACGCCGGGAACTTCACCACGGTGGGCGACGTGTCCACTGGCACGCTGACGGCCTCGGGCGCAGCCACCGCGGCGAGCTTCGCTGCCACCGGTGCGCTCACGGGCGCCACGCTGACAGTCAGCGGGGCGGCCTCCACGGGCCCGCTGGACTGCGAGAGCCTGGGCTGCACCTTCACGGCCACGAGCGGCGGAGTGTCGACGGGCAGCGTGGTGTGCGGCGACGTGACGAGCTCGGGCACGGTCTCCGCGCCGCAGCTCTTCGCGTCCAACACGCTCACCGTGACCAACACCTCCGACTTCTCGGACGATCTCTTCTTGACGAAGAACTGGGCGGGCTGGAGCAAGCTGCAAGTGTCCAACAACAGCGCGGCCCCCGACAGCGGCCCGGAGCTGCGGCTGCTGGGCAACCAGAGCGCGCGGGTCTTCCTGGAGCGGGACGGCGGGGCGCACCAGTGCGAGCTCATCATGATCAACGACGAGGCGCTGGTGCAGACAAGAGCCTCTCGACGCAGCTGTCCCTGACCACGAACCAGCGGAACCCCGGCTGCCTCGTGATCGCGGGCAACACGGGCAACGTGGTCTGCAACACGAGCTTCACGGACTTGTCGGACAGCCGGGTGAAGACGGAGATTGCCGAGGCCGACGTGGCAGAGCTCAAGCAGCTCTTCGACTCCGTGGAGGCCAAGCAGTACAAACGCCCGGACATGAACGGCGACCTGAGGCTGGGCTTCGCCTCGGACGACTTCGCAGGAACAAAGTGGAAGAATTTGACGGGGACCACGCGGTGGAGCGACGGCACGGAGATGGTCACGCTTGACTACTCGCACCTGACCAGCGTGCTCTGGGGGGTGTGCAAGGGCTTCCAGGCCCGGCTGGACGCACTTGAAGCCTGGCAGGCCCAGCGGGGGCCGAAGAACAAGTAAAAAATGGAGGCGCTGAGGGACCTGGCCGACGACTTCAACGTGCGGGACCCGCGGAAGCTGTACCGACTCGCGAGGCAGCGCGACCTCGACGTGACGCAGGCCATGGCCTTCGAGGCGCTGAAGGCCGACGTGGGCCGGCAGGTGCAGGCGCCCCGGCCGCGCGCGCTGGGCAAGTCTGCTGCCGAGGGGCCGAACGACCGGCTGCAGGCCGACCTCATTGACTTCAGCCAGAACACCCGGGGGAAGACCAGGTACGGCCTGGTGGTGATGGACGTCTTCACCCGGGAGGCTGCAGTGGAACCTCTGCAGAACAAGAACGCCGAGACGGTGGGCCGGGCCACCAAGCGCGCCGCAAAGGAGCTGACGGGGGACGACAAGAACTTTGTGGTCACGACAGACCTGGGCAACGAGTTTGCCACGCTGGACCGGGAGCTGCCCGAAGCCGTGCACCGGACGAAGCGGCCCGAGGACCGCAACGCCATTGCCGTGGTGGACCGGGGCATCCAGACCCTGAAGAAGGACCTGGCCACTCGAGTCGCCAGGAAGGGCGGCGGGTGGAGCCAGCACCTCGAGCAGGTGGCGGACGCGTACAACGCTCGGCCCCACGAGACGGTGCACGCTGCGCCGGAGGACGTCGAGAAGCAGCCGGCCACGGAGTTCCGTGTGCTCCAAGACAACGCCGACCGGTTCCAGCACAACAAGGACCTCACGGAACGCCGCATCAAGGCCATAGAGGACGCGGGCGCCTTCCGAGCGCCAACGAACGCGGCGAGGAGCTTCAACCCTCAGTACGGCGACGCGCAGCAGCTCGCGGCCGTGGACTCCATGACCGTCAGGGGCACCGAGGGCCGTGAGACTCTCCTGAAGCTGGCCCTGCCCCCAGGGCAGCGGCAACGCTGCGGGCAGGCTGACTAGGCGTGGCAGACCGGCGGCCGTGAGGCAGCTGGACGACTTCCTGGGCCCGCCCCGGCCGAGGACAATCGACTGATAACCGGCAACTTTGCAGTACCCAAGTGCGGCTGATAACGCTACTGGCAACTTTGCAGTACATTTGAGCCAAAGACCGCAGCTCCAGCTGGCAACTTTGCAGTACCCAAGTACGGCTGATAACGCTACTGGCAACTTTGCAGTACATTTGAGCCAAAGACCGCAGCTCCAGCTCATTTGAGCCAAAGACAGCAGCTCCAGCTGGCAACTTTGCAGTACATTGAGCCAAAGACGCAGCTGCATGGCAACTTTTGCAATTTCTTACTAGGAAATTCAAGTGCTCTGTTAGGCACCATGCTGGGGCAGCATCATCAGCCCCCAAATGGAACATACCACGATTTTGGGGGCTTCGTTCTATTTGGAGAGGGAATAATTAAAGCAGGCCCTGCATGACAATCTTTAACGGATTCACCATGCTGAAAATGGCTGGGGCGGCCGCACTAGGCAGCCCTTTATGCTGGATAGCGGATAGCCCTGAATCCACCGCCACCACACCGCCAGCTTGACTGCTGCCCGCCACAAAAATTGGGGGCTTCTGGCCCAGCTCCAGCTCTGGCAACTTTGTGTTACATCTTGAGTCACACAGAACGCGTTTAGGTGGGCACCCAAACACACAACGCGGTTGGGGAGCCACATCACCCAAAAAAACACGCCCCCCCACCCCCGGAAGGACGCTCAAGATGCTCGACACACAAAAACTGCTGTTTTCCGCCTCTAGGTCTTCTGGATCGGAATGCCTTGGATCGTCACAGGTGCCCTAGGTGCCCTGTGTGCCCTGAGAACAACCGGGAGCAGTCGAGTCTCCGACCGAAGCTTCGTGTAGACCTGGCAGCGCTCCGGGTTTTCCGAAAAAATGCACTGACTGTCCAAGGTGCTCCAAGTGCTCTTATCTCCCTCGATGGCTGTTTTTTTTCACGGCGCGCGCAACAGGAAATGCCTGTAGAGCGGTGGTGGTGACCCCCGCCCTGTACACTCCGCGCTCTGTGACCCGTATTGAGCATGCGTGAACCCCTTGACCAACATGAAAAAGAACTTCCATCGGACCAATGACAAACTCGTGGGCTCACGTAGCTGCCTGGAGTGACTTGCACTGTCCTCTCCGGGCTACAAAATCAAAAGGCATGCAAAAATATCTACGGCTCCGACTCCACGGGGCCGACAAAGGTCCGCATTCTGTGCGGACGCCACAACTGCGCTGTGGTCCGAGAACGCCGGGGGGCGCACCCGGGTTGGGCGTGGCTGGGGGACGTGCCGCTGGTCAGCGGGATGCGGCAGACCCTAGAGGTTGTGGGGGAGAACGAGCTCAGCGAGCTGGGGAGGTACTGCACGTCATGCCGCGCCGTGACGTAGCTGGTGTTGCTTGTTTTCAGCTTGTGTATAGTCCAGGCTCTGCATCATCCTGGGCTCCGGCGGTGACTACCTCCATGCTTCTTTATATACACGGTTTTGCGCATAGGCGCTGGACTAATAGCATTTTGTAGCGCAAAACCGTGCAAAACAAGCTATTCTTGTAGTCCGTATCTCTATGTACGGACGAGAAGAATAGTTTTTTTTGCGCAAAACCGTGCAAAACGAGCTATTAGTCCAGTCCGTACATCTATGTACGGACGACACTAATAGCATTTTGTAGCCCAAAACAGTGCAAAAAAAACTCTCCCCCAGGAGGGTTTTTTTAAGCAGCCTCAATGTCTCGCGCAGCTGGTCAAAGCTGGGCGGAGGCAGGCTCCGACGTGACTGCCCGGAACTGGAGCTTGCCCGCGAGCTCGGCTGGGACTGGGCCCCAGGAGAAGGGGCGCGGCGTGTTGGACTGGACACGGAAGCCAGACTGAGAGGAGGCGCGGCTGCTTGCGGGGCTGCCTGAAGTGCTGCTGCCGGTGGCAGCGAGAAGTGCTGAGGCTGAGTGGCGTCGTTCATGCCGTTGGCGGACCGGACCGCGTCCTCGCTGCCCTGCTGGGGCGGGAGCGTGTTCTCCAGCACCCAGCCCGTGCCGCGTGCGAGGCCGTAGGCTGCGCCGCCTGCAAGCCCACGGCCAGCCCCGCCGTTGCCGCCGCGCCAACTCCCGCCGCGCCAGCCAGCGTTCCAGCAACCTCGCCCGCGGCGGGCGCCAGGGCCGCCGCTCCTTCTGCCAGGCCCCCCAGGTACCCAAAGGCTCCGCCCACGCCCTCGGCGGCAACGGCCACCTCCTGCCCGTTGCTGGCCAGGGCGCCGGCCTCGGGGTCTCCCGCCAGGTCGTCCTCAACAAAGCGGGTTCCGCCTTGGTACCTCCGCGCAAGGCGCACGTGGCCTCGCGGGAGTGCGGAAGCCGTCCTCACAAACGAGGTGGCCTTGCGGTCCGGCTGATCCAGCAGCGGCTCATTCCGCTCAAGGTAGCCCACCACCTGCTCAAAGCGCGGGCGCTAATTGAAGCCGTGGGCCCGAAGCGTCTTCATCTCTTTACCGTTGCGCAACTTCGTCCGCCGCCCGTTCCACGCCCCGGCGCTCGGCGCGTGTGTAGCGCAGCTGGGGCACCTGGCGGTGCACGGCCTCCGTCAGCCGGCTCACGTCGTCCAGGTGCCGCTGCCCTTCCTGGGCCTCCGTTCCCCAACCAGGAGTTGAAGGCCCGCGCCTCCTCCAGTTCTCGGTAGCGCTTCAGCAGCAGCGGCTGCAGGTTGTAGCTGGGGTGCGTCTTGTGGAACCACCGGAGCATCCGCGGCTCGTTGCGGGGTTCAATCGACATCATGTTGCTTTTATACCAGTACACTTGCGCCTGTGGTCAGCCGGTCAAGACCTGCTGCCCACCGGAGACGAAGCTGGGCCGAGCATGTGGTCCACGCTGAAGGGCTTGGTCGGCGAGGCGGCCGGGAGGCAGGGTAGTCCGCCGCATCTGGGAATTGCTGCCGCAGCTCCAGGTCGTTCAGGATCAGCCGGTTGCCGTTGTAGGCAACGCTCAGGCTGTTCGTGGTCTCGCCGTAGGTGGCGGTGGCAAAGTTGGAGCTGATCCAGGCGGCCAACCGTGCGCCCGTGTACGCGCCCTCGGGCAACAACGCCCAGTTCAGCGTGCCCAGCGCGGCGTCAACCCAGTAGAGGTAGGTCCTGGACAAAAAGCTGTCGGCCAGGCGGATCTTGTAGACGGCGAGCCGGGCGTCGCTCTGCAGGTGCAGGGGCTCCCCCAGGTCGACCTCGAAGTCGCTGTCCGAGCCGGCCACTCTCTTGCGGCTGTCCACGATCGTCGTCATTCTTTTCTTTAGGAAGCCACCTGTTCGGTGAACGATGGGCGGGTGGACGGCTGCGACGGAGGTGCAGCAGGAGATATTTTCAAACCGTGCGCTGATCAGCGTCGAGCTGGCGAACAGCTTCTGGCCCAGGAAGCTGAGCGCCGCTCCCATCCGCGTTTTCAATTACGAAGCGCTCTTCGAAGCGCTTGAAGAACATTTCATTCCTCGACTTCAGATAGTAGACGAAGAGGAAACTGTAGGGTTCCCTGGTCGCCTGTTCGTACAACTGGTACAGCTGCTCCTTCGACAGCAGGGCGCTGAGCTCCTCCACCACGGCGTCCAGCTCGTGCTGGTTGCGCAGCCTCCAGCAGCAGAGGAATTGCTGGTTGACCCGCACGGCTGCGCTGATGAGCCGCAGCTTCTGCGAGCTCACCCAGGTGCTGATCTGCGTATGACGGCCCCTGATGAACAGCGTATCCAGGGCGCCGTTGGGTCTGTGGAGCTGAGGCACATCCGCTAGGTCGTCGCAGATTATCAGGACCTGATAGAGTCGAAGAGCTGCTGGAGCTCTGCCACGTCGGCCTCAGCCATCTCCGTCTTCACCCTGCTGTCCGACAAATTCGTGAAGCTCGTGTTGCAGACCACGTTGCCCGTGTTGCCCGCGATCACGAGGCAGCCGGGGTTCCTCTGGTTCGTGGTCAGGGACAGCTGCGTCGAGAGGCTCTTCGTCTGCACCAGAGCCTCGTCGTTGATCATGATGAGCTCGCACTGGTGCGTCCCGCCGTCCCGCTCCAGGAAGACCCTGGCGCTCTGGTTGCCCAGCAGCCGCAGCTCCGGGCCGCTGTCGGAGGCCGCGCTGTTGTTGGAAATCTGCAGCTTGCTCCAGCCCGCCCAGTTCTTCGTCAGGAAGAGATCGTCCGAGAAGTCGGAGGTGTTGGTCACGGTGAGCGTGTTGGAGGCGAAGAGCTGCGGCGCGGAGACCGTGCCCGAGCTCGTCACGTCGCCGCAGACCACGCTGCCTGTCGACACTCCGCCGCTCGTGGCCGTGAAGGTGCAGTCCAGGCTCTCGGGCCCGTGGAGGCCGCCCCGCTGACTTCAAGGCCCGTGGTTGCTGCGCCTGATGCTGTCAATGTCCCCGTGGACACGTCGCCCACCGTGGTGAAGTTCCCGGCGTTGGCCGTGTTGTTGATGAGCTCAGCAGGCCCACGCTGGCCGCCCCCGTGATGCTCAGCGAGCTGCCTGACACGGCGCCTGTGGACGACAGTGTGGCTCCGGCGACGGTGCCTGTGGCTGTGAGCGCTGCGCAGGAAACGGCGCCCGAGGCGTCCACGCCCGTCGTGAACACGTCAGTGCAGTTCACGTCGTTGCACAGCAGCTGGTCGCAGCCCACGTTGCCCTGCGCGGTGAGCCCGTCCAGCGTGGCCGAGCCCGTGAGGGCCAGCGAGTCCGCCAGCAGGTCCGTCACGGAGACCGACTCTCCCTCGAAGGCTGAGGCCCTGATCTGCATGCTGTACAGGTCCAGCGTGCCCGCCGACTGCTGCACCAGCCCGGGGTCCAGCAGCACCTCTCCCAGGGTGGTCGTCGGCCCTCCGTCGAGGAACTCGTGCTTCAGCAGCAGTGCCGAAGCCGCCGCCGTGTCCTCCTCCACCTCCGCCGTGTTGCCGGTCTCCAGGGTTGCGTCCAGGATCTGGAGGCCGTAAACGTCCACCGTTCCAGCCGTCTGGTTGGGCAGGCCCGGCGCCCGAAGTGCAGCTTGGAACTCCGTTCGGAGGCACTGTGAAGTACATCTTGGCCGTGCTCCAGGCGCCCTGGTCGCCCACGAAGCTGCCGTACAGGGGGTCGTAGACGTTGTCTGCCTCGGACATGTGCACCACGAAGTTGGAGGCCGTGCCGAGCCGGTACCGGCAGGCGAAGAGGAGCTCTCGGCCCGGGGTCAAGTTGTAGGTGCGCACGATGTTCCACGGGTTCACCGCCAACACGTCCGCATTCGTCAGCAAGCCGCAAGCTTGCTTTCGTTTTCGCCCGCGTGATTTCTGGCCGCACCAATGCAAGCTATCACTGCATCCGCCCGACGCCCCATGGCGGCCGGAGCATAGAGGTGCTTCGCAAACTCTGAAGAGGGGGTGATAGATTAGGCCGTTTGCTTGGGGGCATATGAGGAGGCTCCGCAGAGGGGTGCAGATACGGGGAAAGGACACGCGATGTCTTTCCTGCACCTCCGAGCCTCAACTTCCAAGCAACGCCTTATAAAGAAAAAGGGGTGTGCGCACATGTTTGTCGGTCGCCCTCTTTTGTCTGGACTGCATGTTCCCTTTCGGATTGAAGCAGTGATCAAGATTCTAACGTTTAGGGTTTTGTTTTCCCTTATGTTTTAATCCTGATCGAATCTTCGGACGCGTGGCCGTTTTCTGCTCAAGCCACCTGAAGGACTTGCGTGGGGGTTACCCCTCACTTTTTTGTGCCCACCCACCCACCCTATCAATACTCAGACGAACCTGCCTGGGCCCAGCCACAGCTAAGGCCCCAAGAGGTGCGGTGCGCACCTTGAGCTTTATGCAAAGGTCACAAAAAATTTGGTTCATCACCGTGAGACGCATCTCACGCCAGCACCGCACGCTGCAGATGCTGCCAGGACTCAGCCTGGTACCCATCGCACATTAGCCGGATGCACGCATTGCATCCAGCTGCCACATGACTGTTTCGACTTGTCTCAACCTGGCACTGCGTGACGCATTGCACGCCAGCCGGGTGCACGCATTGCAGCCGGCCGCCATCAATGCCTTCGATTGTTTCACGCCTCACAGGTAACACACCTGGCGCCTGGTCGAACACGCATTGTTGACCACGTGGGCATATGAGGAGGCTCCGCAGAGGGGTGCAGATACGGGGAAAGGACACGCGACGTCTTTCCTCCTGCACCTCCAGGCCTCAACTTCCAAGCAACGCCTTATAAAGAAAAAGGGGCGTGCGCACATGTTTGTCGGTCGCCCTCTTTTGTCTGGACTGCATGTTCCCTTTCGGATTGAAGCAGTGATCAAGATTCTAACCCCCGTGTCTTTGATCCCCACACGAGTATGTTGCAACAGGATCGACTTGGAGTCACAGATTTGCCTGAGTCGGGGCTGGAATTGGTTTCATTGATTGTTTTCTGCAAAAGGCATTCAATCATGTTTCTGGTCCACCACGTGCCATGCAAAACTAATGGAAGTATTCAATATCCTTGGATGCGGCAATCGAGGTATTTGGCCATTAGGTTTGTCAAGGGTATTGGAGCGAGACAAGCAGAGACCATCTTATGGAACATCAAATGTTGAAGGCATTCTACATTTTGATCAGTGGCCGTTTTACGCATACCTTGATCAGCTCCGTCCGGCGCCATGGGCCGCGTCTTCCAAGCTGCGTGTGCATGTGCTGGGGTGGAAATCAAGAGCTTTGGCAGTCCCATGCAGCTAACGAACTGCTGGTGTAACGCTTGCCGCGCCTCCACCGGCAACGTCCCTGCAGTTTGGGCAGCGTACCCGCTGTCTCAGACGTTGTTCACATCCAGCAAGACGCTGCGCGTATTCCGGTCTGGGCCCAGCAGTGCGGACAGATATTTTTGCAGTGGGTGCGGAAGCACTGTGGCGATGTTGTACCACCAGGGCTCTGTGTGGCCGGAGAAACACACCGTGTGGCTGGCACGGCACTTTGCGAACATTGAGCAAGGCGGCTTTGACGAAATTCACATCTACCATGACCAGGACGATCCCTCATGCGAAGTGCCGCCTGCAGATGAATTTGTGATGCCCACGGGGCCAAGGCAGGACCAAGGCTCTGTTGCACCTGTTGCGAGTGGGGAGGAGGCATGCGTACGCATCTTCGATCAGCAGGGAGAGCTTCCGTTTTCCAGCTGGGTGGCAGTGAGCAAGGTACCAGCCTGGGTCAGTGAGTCTTCAAGTTGCTGTGAATGAGCAAAGAACGGCCTTGCTGCGTGCGCCTGTTGTGGGGGGCTGAGACGTGCATACGATATGCATCTTCGATCCTCGGATAGAGCTGCCCCTTTTCGGCTTAAGGTGCCAGAAAGGCTCGAGATGTTGCAAATCAGCGAAAAAGCCAAATGAGCACATGTGCGATGCATGGACCATTTTGCTTTGCCGCATACATACAGGTTGTTGGTGGCATTTTCTGACCAAGAGCTTCACTCACTGCAGCCAGTGCTTTTTCGTTTGTCCTCTCAGACGGAGAACCAACCCAGAAGCCAGAAAGGCGCACCCAACACTCTGATGAGGACGAAGACGAAGACAGACAGACGGATAAACAAGCAGAGGAGCGTCGCATCCAGGACAGAAAGTGACACTGTGTGAGGATCAGTGAGGATCTTAATGAACCAAATGCTCCAACAACCAGAACGTTTTTTTCTGCTTCAGATGTTGCATCCGAGCCGCTCATTGACCCTCGTAAGGTTTGTAGCTGTTGTACGTTGTTAGGTGTGCAACAGGACTTGTGCGTTGATGGTTTTCGTGCTCCATGGTGTCAGGGCCGTTCGAAGTGATGGAAAGGTTGAATGTGCACTGTGAAACTCGAAGTAGCTGTTGGCACACGAATCATTGGCTTTTTCAGTTCGCAGAGCTCTTGTCGCCACATTTGGGAACTGTTCCCTAAGTTGCAGGGGCTGTTGCATGGGCTGGGTGAAGGTGCTGTGAGCGTTTTCAAGATGCCATCGTTGATGGAACGTGCCGCCAATTTGTTCTCCCGCAAGCTGAAAGTGGGGGCAGGCAATCAACTCAACTGATCAGAGCAGCGCAACAAAATAGGTTTGTCGAGTAGCCCGGGTCGCCATCCGTAGCCAATATCCTTCATTGAGACATTGAGAGAGAGAGAGAGAGAGCTTCGTCACATATTGATTGCAATCAAGCTCTGCGACCGTGAGACATTTGCCACGGTTAAAGTACTGTGCGGAGTCGGTGCTAAAATACCAGGCGCCATTGCCAGACTTAGCTGGCCTTTTGGTTTCCTTTGTTTCCTTGAGCACTAAGTCATTTTTTTGCAGGTCTATTTCTGGCCAAGAAGCATGCAACCCAAACGTGGCACAAGCCATAGAGCCGTGCAGCGACTTGGCGCATGGCACCCAAGAAGCGCAACACTAAGCCTTCGCCTGAGTGAAGCGGCGGTGCGGCAATTGCCACATGTGATCTTTTTGAGGGGACTATTTTGGGACTCTGAAGAAAGTTGTCTTTATAACCATGTTAGTAGAGCCAAAGTCAACTGGCTTCGGGCGCTGCTCACGTTGAGGCCAGACCCAGCAAGCAAATCTGCAGGACTTGCACGGCGATTGAACAGCTGGGTCATATACTCAGAACGATTCCTGTGGTCGTTTCCCTTGATGTGCGGGTGTCCTACTGCGGGGCGATTAGGATGAGGGATCCTCCATTGAACAACCCAGTCTGGTCCGGATTCATCCGAGGTTCACATTACACTGGATCCTTCATCCAAGATTCGCCATGCAGCTTTGTCAGTTTGCAGGATCGCCAAAGAAGCGCTTCCGCCTGGATGCTTCCGGCTCCAGGGCAGCGATTGATCTGGATGAGGCCCGTGCGCTGGATTTCGTTGGATGCTTTCCAAGAGCTCAGCCTTCTTGGGTTCAACCCTCAAACAGAGTCAACCGGGGCTTTCCTTTTGTAGGAAACACCTTGGATGAGTTCAACAAACACGGAATGGGCCCACCACTGCCCACCATCAGGCTGAGTCTTTTTCTTTTGCACGTTTTTGCGCTGAAGCTTCGCCTGTGAAAGCCTTCGTTGTAAAACGCCAGGACGAAGCTCCGACACAGAAGCCCAAGGCAAAGGCAAGCCCCCAGCCACCTCCTGAGCTGACTCAGGAGACCTATTTAAAGGTTCTAACAAACGGGTTCCGATCGCTCACACCAACAATTCGGCAGTTTTTTGCATCCATTTGGAACCCATTTGTTAGAATCAGTTCAACGGGCACTGGTTTGATCCAGTTGTCCGGCCTTTTGTTCGGCGCTGAGGCCCAAATCTGCTGCCAGCGGGTCAAAGTCAGATCTTCCCAAGGCTGGAACTTGCCCTTGCAGGTTGAAGCTGCAGTGCGGTTGAGACTTGCAGAAAGATCTGGTCCACGGTGGACATACTCACCTTCATCTTCTGTAAAAACGCATGTGATTGGGCCAAGGATTGCCATGTCGCTAGGGGAACAGCGGAGCAGCGCCCAAAGCCTGTTGGCCTTTTCAGAAGGTGGTTCTACTACAAGGATTGCAGTATGGCCGGTTTTATCCTTTACAACCATCCTAGTAGAGCCAAGAGTCAATGGGGTTTTGGGTGCTGCTATGGTGAATGTTGACCGTGGCCCATCTTGTTCTTTGACCAAGTGCAAGTTTCTGATCGACGAGGCCGTGGTGGCCCAGTGTAAGTTTCACAGACAACGAGTCGACAAGACACGCAGCCAGTGGCACCCCGATATTTTGCATCAGGTTGCTCCCAGGCTTACATTCTTCCAGAGCTTGGAAAGGCTGGCTCTCGAAATTGGAGAGTCAACTGGGGCTCTGGAAATTGGACCGCTTGGGTTCACATTGAGCCTGATGGAAATGGCACCATGAGCCATGACAGCCTTTTGTCAGATGCTATGAGCAATTGGAGCAAGGACCTGGGATGGGATGGGGCCTATGTTTGGAAAGTGGACATACCAGGTTGTCTTCTGAGGATATTCTTGGGAATTTGTTTGAAGGGACACCAAGAGAAACCATCACCCGATTTTTCCGTGCCAGGACCTGGGGTGGGAGTATGCAGGGTGGGGCTCGGCGGCGTTGCTCACGCTCCTCGCGCTGCTGGCTTTGGTGGTCCTGTCGGTGAAGCGCTGCCGCCGCCACAACGAGGCGCGCGCGGCGCGGGCGTTGCTGGGAGATGAGCGGACGGAGACGCCCAGCGACTTGGCGAACCCGAAGAGAACGACCGCCGAGGCTACTGGGAGTTCCAACCTTTGGTCTTCGAGAGCTTTCGTCTCTGAGAGGTTTGGAATCTTAGACTTTACTCTTTTCAGAGTTTCGCGGGTTTGTAAAGGTTTGACCTTGTGAACGCGAGGTTGCAGCAGCCAGACGACCACCATGACCATGGCCTCAGCGCCCCGGAACCCCGACACCTTCGACGCTGTGGCGCAGCTGCCGCTAGCCTTCAGCCCCTCCGTGCCTTGCGTGGTGCGGGTGCTGTACCCGGCCAGCGCCGTGGCGTGCTGCTGCTCGATTGGATCTTTTGGATTTTGGGGATATGGAAAACCTGGGTACGCGTGCGGGTTTCCCGACTAAGCAAAAAGTGAAAGAATGAAGCACTTTCGTGGTGTCGGTAGCTGCATAGGCTGGTTCTACATTTGGGCAGACTTGTCTGTGGCTGCCAGCATCCATGCGGATCTGCTGCTGGGTGGCGCACCCTCGGGGGAGTGGACATGGTCAGGGACCATGGCAAAGCTGACTCTGCTGCCAGCGGCCAATGACGCGTGGAAGAGCGGTGCTCGAACCACTGCAATCGTATTGGGCTTTTTGAATGGTGTCTGGCCCTTTATTCAGACCCTTGTTCTTCTGTGCCCTGGCTGACCAATTTTGTCGATTGTGTGCATGCCAGCATTTTGAAGAGGTATTGATGCGGCATTGATGCTGAACCAAGGGTTGTGTGGTTTTTGCCCGGCCGCTGTCTTCCACACTCGTTTCGAGGCCAGTCTTTTTCCTTTTCCGACGTCGTTTTACGAGACTGCCGTCAGCCGGTCATCGATCCAGGCTCTCTTCTGCGGCTCTTCGCAGCACTTGGGAAATCCGGCGGGGCTCAGAGTTTGTTTTGGGCTGACCAGAATTGCATAGGTTGTGTGTGTGTGTGTGTGTGTTTGGGTAGTAAAGGGAAAGCCAAAAGGAAGGCTACCATTTTGGAGTCCGAAAACGCACAAAGCACACAAACGCACACACGCACACCCGACAGATTCGGATTCGCCGAGGTTTGTCCTTTCCATGGCTGGTCACCATATGGGCCGCTGTGTGCCAACTCCACTGGCGAGGCAAAAAGGCAAGGGAATGCAGGATTGGAAGCGTTGCAGCGGAGGGAAAGGGTCGGAATGTCAGGTCTCAGCAGACTTCAGCATGTTTCTGGTATGGCCCTCAGAGACTGGAAGGCAGGTGCCGGTTCAGTCTGGCATATGCTGAGGAAGGAGGTGTTTTCGCCTTCCTCTTTGCAGCGGTCGTGACCAATGCTCTAGGGTGCCCTGATGTTGTGACTTTTGTCAGAGTCTGAGTGCAGAAAGATGCCGCAAAGCAGTACTTGATATCTTGCTTGCAGGTATGCTGCTGATCATTACCACTTGGTCTCCACAAGCTGCGCGACACATACCCGTGCCAGGAGAACCTCTTGGTTGCTTGACATGAACATTTGCTTGACCCCGTAGCGCAAGAAAGCCTCTTGGACACATCTTGCAGCTCTGGAGCGAGGCCATGCTTGCCACTGTCATCGTATTCTAAAGGCAGTCTGCTCCTCACTGTGTGGAGTTCAAGTTTGGACTTGTGAGTCTTCTTTGAGGGCACCCTTGCATAGATTGTTTTGAAAGGCAACCAAAGAGAAACCAGCATGTTTTTGGGGTTCAGACAAACCCAGACAAATTGTGTGCTGAGGATATTGGCCAACGGTGTTGCTCCCGCTGGTTGCTGTGGGCTGCTTTCAGAACTCGCAATGCAAATAACCTGGCGGGGCTTCACTCAGGTTGCTGCAGCTGCATCTTCCGTGGTGACAACGCCGCCTGGCAGAAGTTGGCCAAACTGGGAGAGCGCTCTGTCATTGGAAGCACTTGCACAGCTCCCTCGCAAGGTTTTCTGTCTACCTCACAGGCGCAGAGAGTTGCCGGCCTTTGAGAGGGACATTCGGGGCAGCCGCCAGGGGGTGACAGCTTTCTGCAGAGCGCTCACAAGGAAGGGCTTCGGGCGTGGTTCGGCTGCCATTTGTCGACCTGAAGGCGACAGGCCTCAGGTGACTTGCAATTAGGCAGGATCTTCAAGACTTTAAGCTTTACCTTTTATGGGAAAGTTGTTGTCTTCCCACTAACCTACAACAAATCAAGCGTTTCGGGCAGCTCATTCGGCAGCAACTGTTTGTTTCTAACAAGAGGTCCCTTTGAACCCGAGCAGCTCTCATCGCCTGAACACAAACAACATGTGGGCTGGCGAAACAGAGTTCTGGAAAACAGACGAGCGCTTTGTCATGCACCGCATATTAAAACCAACTACGGTAAGATACGAGCCTTGACAGAACACACCCCAAGCTTGGCCGACCCAATGCTCGGACAATCAGGCAAGTGAACCGTACAACTGGCAATAATTCCAGAAACTATCAAGGCGAAGAGAAAGCCGGCATTAAATTCTGAGCTGTGTTCCTTGTCAGTTACAAGCAGACAAAAGATGTCCGAAGGTCCCAAACAGACGGACGCAGCGAGACATTGCAGTGCTGAAGAAGCACAACACTGACAAGACCCCGTAGAAGTCTTGCTGTAGGTTCGATTGCCATCCGGGGAGCCAAACTGTCTTCCCTTGATATTCGGAAATTCTAGGAAACCATTGTCTTCACAACAAGGCCCCTCGTAGCCCAATACAATTCCAAGCCATGCGAGCTTTCCCAAATCATAACAAATCTGCCCGAGACGACTCAACCAAAAGGCCAACCTGCTGAATGCAACATAGAGCAGTGTTGACAGCCCAGCATGGAAAACAAAGAAGCCCTTTGAACGTAGCAAACACATGAACATTGCACTCATCAAGCACTGCTCCCTCGAAGAGGGAGCTCGCAAAGCGATGCCACACACCGATTTTATCCGGTGTGTAGCATGTGTTTGAAATCAAGTCACTTATGAGAGTAAGTAGTTTCGTCTTTGTGTCAGCATATATGATATATTCGAAAATTTGTGAGGTTTTGCATTCAGCACAAGGAGGAAATCCGAATTCGTAGCTTTTCGCAAGAAGTACACGGTGCCCTGTCAAGCGCAATTCTTGGCTTTGCATGATCTGGTGACACATGTGCGGAGGGTTTAATAGCTTGGATGCAGATCATTGCGACATAGGATGGGCTTCGCCTTCTTGGTTTTAGCTTCTCCGAACAGGCCAAGCCGGAGTACATCCGGAACTACAGCCTCCTGTCGTTCGGCTTGCAGGCGCTGCAGATTTATTTTTGGCATTTGAAGCTGATCCTGGCTGCGAGTTCAATGACAACGACAACGGCGTCGATGTCTACGAGAGGCCTTTTCCATTTCAACCGGGAGTTCCGGTTGCCAGGTGTCTCTTTTGGTTTTCAAGTTTGGTATGCAGCCAAAAGCAGGAAAAGTAGCTTGGGGACAACACCAGCAGGTAAACCCTCAGGAATACATGACACGAGCCCTTGAGCTTCCTGTGTTGCAGTCCTGCCAGGCTGCTGCAGGCCATTTTCTTGGCAACGTCACTGGCGGTGCCACTGCTGCTTGCAGGCGCTGAGTCGGTCTTGAATGAAGTGAGCTCTTCCTCATGTCAGGTGTTCTTCTGGTTGCAACTTGTTGGCAGGGGAGCACCAGATGGTAACTCACTGAGAATTGCATTCCTCTGGGGATGACGCTTGCCCATGTTGGATGAAAGAGCTGAATCGGACGGGGCTGAGCTTTGGGAGCCCAGGTATGGGTGTTGCCGCTGCGCCCCAAAGCACAAAACGTGCTTCTTCAGACGCTTGGCTGGTGCTCTTTTTATGCAGGCACTCATGGACAGGAAGCATCGCCGCATCGCTCAGGTTGGGACATGCGCTGGACGCGTGGGTGGCATTGGATGTATCTTGCTTGAACTTGCGCAAGGCAAAAGTAAAAACTGGCAGCTCCTGGCTGAGGTGTTTGTGGCTGTGGTTGCCCTTTGCAGCCTGGACTTTGGCACGATGACAGAGTGCCGGTCTTACCAGCCAGGGTCCAGATGGGCAGCCAAAGTGGTTCTCTGATTTCAGTTTTACTTTTTTCAGCCCATTTGGCAGGTCCTTACACTCGACACAAGTGATTTTGACCGTAGCTTTAACGCTGTCGAACGAATGGACCAAGGTACGCTGTGCATCAGGGCCCCATGCAAGAAGCATGCGACATGATGAAGAGGCCTCGGATGTCGGACGACAAGCTTGCGAGCACTGCAGTGGAGGTGCATGATTTTCATGGTAAGACATTTGGTGGCAAATGGTGATGATTTCAAGTTCGAATGGGTTTCGTGCTTTTCTCTGTTGTCTCTCAGAGCTGGCTCCAAGACTCCACGACGATTTTTACAGAGATATGCTCATCTCAAGTTTGTGGGACACCAATCCAGGTTGTTGTCCTTTTCGTTTCCCTTTATGCAGACCAGAAAGGGGTACTCTCAATGTTTGCAGCTGGCTTCTGCATGTAAATAACAATGCTGCAGAAGCTCCAATGACAATGTCTGACTCAATTGCACATGCACATGGGATGAGCATGGCAAAGTGAATAGCAAATTTAGTTATTGGCCCAACAAGAAAGCCATGTGGCCCGTGGTCAGATCCGGACTTGGAAGGTCGTTTGTCTTTGTTTAGTGAGTGAGGAAGAGCTTGGGCCCACGAAATGGCGTGTTGATCAGATGTATCCAGCATATGCAAACTCTCATCTCAACTTTGTTGTGGTGGTGGTGCAAAACATACACTTGTTTTTCCACCGACATTCAGAAAGGTAGAGGTTGAAACAAAGAGCAAGCGCATCGGCGAGTCGCTTATGCGAAAGCTTGCCCACTTCGGCAAAACCCCGCCAGGGAGCTGCACTTGAATGCTTGCGTTGGAGCGTCTGTACAGCTGGAGAGAGGCCAGGTGCTTTCCTTGACAGCTTGCGTATGTGGAAGTGCTTGTTTCTGTTTTTGGTCCTCGTTTCGTGTTTCCACATGTGGCAAATGGGTGCGGCACGCATATCTCATGCAGGGGATGCTTTTCTCAACATCACGTCTTTTGCGATTGTGAGCGTAGGAGACAGGATTGTGGGGAGTTCGTCAGGTTTTGTGCTTCTGGCAGCTTCTGCTTTGGCCTTGCTGATTGTGCCCAAGGCCGGTCGAAGCTAGTCAGCACCCTTTGCTGGCAAAGCGCAGAGTGTCCCAGACCTCCGGTGGTGCCTTCGTTTTGTTTGCTTGTTTGTTTGATTGGACGGGGTTTCCCTTTGAATTTAACTGCTCCAGCACTGAAGATCGGTGATAAAAGCAGCTCAAATATTTGTGTACCTCAACGTGGGAACCCCCTGTTTGTGCATTTGAAAGTGAACACATCAAGCCAACATTTCGGATGATTCCTGGCTCTTTTGTGGCAAGTAGATATGAGTTTGTCTTGGGGGACCCCCCCAGGAGAAAAAGAGAAGGTGGTTTTCTTTAAACCAAAGTGGAGTTCCTCTTCAAAACAGACACACTCATCTTTGGAGGGTCTTGCCCTTTTAGGTGGTGCTGCGGGCCTGTGGCAAGGCAACAGAGCAAAGGAACCAGGTGCGCGATTCGATGTTCGAATCTGGGCATGGTTTTTTGAGGGTACCTGTTCCAAATGGAAACCACTTGTTTTTGGGGTTTCCTCAGGTTAGTCAAACCCACATGATAACAGGAGTGTTTCTCAAAATAGGGGACTCCTCCCCAAAGCAAAGGACGCCTCCTCAAGCCCAAAGAAGTCCACCATCTTGACAACCCCCCAATAACTCTCATAACCCGAAAGTCGACTCGCTTTTGCTTCTTGATGTACAAAGGAAAACCAAGAGGAAGGCTCACTCGTTTAAGTCCCAAAAAGTGCCACCGAGTACATCATGGTTTGGATTGGCGGTTGAGTGTGATCCCTTGGCTGCTTTCTAGACTCATTTTGGAGCCAACCTCCAAACCACCTGGCCAAACCCAAACAAAACACCAAGTAGGGGTACCCCCGCACCACTTGACTTTCTCAATAGGAAGGTTGTTTTCCAAGAGGGGCTGTTGGGCAAGCTGAGAACCGTATTCACGCGCAGTTGGCCAGCCGGGCCTGGGCAGCTTCGGCTTTGGCTGGGACAGGCTGGCTGGAGAGTGACGAAGGCTGCCAGTCATCAAGTCCGTTTGGGGGTTAGCAGGTAGCATGAGCATCGTAACTATACCTTTGCTCAATTGGTACAATCACCATGATCAATATGGGTGCGTGGCACGGTATGTGTGAAAGCAGGGGGACCCCCAACATGGAGGTCTTCCAACTGGCTGCCCTTTCAACCAACCTGAAAAGGGTACCCTCAACAGAACCACCCCGATATTTTGACGTGGTAGACAAGCATTACAAAGGGTCTCATGGCTTTTGGACCATGACGGCCAGTCGTTTCACATGTATATCCGTTTTTAGGGTGGTCTTTCATTCAGGCTGAATGAATCCTAGGGATGGTCACTCACCATTTATAATTTTTGAACTCCGTGTCTTGATTAGTCAATCAGTTGAATGAATCCCCGTCCGCCACACCAGAAGAGCACTGAAATCGCTCGACTTCGAACACGCTGCCAGACCGCGGACAGATTTGAGCCCGGCCATTCAGGAAGCCCAGTGAGGTCTATTCGAGCCCCCCCCCCCCCACAAAAAAAGGTACGGCTTATTGGGCATGGTTTCTTGCTTTTTTTTTTTGGCATCTTCCGTGTTAGTGAGGGGTTTCAGTAGATCTCAAGTGGGAACCCCAGGATCATTCCGTTGGCACGCCTGTTTTGGTTCTTTGCCTACTGCATGCAACGTGGGCAAACTTGGATGAAGAGTCGCTCCCAAGGAAGGGTTCACGTCTTTGTTTAGCGTGTAGCCTCTTGGAGGTGTGAACATCCAGGGTTCCCACTAGATGATGTATAGATGCTTCCGTACCAGCCAGCAGGAGAGAAAAAGTGCTTGCCGCGGATTGTTGGAGTGTTGCTGTGACTTGTCGTTGAAGGAGAGTTGGAGATTGTTTGCAACACATCGGAAGGTAAATGATGCATCGGCCCGGCTTCCTTTGGCAGGCGCGTTGATGCCTGTCTGTTCTCTTGGAAAAGCAACCTGCAAGCTAGAGCCTTTCAGGTGAGCCATGAAAACCCGGTCTCAACCAGGAAAAAGGTTTGGCCGCCCTGTCAGTTCCAAAGCCATAGGTTTGGGCAGACTTCTTTTGCTACGTTTTGATTGTGACTGCGCTTTGTTTCAGGGTGTGTCTTTTATTTTTAGGTGACCCCCACACTGTTTTGGATCTCCCTTTGTTTTTTTTGGTTCCCTTTCCTTGAAGCAGAACAAAAGGCGTTTCAGGCGTCACCATGGTCTTCACCGGCGAGATGGATGCCATGGCCCGCAACGATGCCGAGGAGAAGGCCAAGGCCGCGGGCGCCAAGGCGGGACTGCGAGCACCAAGATGGAAGTTGGCTCCGGAGCTCTAGATGGGCACCCCCTGCTTTGCCCCTTTGACCCCTCCTTAACCCCTTGGGGGGGATCGCAAAAGGAGACGGTTTTGTTGGAGCAACCCAATGGAAAGCCAAAGACACAGACCAAGTACATGCGGGAAGCACTGCAAGAACAACTTGTCGCTGCAAATCCATGGGGACTTAGTCGGCACGCATCCCTTGTCCTAGCCGCAATCGAGAAACAGCACAACTCGTTTTTCTGCTTCGCCCTTGCCCCCGAAACTGTAAGTTTTTAGTGCTTTTCGCTGTGCGGGACTTGCTATGGACATTTAGCCCAAGTTGCATTCGCTGTTGGAGTGCAGCTCTGGAGCAAGGGATGTTTGGCATGGAGGTGCTTGGTGCAGTCTCCGGCAATGTCCAGTACTTGGTGGTGCCATCCTTGGCTCCATTTTTGCTACTGTATGTGCGTGTGCAGTGCCACAAGGTGTTTGGGCACGGGACTCTTTTTGCATCTTTCAGGCTGGCTCCAGACTAGACGATGGCCGGACAGTTGAAGAGACATCGAAGTGCAGCTCGCTTTCGATATCGTTCGTGCCTTTGTTTTGATACCCTACGCGATCGTGCCTGTGAGCCTGTGAGAGTGTTCGCAATTTGGGAGACTTACAAGCTGAACGATGGCAGGTACAAGAAAATGATGGAGTTGAAGGAAAAGGGCAAGAAGCACCCTTCTCTGCTCAGCGAGGTGTTGTTGTTTTTCATCTCCTTGCGCCCAGCTTGAGCTCCCGCAGGCTGAGTTCCTGGCACTCCTTCCAGATGCACCCACAAAGAAGTCGGTGCCCGTGGAAAGGCAGGATGCCCACCTTCGGCGAAAACGACCTTCCGTGTCAAAATTCTGGACCGCCTAAAGGCAGGGGTTCACAAGCATATTTTGTTGTTTTGACACCCTCTTTGGGGTTTCCCTATTCTGAACTGACCTTGTGGAGGGGTCTCTAGTTTTGACACAGGAGCACATTTGACCTGCAGGTTACCAATCGTCTCCACGCCGGAGGGTCGGTTCTTAGGTGTCGCGTCGGATTGGACCAAGTGTTTGGTCGGCGAGGCTCTGTGCAGAACTGGGTGGACAGATTCGCTCCGAAGTCCTTCGACCAGCTGATCGGCAACGCTAGCGTGGTCAAGTCGGGCTGCCCAGAGTTGATCCGGCCTCATGTGGCTATGAGTTATCAGGGAACCATCTCAACAGTGATTGGTGGACATGAACCCCCACCATGTCCAGCAAAGCGTCCCCTGTCAAAATTCACCCCCACTTTGATGCCACCCTTCCTCTCCATAACTCACATTATTGTGCTTTGCGATCACCTGGCACAGTCCTGCTCTCTCAGCCGCACTTCCTGGAGGGGTTCCCCCTTTCCGCGGAGACGGCACTCGACTGCGTCAAATTGCCTGGCCCAGAGTCAAACTCAATGACCCCTCCTTCTGGTTTGCAAAGGACGTCAAAGCACGAACCATTTAACTCCCCCTCATTCCACAATCTCGCATTCCAATTCTGCATTCTGCTTGACCTTGCATCGATTCAGAGCACAGTCTGCAGCTCTTGGCGATGTGGCGCTTTGCATTGCATTGCGATCTATTGCAAGCCTGCTAGCCAGCACGGGCTTGCGAACTTACGTCTTTAAGTTGACCAGTTGTCTGCAATCTTCCTGGTGATCGACATCTCTCTGTGACGACTACTGACAAAACGGACATCCAAACTTCAAGGTTTGCCTGGGCGAGTACCTCACTTTAGCCGGTCGCTTTCCTTCTACTTAGAATTTTCTTGCGCTTGCCTCTACATGAACATCATTTTGTACAGTACTTGAGATTCTGGTTCTTGCTCTCTTTCTTCTCTCTTCTTTTTGGCTCCTGCAATATCTCCCACTTCAGATTCGATGTCTCCTTTCGTTCCTTTTGTGGTCCACCCCCTTTCTATCCTTTGCCTTGTTTGCGCATTCCGCTTGCTTCTTCTCTTCATACTGCCCCTCCCACCCCTACATCTCTCCAGTCGGCTCTCAGGTATTCCAATCCTGTCAACATACAGGCTTATGCGGGGCCTATGGAACGCGGTTGCTAGATCAGCCCAATCTCATTTGTCAAATGCACAAGGTCGTCCTGTATTTAACATGAAAATCATCGTTCGCGGTCTGCGTGGCACTGGCAAATCAGCGTTACTGAGAAGGTTACGAAACAAGCCTTTTGAAACGGAATACATCCCAACGCCTGAAATTGATGTTGTCAATGTATCGTGGTCGTACAAAGCAACTGATGAATTAATTAAACTTGAGGCCTATTTGCATGATGAGTGTTTTTTGTTAACAACGCACAGCGTCGAGGTTCAAATCCCCACGACACACCTTGGCGTATTTGTCCAAGGATCCCCGCGGAGAAACGA
This sequence comes from Effrenium voratum, assembly GCA_963377175.1. Lineage (NCBI taxonomy): Eukaryota > Dinophyceae > Suessiales > Symbiodiniaceae > Effrenium > Effrenium voratum. The sequence continues at coordinate 375,966 of CAUJNA010001824.1, forward strand.
TACCCCAGGTTTGCTTTGTTGGAACACAACACATGCGCAGGCCCCCCACCCGCTTCCAGGTGTGGTCGTATCATTTGGTCCTCTTGTGCCAGCAGTATGCACCAGAACGTGATGTGATGAAGTGTGAAAGTAGACATCATAGCTGAAGGTTCATAAGAGCACGCCTGAATGATCGTGGTCAAATCATTCATCCTTCTGACAGCCTCTTTTGCGTGTGTCTCACAGACACTTTGGAATTTACCGCTGACCCTCCAACTCAGAACAAGACGCATTACTTTGTTCTGCTCCAGAGTCACCAGTAAGGAAGCTGACAGAGTGGCTGCGAGATTGGGATGACGTGCTTTGCTTAACTTGCTCTTTTGCCCGACAGCTGTTGTCCTCCGGTGAACTGAAGGTGGTCTTGAAAGGCAAGACCAAGAAGGCCGCCTTCAAGCCAGGTGGCGGGATGCCTGAGGCCAGGATGGGACAGCTTGGAGTGAAAGTACATGCCCGTTTTTGGTTGCTTGCCACTTCTGGCAAGTGGGTACGTCCCCCTTCTGGGACTTTTAGGAAGAGGGGTAAAAGGCAAAAGCAAGCTTTTTCGGGTCATGGTATGTAATTCGGCTATGTACAATCTCTTGTAGAGTTTGCATGTCAAGCTTCACGGAGTTGCACATCCATGTGCGTGCAGAACATCAATGCCCGGGCTGCCCTCATCAGCGGCCCACCGGGCATTGGAAAGACGACAGCTTGTTCTTGCCCAAGAGTTGACACACGGCAATGCCATGGATGTGGTTCGCTCGGTCGCATGCGGCAGTGGCACGCGTGAGGTCGACTGGTTGCCCATCTTCATGGTAGCTACCAGGCAAGAATTCCGGGCCTCCCAAAAGGAAGCCAACAAGAGATGATATATTGTTGTCTTTTCCGGACCCCACCTTCCATTTCGACTCTCAGAATGCACTTGTTTTGCAAATCTCACCCGTTTTGGTTTCAAATCTCCGTTTCGGTTTCGCCAGGTTCTGGAGTACAATGCGTCAGATTCCCGCGGTCAGAAGATCATCCAGGAACCAGCTGCGATTTCGCTGGTGTTTTCTCGGCAACCTCCCGAATTTCAATTCTTAGACCTCGAGCGGTGCCCTTTGTTCCTTTTGGGAGCTTCTTGATGCCAAGGCAGGCGGCTGAGTGTTAAGTTCACTGAGAATTCCGTTGATTGTGTGGAAAAGGTTATCCCAAAGCAGTGCTGCTCTTGGCCTGGTCAAAGGAAGTTTAACAAGAAACTTCCGTAGTACTGGAACTAAATGAGCTAGCTGCTTTGACATATAGCTATGACAGGTAGCTAGCATGACAAATAGATAGCTTTGACATATAGCTAGCTTGACAGATAGATAGCTTTCCAATAGGCTTGCATGACAAATAGATAGCTTTGACATATAGCCAGCTTAACACATAGATAGCTTTCCAAAGACTAGCATGACAGATAGATAGCTTTGACATATAACCAGCTTGACAGATAGATAGCTTTAAGATACATGGATGTGCGCGAAAAAAGCTACGAGAAAAGCTGAAATCAGGAGAGCTGGGGGATAGCAAGTTGCAGAAACGTTGGTGCCATGCGTGAATTGGGCTTCCGGACAGTGCGCAAACCACCTCGGTCGCGACGCCTGTACGGAGGCGGTCTCGGAACGGTCCCGGAACGGTCTCGGAACGGTCTCGGAACGGTCTCGGAGACGGGACCATTGGCACGGCCGCGCGAAGGTTTCGCTAGGTTTGAATTGCGTGGCAGGTGCAGCACTTTCGCAAGGTCAAGTATAGATTTCGTGGCAGGCGCAGCACTTTCGCGAGGTCGAGTACAGATTTCGTGGCAGGCGCAGCACTTTCGCAAGGTGCTGCGTCCACTTTCTGCGAGCTGGGGGATAGCAAGTTGCAGAAACGTTGGTGCCATGCGTGAATTGGGCTTCCGGACAGTGCGCAAACCACCTCGGTCGCGACGCCTGTACGGAGGCGGTCTCGGAACGGTCCCGGAACGGTCTCGGAACGGTCTCGGAACGGTCTCGGAGACGGGACCATTGGCACGGCCGCGCGAAGGTTTCGCTAGGTTTGAATTGGCAGCACTTTCGCAAGGTCAAGTATAGATTTCGTGGCAGGCGCAGCACGCGAGGTCGAGTACAGATTTCGTGGCAGGCGCAGCACTTTCGCAAGGTGCTGCGTCCACTTTCTGCGAGCTGGGGGATAGCAAGTTGCAGAAACGTTGGTGCCATGCGTGAATTGGGCTTCCGGACAGTGCGCAAACCACCTCGGTCGCGACGCCTGTACGGAGGCGGTCTCGGAACGGTCTCGGAACGGTCTCGGAACGGTCTCGGAACGACGGGAGACGGGCCCATTGGCACGGCCGCGCGAAGGTTTCGCTAGGTTTGAATTGCGTGGCAGGCTGCAGCACTTTCGCAAGGTCAAGTATAGATTTCGTGGCAGGCGCAGCACTTTCGCAAGGTGGTATAGATTTCGTGGCAGGCGCAGCACTTTCCCAAGGTCAAGTGTAGATTTCGTGGCAGGCGCAGCACTTTCGCAAGGTCAAGTATAGATTTCGTGGCAGGCGCAGCACTTTCGCAAGGTCAAGTACGATTTCGTGGCAGGCGCATCACTTTCGCAAGGTCAAGTACAGAATTTGTGGCAGGCGCAGCACTTTCGCAAGGTCAAGTACAAAATTCGTGGCACGCGCAGCACTTTCGCAAGGTCAAGTACAGATTTTGTGGCAGGCGCAGCGCTTTAGCAAGGTCAAGCACAGATTTGAGCAGCCGGGGCTCGAAAATCAACTTTTAAGTACGAAAGTAGTACGCGAAGTCAACTTTCGCAGCTGGGGCTTGAAAATCGCAACTTTTAAGTACGAAAGTAGTGCGCAAAGTCCACTTTCGCAGCCGGGGCTTGAAAATCGCAACTTTTAAGTACGAAAGTAGTACGCAAAGTCCACTTTCGCAGCTGGGGCTCGAAAATCGCGACTTTTTAGTACGAAAGTAGTACGCGAAGTCCACTTTCGTAGCTGGGGCTCGAAAATCGCAACTTTTAACTACGAAAGTAGTACGTGAAGTCCAGTTTCGCAGCTGGGGCTCGAAAATCGCAACTTTTAAGTACGAAAGTAGTACGCGAAGTCAACTTTCGGGGATTGAACATCGCAACTTTTAAGTGCAGAGAAAGATGGGTAGATAGATAGATCAATAAACAGATATAGAGATAGCTAGAGAAATAGATAGAAAGAGATAGAGAAACAGAGATAGACAGAGATAGATAGATTTGTAGATAGATAGACAATAACTAGCTATCGCAAACTTAAGTACGAAAGTACGCGAAAGTCTTTTCAGCTGGGGCTTGAAAATCGCAACTTTTAAGTACGAAAGTAGTACGCAAAGTCCACTTTCGCAGCTGGGGCTCGAAAATCGCGACTTTTTAGTACGAAAGTAGTACGCGAAGTCCACTTTCGTAGCTGGGGCTTGAAAATCGCAACTTTTAAGTACGAAAGTAGTGCGCAAAGTCCACTTTCGCAGCCGGGGCTCGAAAATCGCAACTTTTAAGTACGAAAGTAGTACGCGAAGTCAACTTTCGGGGATTGAACATCGCAACTTTTAAGTGCAGAGAAAGATGGGTAGATAGATAGATCAATAAACAGATGTAGAGATAGCTAGAGAGATAGATAGAAAGAGAGAGAAAGAGACAGAGAAACAGAAAGAGAAAGAGAAAGAGAAAGAGAGAAAGAGAGAAAGAGAGAAAAAGAGAGAGAGAAAGAGAAGCAAGGGGCCAAGGACAGTTCTCCAAACTATAGTTGTTCACTGCTTTGAAACTTCCGCCCCCCGGCTCTGCCGGACCTTACTTGTACATGTGGGCCAAAGTCGAAGCCGCTGGCTTGCCTGCCTTCGTCACTTGACGTCTTTAAGACTATAGTGGACCTGGCGCGGCATGTCAGGCAGGTGACTGGCTGCGTGTGGCAGGCTTGCGCGTCGTGAACGCCCGCAGTGGAGCGGGCGTGCTTATCCTTTGGCAAACTGTGCAGTCGCGCGGGCGCGCTCACTACATGGCAAGCGCGCGCCCGTAGTCTTGAACGCGCGTAGACGAGCCGGCGTGCTCATCATTTGGAGGACGCCTGTTCAGCCATGAGCGTGCGCAGTCGATCAAGTGTGCTTGTCATTTGGTTGGTTCGTGGAGCTCGAGCATGAATCTGCAAAACATGCCCACAAAACCATGCAAAAGTCAGGGTAAAGGCAAAGTCTGGGCCAAGAAGGACGAATTCAACATCTACCCCACTCCGGCTGCGCTGTCAAGACAGAGACAAAAAAAGGAGACAGAGGCAGAGAAACACCAGCACAGAGCAGGGCGCTCTGGACTTTAGGCCTTGCCGGGCGCTGTTCAGCTTTGCCGAGCTTGCCGTGGAGAAAGCTTGTATCAGGTCTTTTTGCAGGTTGCTTCAAAGGCATTCCAATGGAATGCCGCCATTTCGATGTTCTGGGGGTCTGCGCATTTTCGCACATCCTCCGGTTGATGATTCGCAGTTATGCGAGGAGATGGCGAGTGGCATCGCAGACAACCGCACTTTGAGCTTCGGAGGGCAGTTGGGCAAGAAGGTCCGGGGAGGAGGGCGCGACAGATCTGGAAAGGCGGCCCGTGCCAGGTTCCAGCCCTGACTAAAAAAGCGGTCATCATCATGGATGAGGTACGCCTTCCAATTTTCTGAAAGGTGGCTTTTCTTGTACCTGAGCCGAGGTCGATGGTATGGGAGCGGGGGACAGAGGCGGCATGGCAGCACTCAACAGGAGCGAACGGTGATTGGGTTTGCATCCAATTGAGGAACTTCGGAACTGGGCGATTTCCCCTTGGTTTTTCCTTTTAACACAACTCCGTAGAATGCCTGCGGGGATTTGGGCGGTTTAGTTTGCGCAGGATGATCAAGAAGACCAGGAATCCCATCATCTGCATTTGCAATGACTCGCACAGCCCCAAGGTTGGCTTTTCGCTTTTGGACTCTTTTGGTTCTTTCTTTCTGTCACAACTGGAGCCAGTTGGGGTCTTGGGAGCACGGTTTGAGTTTGATGCCAGGTGCGCTCCTTGGCGTGAGGATCTCGGGTTTGCCTCTTACTTGGCGCTGAGAGGAGCCTTGACCGTTTGAGGTTCAACTGCTACGACCTCAAGTTCACCAGGCGCCCCAAACAGGATCTTTGTCCGGTTGCCAGCATCAGATGCATCACCATGTCGTATATCGTATTGGTTTTTGCACATAGTGTACTTTAACACATGCCCACATATCTATACAGGGGTGTTCAGTTGCGGAAGCAAGTGCAAGGAAGAGAACATAGATTACCACGAGTAGAAAAAGAAGCAGCCCTCCTTGCGTATGCTCCACCAATTTGGCATTTTCGATTGATAGATCGATGTTGCTAAAGTACTGGGTCTTCCAAATCTTCGCGAAACGTGTGATTAAAAACGTCGCCCGGCCTTGAAGACCGTGTATCAGGCAAGCTACTGGTAGGTACTTTATATGATGAAAGAAAGCATGAACGCTGTAAGATAGAAAGAGAATGGAGCTTTTGGCCATGTTTGATTTGAGATCTGAGACCTAGAACTGCAGCACAAAAGTGAAGAGATGTAAGAAGCATCCACCAGGCGTAAAGCAAGGATGAAATATTTCCTGCGCTCAAAAGCCACAAGAGAAGTTAGCCAACAACGTAAGGATAAACACAAGTTGACTCCAGCATATACCGTTTCATGGAGACGATTGAAAGATACTGTAGGTGCAACATGATGTTCAAAATCTGCACGCAACCAGGCATTGCTATGACAAAGATAGTAGGACAGTCGCGACATGTAACGCTGTTGGGCTTGTATATTAGTAATTTTGGATAATACATATATATATATATATGAGAGGCCAATGCCCTGAGTGGTGGTAATTTACATGTAAAACACGTGTTTGTCGTAAGGGGAACAAAACAACTTTTTGGCCACGCATAGAGTGAACAAAAACAAAACACTCGAGAAAACGTTAAACAAAGAAGCCCCAGACAAAAGGTCTTGGCCCAAGTCCGACATTTGCATTGGCAAATATAGGAGTTGAGTCTATGACCCTTTGTCTGAGGCTTTGCCTATTTTGGTTGTCTTGAAGTCTGTTGGAGTTTTATGATCCCTGGTGCCGCGCTTTCATCTATGCAGACATTGCGCCAAAAGGCTAGGAGCAGATTTGAATAGGTGGAAGATGGCAAATGCGCAGATGTGCAAAGCTATAGAAGAGCTGTAAGGAGCTTCAAAAGGAGTCTTACAAGCAGCTTTGCAGGAGGATTTGAGGAGTTCATACGGAGCCTTGTACAAGGAGCCTAAGGAGTGTTTATAGCGCCCTGCTTCCTCGAACTCGCAGTGAGGCAGCATCAGCCTAGATATGGGCTGCAATTGGGAACCCAGTGCTCACAGTGTGCGGTCACTCTTTGAAACTGCAATTAACTTTGATTAAAATCCTGTTTGGAAAGGATCTCACTTACATTAGCACTCAACATAGACTTTCAACGTCCATTTGCATAGAATTATCTTTGATTACAGTCCGATTTGGAAAGTACTCCCTAATTGAATCCTCAACTAGAATAGACATTCAACTGCACACATCTTGTTCTTCAATTCTGTTACAATTCTAATTCGATGTTGAATTGAATCTAAGTTCTAGTTGATGCAGCAAATATGATACATCAATTATATTGGAACTATTCCCTGACTAAGTTCTATTCATGGACAGGATGCCTTACATAGTTTTTGACTGAAGGTAGAAGTCTAATGGAAGCATCAACACCACGACCCGCAAAGGCCTGCCTCCTCCAGAAGACCTTCAAGCGCCCTGCCACGGCCTACTGAAAACTAAGGGGTAGCCACACTGTCTCTAGTGTGTGAATATAACATGGGAAGACACTCTCGCTAAACATCTGGTGTCTGGAAAAGGCCGTTGCTATAGACAGAGAGAGAGAGAGAGAGACTTCATAGGGCAAAACCAAAAAACCTCGAAGAAAACCAAAAAACAACAATCTTCTGGAGACTATGAGACTATGTACTGGCCGAGGACTCCTGAGCATTTCCCTTAGGACTTTTTTTGTTTTGTTTTTTTCTTCAATGTTTTTTTGGGTATTGCCCAGAAAACCAAAAAAGCCTCGAGTTTTTTGTTTTTTGTGTGTGGAGATATCGAAAAACCTCGAGGATTTTTGGTTTCTGTGCAAAACCCAAAACAACCTCGAAGAAAACCACCACTCACAGCATTGGTTTCTGATATATATATATATACATATATATATATATATAATCCTTTGTCCAGAAATGACACATTGCAATGCCCTTCTTGTGTTTACCTCTCATACCGCTCGCTACTCTGATTGCTGCGCTTTTTCGAGCCTTCCAGCGCACGTACTGCACAGGGAAACTATGGGAATGGGTAGCAAACAGCAAATGCAATGCAGCATGCAATGGCACCCTTCATATGGGCAATCGGTTGACACGGGCCGCGCAGAATCTTCAACATTTGGAGGTCAGTGCTCCCACCAGTGCAAATCTTGGATCTCCAGCTCAAAGTCACCTGAAAAGTCTGTTGAAACTCTTTCATCCAGGCAACTGATACACTGTGTATTTACATACTATACAGAATGCTATGATGTGTTACATGCCCCTGCTTTGCTCGGAGATGGCCAGGGTAACCCCAGTTCTGCACAGCAGCGGGCTTGAGACACGGCAGGCCGACGAAAGCCACGGTGGCGCAGCGCTGTGCAGCTTGGCCGCATGGGGTCACGGGAAGGGTTTCGAGCTTGATTGTAGATCGTTTACGGCAGGTGGGTTATAGCAGCTATATCTGTAAAATTGCAACATTTGTCAAAACAACCCGCACACTTCAAAGGAACAACCGAAGGTCGTTCAAACAATAGTGATGAAACCTGGGGATGGGGAACCTAGGGACCTCACCTTGCTGCATTGGATCCGTCTACTCAAGAACGACTGAGGCGCGCATTGCAGCCGCCTCAGGCCTCCAGGCGCGAGTGCGCTAGTCTCTCTTTTGGCTTCGTTCTTGGTTCACTTGGGAAACCAACCAGCGTATCAAGAGCAAGGTGCTTTGGACATTAGCATCATGTGAAAACAACAGCACATCGAAACAGGGCTTCCCTTCTTTGCCGGGTTGGTTGCCTGGGAAACACAAATTAAATTTCACAAGGGGGTTCCCACACCATTCTGAGAAGCAGCTGTTGGACTTTGGTAGGTGGATGAGAACGCCCTCGAGGCCTTGGCCGAGTGGGGCTGCCCAGGTGTCGCCTCGCACGCCAGTTGAAGAGAAGCTCTGAGGTCCTGTGGCAGCGACATGCGTATGGTGCCCTCGCCGCTTCATGCGTCAGGTTGCCAAACAATGGGGCCTCATTTTGGGCTCTGGTGAAGTCTAGTGCCGCCTTTAAAGGGGGTCCAAAAAGGGGGCCCATACTTCGCCGCGCGGCTCATCCAACTGTTTGCTGTCGGGCTCAAAACACTCAGCGGGCATCGGCCTTCACCAGCGCCGAGTTGGCATGGGAGGTTGGCACCTGAGCCCAAGGCGCCATTTTCAGGATGGCCGGTTGCCTTTGAGATCCTGGTTCTTGTTGTCAGGAAAAAGGGAGAGAAAGATGCAGAGGGGGGGAGAGAGAGCTGAAGGCAAACCTCGGTCCCCAAAGCCATGCTCCGAGGTGTGGTGGACCGCTTCTGGGCCCAGGATGACTCTCCGGAGGTGGGAGGGCCTTGCGGTGTACCGTGACTGGCGGCCTTGCAGGTGCCCGCGCCTTTGAAGCAGTTGCAGAGCTGGGGACGAGAGGACCCAAGTCTTTTTCGCCGTGCAGAAAAGAAAAACGCACACCATTTTGGATTCAAAGGGCTGAGTGCCTCCAGCTCAGCGCCTGTCCAGGATCTGCGACATTCCTTCGAGGTCTTTAGGTCCATCGGTGGCAATGCGGTCAACAGCAGGCGGATTTCGGACATTTTTTTGCAGCATGTGGCCAGCTCTGCTGGTAGGCAGCTGGGGCAGATCCTCCGGATCAGCAACTTCTCGACAACCAAGGCTCGATCCTTGGGGGCAGCGTGTCAAGGGCAATATTGAATTCAGGGGACTCTTAAGTTTCTATTCGCAGGGGTTCTTAAGTTTGACCCGAAGCCACATCTGGGCATGTCTTGAAATAGACCGAAAATGGCGTTTGCTCTTTTGTTTTCTCTCCATTTTTGGCGACCAGACATTTCTTTCGCAGGAGATCTTCGATTTGCTGATCGGGCGCGGAGAGAGCCGAGAGATCTGATCCTGAGAGGGGAGCTGGTTTTGCCACACCTTTTTGGCAAACCAACCATGTTGGGGTCCTTCATTTTGAGACAAGCCCATGTGGAGCACACCCAAAGCTCATCCTGCAAGCTTTGTCGGCCGACTTGTTTCAATCAATGCGCCTTTGACTTAGCTGGTATTGACCAGTTTACCAGGGCCAATACAAAAAATGCATGCGGGAAGCGAGCAAGCTTCAGACCTGTGACTTGAATGGGAACACACGAGTTCTGTTGATGTTGAACGAAAATCCTGAGTGGCAGAGATTTGGGTGTGTCCAGGCCAGGCGCTTCAGAGCACTCGTTGCTGGACTTCTGGTCGGTGCTAGGCGAGGTGATCTTCAGTACTCCTTGGGGCTCCTTGTTTTTTTTTTTTGTGTGTGTGTCTTTATGCATGTGGCAGGTGCCATGGTGGTGATGTCTGGTCAGCACTACGTCTCTCGTGTGTCACCCTTAGGGGCAGCAGCTCTTGCCGTATTGCGGCAAGGTTCATGGTGCAGCTTAGGTGACCTTCCTCTTCAGCATGTTCGACATGGATGGCGACGGAAGTCTCAACCTCTCGGAAGTGGTGATTGCAGCGCCTCGACAAGCGATCAGAAGTCGTCTAACCCAAATCTCTGCATGACCAGCTGGTCGATACATGCTTCCAGCCTCGACTCCGCCCTGTTCCAAGGTGCGGACCATGTTTACTGGTCAGGGCCTTGGGCGCCCGTGCTGCAAAAGCTCCAACGATGGAAGGAGCCACATATTTGAGGCTCCTTTCTAATCTGGCGGCTGACATGCAAGGAGCTCTTTCATGGGAGCCTATGTGCTTTGCTCATGGTCGTTGTCATGATTTACATGTTTCCTCCTTTCTGTTTTATCCCTTTCTATCCCTCTCTCGGGAGACCCGGCCTGGTGGATCCCTGTTGCCCATAGTTGTATAGCCAGGTTTACAAGTAGTTTAATCCACGGCTTTTCTTTGATCCGAATCGACGCTGCCATCACGTGATCGAACCCAACCCATGAGGCCTGGCGCGGTTCTGCCCGAAGGCCAGCCTGCCGGATGAGCGGCGCCTCGAGCAGCTGGCGAAGGCATCCCAGCCGATCCGATCGCATCGACAAAAGCAAAAAGCCAGAACGAACAACCAAAACCTTTGCAGAGCCATCATGGTACTCTTTTTTTGCTTCCTGGTAGAGCCGGAAGTGAGGTCAGGTCCAGAGCTCAAGTGGAGCCTTTGTTTCGATTTGATTGCCACTGGGGTATGGAACCATTGGAGGATTTTTCTTTTGGGGATCGATTTGTTGCTTGTTCAGAGAACTGGAAGCCCCAGTTTGAAGGGGTGCCACGCCATTTTTGCACGCCGGCGGCCAACCAGGGTTCATCAACCATGGGCTTTGGTTCCTCATCCTATTCCTCCGCACGGCGAGCCGCTCCTTCCTGGGCTCGCCAGGAGATGTTCGAGCGCTTCGACGCAGACGGTCTGGGACTTTTTCGGCGGACGTTCTGGGTGTGTCACCAAGGGGAACCCCACATGGATGGCTTTCGTGTAAGGTTTTCCGTTCAACCAAGCTCGACAATTTTCAAGTGGGGCAACCTCAGGTGTACTCCCTAAGATGATTGGTTTCCTTTCGGTTTTGCTTCAAAGCAAAGCAAAACAAGGTGGGTGGCTCTTTCCTCACACACACACACACACACACACACACACACACACACACACACACACACACACACACACACACACACACACACACACACACACACACACACACACACACACACACACACACACACACACACACACACACACACACACACACACACACACACACACACACACACACACACACACACACACACACACACACACACACACACACACACACACACACACACACACACACACACACACACACACACACACACACACACACACACACACACACACACACACACACACACACACACACACACACACACACACACACACACACACACACACACACACACACACACACACACACACACACACGCACACACGCACACACACACACACACCTGCCACACTGCACCTGCCTGCAGGCACATACACCTGCACCTGCTGCACACACCCTGCACACACTAGCACACCTGCACACACACACGCACACACACACCTGCCTATGCCACCTGCCACCTGCCACCTGTCTTATCTTGCACTTAATAGCAACCTTCTACCAATATGTCTTACCTGCCTGCCACCTCTGCCACGGCTGCCAGCCTGCCTCCACCTGCTTATGCCCTGCACCACCACCACACACACTGCCACTATCACTTGCCTGCCGCCTGCCACCTTGTGCCTGCCATACTGTTATGCTTAATGCCCCGCCTACCTAACATGCTACCAATACCTATACTTGTCAATATGCCTGGGCCTATTACAACAACAATGTATCTTGCCATGCCTCTTCGTGTACTGCTAACTGCCGCCGTATGTGTCTTGTCTGTGTGACATATAATCTTTGCCCCCCATGCCTTGCCCGCCATAACATGTTAATCTCGACAACGATGTGTAATATGTAATGTTGTCAGCGTAGCTGTGTATAATGACATTAATAATATAATGTAATAAACGTTGTGCCTGTGTACAGCGACTGCTATGTGTCATATTCTTGACTATATGTATGTATTGTGCATTACCATATAATACGTGCCACTGCGGCGTAATGTGTGACGCGACGAGCGTGTGCGCGTGCGTAACGTATGACCAGCGGCGCTGACATTGACTAACCTTGTCTTGTGCAACGCAGCAACAACATACGCTCAACATAGCGTGCGCATGGCAGCCGCCTATACCGTAGCTGTGTGCTTATTAGCCTGTTTATCCTGCCTTGTGTGGCCTTGTTGTAGCGGCGGCGCGCAACATATAGCGACACGACCGTTGTGGCGATAATATCGTGCGCTTAATATGTTATGTGTGCAGCAACTCTTGACAACATGACGTAATGCGGCGGCGTGCGGCGCGACAATCAGCATCGCGACGGCTTGTCCGCGGCGCCGTGTATACCTTGCCGCGCGGCTGGCGCATTATATGCGACGCTAGTGTGGCGGCCAGCGTGCGTGGCGCGCGTTGCGGCATGCGCGGCACGGCGGCATGGCGTTGCGTCGGCGCGTGGCGTGCGTGGCTGTGCAGCGTGCCTTGCGGCGCGCGCAGCGGCGGTCGCGTCAGCGCGTGCGGCGCGTGGCGCCATCGCTTGCTTCGCCGCGGCGCCGCCGCCGCCGCTTGCCCGCCGCCATGTGTCGCCGCCCGCCATGCCAGCCACCGTAGCCATGCGCCGCCGCCGCCGCCGCCGCCGCGCCGCCGCCGCGCCGCCGCCGCCGCCATGCCGTGGCCGCCCGCCGTGCCTTAGCCGCCGCCGCGCCGCCGCCGCCGACGCCGCCGCCACGCCAGCGCGCCAGCCGCCGCCGCCGCCGCCGCCGCCGCCGCCGCCGCCGCCAACAGCCATGCCGGCCGCCGCCGACCGCCGCCCCGCTGCCGCCACCCGCGACCGCGTGGCGTTCGCACAGCCGCGGCAACCGCACGCCACGCGTGCGACCCGCCGCGCGGCCGCGCAGCCGCAGCAGCGCGACCGTTGCGACCAGCGCCGCGCTGGCGCCGCGTGACGCGCCGGGCGCGCGCCGCGCGGGCGCCGGCGCCCCCGCCGCGCGCGGCCACGCCGCGCCGCGCCCGCGCCACCACGCGCGTGCGCCCACGCTTCTGCGGCGCTGCGCGCCAGCGCCACGCCCGTGCGCGCCAACGACGTGAGCGTGGCGACCGACCGACCCACGCCGCCGCCGCACGCCGCCGCCGCCGCCGCCGCCGGCTGCGCCGCCGCCGCCGCGCGCGCGCGCCGCGCGCCGCCCACGCGCGCGCGCGCGCGCACGCGCGCGCGCGCGCGCGACACCCACACACACACACACACACACACACACACACACACACACACACACACACACACACACACACACACACACACACACACACACACACACACACACACACACACACACACACACACACACACACACACACACACACACACACACACACACACACACACACACACACACACGGGCACACACACACACACACACACACACACACACACACACACACACACACACACACACACACACACACACACACACACACACACACACACACACACACACACACACACACACACACACACACACACACACACACACACACACACACACACACACACACACACACACACACACACACACACACACACACACACACACACACACACACACACACACACACACACACACACACACACACACACACACACACACACACACACACACACACACACACACACACACACACACACACACACACACACACACACACACACACACACACACACACACACACACACACACACACACACACACACACACACACACACACACACACACACACACCAACACACACCACAACACCAACACACACACACCAACACACACCACCAACACACACCACCAACACACACCACCAACACACACCACCAACACACACCACCAACACACACCACCACACACACACACACACCAACACACACCACCAACACAGACCACCAACACAGACCACAAACACACCAACAACACACACCAACAACACACACCAACAACACACACCAACAACACACACCAACAACACACACCACCAACACACACCACCAACACACACCAACAACACACAAAACGACAAGCGCTGCACGAGGCTCCGGGCGCGTGGCGGTGGGCGAGATGGTTGCGTACGCCTACCGCAGCGAGGCACAAGCATCTCGTCCACCGAGCAAAATTACGAGCACATGAGAAGTTTACACGTCAAATTGACCGGAGTACTCCCACCGTTCAGTTTCAGGAGTGCAAATGGCCAAATGGCACTGAAACTTCTCACAGAATCCAATTGGGGAACTTCGGCAGATACCTCAGCAGATACCTCAGCTACCACGGCACGTGCAGGGCCTGCTCCGGCTCTGTGAGCCTTTCCCTGCCCGCGAGAAGCACGTCTTCGAGGTCCGAGCAACGGCTTTTCTTCTGCCCAGCTTTGTTGAAAGCACTGTGTCGACTTGCCTTCCACTGCCTTCCACTGCTTTACCCATACAGGTCTAGGGTTTTTTGGACGTAGAGGTGGAAGCCTGCTTCAAGGGGGCCCTGAACATGACAACGGGTTCCAGCTTGCACCAAGTGTATCCTAGAACTCATCACTCAACGGGTCACCCAACTGCTCCTTATGACACCGTCTTATGACCAAACCGTGCGCAGGAGCCGGTCCGCTTCTTCTCCAAGGTGGCGAAGGTCGGGGGGAAGACACGAAAGAAGCTGCGGTGGGCGAAGGGGGCAGTTTTGGTAACGTGGGTAACATCTGATGAATGGGCGTGTCTTCTTTTGGTTTAAGGAAACCAAAAAAGGGTCGTAACTTGACATGCCAAACTTGATCTACTTGGATTCTTAAAGGTACCTTCCGAAGGTGCCTGTGGGTAGAACCGCTGCGAGGGGTTATGTTTTGAGGCAGCTGACTCTGGAGTGGGCGGCAAGCTCAGAGAAGGGGCTGCCTCATGGCGTGTCTGGAAACTTGAGAACCCCTATGCTGGTTTCTTCGAAGGAATGCAAAAGCAAAAAACGGTCCCCTCGGGTTTTGCTGCCTTGTATTTCCAAGGAAATGAACAGGAATTCACATCACTTGCGGGTTTTGCCTGCGAGAAGCGAGTTTCTTTCGCTCAGGATTGAAGCAACAGCTGCGCCTGGACCCCGATGCAGCGCACTCCGCAAGCATGAGGCCGGTTTTGAGCCGGAACTGGTTCCGAGGGGTCCTCAAATGGGAATGCTTTTTTTTGAGGCTCAGTACCTTCTTTTTGCTGTTGAACGCCCCCCCCACTTTTGGGGTTCTGTTTTCACCCAAAGCCAAATGTGCTTTTGGTGGCCCTGGCCTGGTTCCTGTTTGTGGGTTTCCAGCTACACTAGTGGTAACAAGAACAGAGTTGGCAGTCCACTGCTGGTTTGCCTGTTTCCCCCGCGTCTTCTCGGAAGAAACATTGGTGATTTTGTCGCGTCACGCAGCTGATGCTGTGAACATTCCTGGAGCGCATCCGAGTCGCCGAGTCCCTCTTGTGTTTAGCAAGTAGTGGAGCCAGTGATTCCCGCAATGCTATGACATATCAATTTTGCTCGCTAACTGCTTTCCAAGAAATCTGGCTTCGAAAGCTGAAATTGTGTTTACGGGCACCTCCTGAAGTCTCTCCGGGGTCCTGTCCACTCTTTGGGTTGCTCTTCTCTCCGCTCTTTTGCCCAGCCTGCGCTCCCCTCTTCCCTCCGCCCTCAGCACAGCCTTTTGCTCCGCTCTTCGTTCTGCTTATTGCTCCGTGCTTTTCTCCGCTTGTAAAACACATGCTCTGTGTTGCACTCCGCGCTTTGTGCGCTAGCTTTCGTTTGCCTCCCCTTCAGCGGTTCTACTTGATCTGGTGTGGCCTTTGGGCCTTTGGGCACTCGCAGGCCTCGCGGGTATGACAAGCCCTGGCAGCGCGCCGCCCACCGGGACGGGCTCACCAAGGCCCATGCCTGGGTGGCGTGGATCTCATTTCGGCAGCTCGCCAAGAAGGCGGGAAGGGAAAGCGGAAGGGCGGGGCTGGCAGAATTTGGCTCGAGCGGCTAAGTTTGGGTCGCCTTTGAAAAGGGAACCAACACGGAGGTTGGGGAGTGCTGGTTTTCCAAGCCCAAATCTACTTGTTCGGACCTCCATTTTAAGCTCTGGATTATGGGCCCAAGACAGAGGTTCGGGGTCGGAAAACAGGTTTCGAAGAGTGACGAGTGGGCATGGGCAAAATCCTTGAACCAACCCCCCCAAAATGAGGTTGTTTGAGCAATAGTTATTCAAACACGTTTAAACAAGGGGTTGGCCCAATCCAGGTAAGGAGGGAATGGGTGGCAGGCCATTCTGAGTAAGCAGAGTAATGTTACACCCGCTTTAATGAAAGTCGCCGCCATTGTAAACAAGTTTTTTGCAATTCAGGATCCTGAGACTGTTTTAGGGGTCCGCTATTGTTGTGCAATTTTTTCCCCTCCCCAAAAAAAAGCAAAAACAGTACAGGCTTGTTTGTTTTCAACTCTCTGGTCTGGGCAGGCTCAGGTCGGGCTCAAGCTAGACTAAGCCTTAGCTGCTGTTGAGCTGGAGGCTGGTTCTGAGCTAGCCTGAGGTCTAGGAAATCCATTTTGCAAGTTGTGCCCAAACCATCAAATTTATGATAACTTCTTTACACAAAAAGCAAGGTGAATCAATCACACAAAGGGGGTTGCCCACAACCAACCCTGATCATCTTTAGTGTGATTGCTTTGGGGTCCTCTTTAGTGTTAACTGGTTTTGGGGGGTTCCTGAAATTCCCAAACCAAAGCCTGAGCCTTTTACTTTTAACGGTGGCTCATCCTAAGCTCTCCCCAGCCCAAAGGTAAAAGGCCTGAGGTCTAGGAAATCCATTTTGCAAGTTGTGCCCAAACCATCAAATTTATGATAACTTCTTTACACAAAAAGCAAGGTGAATCAATCACACAAAAGGGGTTGCCCACAACCAACCCTGATCCTCTTTAGTGTGATTGTTTTTGGGTCCTCTTTAGTGTTCAACTGGTCTTGGGAGCAAATCTCAAAAGGAAGCTCTACCAATACTAAATCAATTTGAAACTCAGTTCCAAAATCTCAAAAGGAAGCTCCAGCAATACTAAATCAAATGGAAACTCAATTCCAAAATCGCAAAAGGAAGCTCCGGCAATACTAAATCAAATGGAAACTCAATTCCAGATCTCAAAAAGGAAGCTCCAAGCAATACTAAATCAAATGGACACTCAGTTCCAGATCTCAAAAGGAAGCTCCAGCAATACCAAATCAAATGGAAACTCAATTCCAGATCTCAAAAAGGAAGCTCCAAGCAATACTAAATCAAATGGAAACTCAGTTCCAGATCTCAAAAGGAAACTCCAACAATACCAAATCAAATGGAAACTCAAGTCTACCAATACTAAGTCAATTTGAAAGTCCCACCCAGACCCCCAGGGTTTGCCTACTGGTTCCATTGTTCAGGGGGGGGGGATTATATTAAAGCAGGTCCAACATTATGTGAGCATTTCGGTGAGGATTCCATTGAAATTTTGCAAGCCTGGAGTCTTCGGCAGTCCAATCCTCGAGTCATCGACAGCCTGGAGTTGCTGAATTTGGTTAGTCAGGAGCCCAGCGCTCGCTCCGCGCGGGATAGCCCAAGTTCCCACGATGTGGGCTCTGTGTGCCGTTTCAATTGTACCACTTTTCAGGTTTGCGTAGCGGGCATAGGGTTCACCCTAGGTCTGACACATACCCATGTGGGTTTTGTCTCAAACTAACTAGGGGACGGCAAGAAAGGATTGGTTTCCCTTTGGTTTCCTTTCAAACCAACCCCAAGGGGGTGGCCTCAAGAAAGGAAAGCCATGCATCCAGATTTTTTCGCGCCGAGCTCGCGGACGTCCCCGGGTTTTTCCCTTGATCAACGCGGCCGTGGAGGAGAGCCGCAATCTCAGGATACGCTTCGCTGTCTGTTTGCGTCGATGGTTTAAAAGGAAAACAACACGGAAACACCATTTTGTTTTGGGTCCCCCTATTTGGACACATACCCACTGGACTCGTCGCCTCGATTCCTTCCAAGGCAAAAGTCCAGCTGAACAGGTGGAAGAGCGCACCGACGAGCTGTGCGCCTCGCGCATTGTGATGAGCGTTGCAGCCTCGTCCCAGAGGACAAAGTGAAGCCCGTGTCTCGGATTTCCCGAGGTGAGCCAAGCCTTGTTGGCCAAGGAGGTGGAGGAAAGGCTGAGGAAGACACTTGGATTTGGATGAACCAACACTAGAACGGTCTTCCAAATTGTGGCGACTGTGTGTGTGTGTGTGCGGGGTCAGGGTCCAAAACAGAGCATTCACTTCATTCGAATCGCGATTCAAGTTGCCAGTTCGGATTTGCACTCAGGATGCAAGGGGCCTCCGTGCATGGCGAGGAGTCAGGCTTTGGCCTCTGTGTTGGCCATTGCTTGTCAACCACATGGGTATGTGTCATGATATGGGGGCTCCCAAAATGGGTGGTTTTACTGTAAATTAAGCTGAGCCGGCTAGCCTCGAAAACCCACACACTTTTCAGATACTTTTTTGTTGCAGGCCACATCTCTCTACGGAGCTTCCTGTGCCTCCTATGGCCGAAAGCCCGAAGCTCAGGGAGTCAATGCGAGTGCCATTCCTCAGTTAGGGACTGACATTAACCCTTTCATTGGGATCAACTAGTTGTGGAAGTAAACCCTCGTCAGGGAATGATAGCAGTCCCCCCTTGACAAGAAGACATTGTTCGGCCGTGACTTGGCTGCAAGCTTTTGAGCGAGGTTGGAGATGCCTCCATTGAGTGCTGCGTGCGCTGGTGCCAGTCCTTTCACGCGCACCAGGCCTATGGGATCAGATTGATGGCAAGCTGCAAGCTGCAAGCGCAAGCTGCAAGCAAGCTGCAAGCTGGGAAGGTTTGCCTGGCCCTCCTCCGGCAAAAGAGGGCATCCATGTGCCAGACCAGGCACGCGCATATCAAACCGGTTGCTGTTTGCGCCCGGTCGGCACATGTCAGGCAGTCTAGGGGCAGCATCGGCATGGAGCCAGCAAGTGGCCGGCGGCCAGTTGCATTGCTGGACCGCTTGGATCGCGATGACTTGAAGGCGTGAGTGACGGTTGGTCAAGCCAAGGGAGCTTTCGGGGACTTGCGCACGCTTCTGGACCGAAAAACACGCCAGAGCGAAAATGAGCCCGTCTTGTTTTTGGAGTTGTCGGGGGGTTCCTCTTGTGCAGAACCTGGGCGATATTAGATCGTACCTGGGGGTGGCTTCTTAGGTTAGATTCGGCTGGTTTTTTTTCGCATAGGCCCTCTTCGAGACACTGGACATAGATGGGAACCTCAAGCTGTCAGCGCGGGAGCTATGCACCCAAGGCTGGGGTTAAGCGCGCTCTCAGAGCTTCGCATGCGCTTGGCTGGGGAAGTCTGCGCGAAAGTCACGGGTCCATTCGGTCGGGTGTTCCACTCCTGCTCGGGACACAGAAGCCGCTTTGAACCTGAGTCAGTTGTTGTGCCGCTGCTCAAGAAGCGGAATCAGCACTGAGTCTGTGGTCCAGGAAAAATAAGTATATATATATATATATTTGTACATTTATGTTTGTCAGCGCTTCTTCTGCCCAGGCAATCGAAAGAATTGGGGCCTTTTGCTCAGGTGGCATTAGTGCAAAGGAGGCCCAGAGGCTGCTGCGCATTTGGGACCAGGCCGGGGGACAAATGCACGTGACCTTCAAAAGGGGGGGTTCTCAGATTGCTGGACTCATTTTTCTTGATTGTTTCAAGGAAAACGCCTCTTTTCCACCAAACCGATTATTTGTTCAAGCGCACTCTTGTAGGGAGTTGAGCTTGCAATGTTAACACATTTAGCACCTTGTGGACTTGCACCTTGCTTGCCTGAAGCAACAAACAAGCTGTGGCAAGCTGATGCGGGTGTTGTTTTTTGGAATTGGTTAGCCTTTGGCCATCACTTCGGGAATTGCCCATCCAACTGATCGTCCAACATGGCGTTGGATGGAAGATCAACTTCCAGGGACCCTTTGTGCCATGGCTACGAGCCATTGGCAAGGTCCTTGTGAGAGACTGGAGATCGATTGATAGCTTGGGGACAAGAAGGGCCCCAACTTTCCCGTCAACCAGTGGCCCACCCCCGGGGCGCACCCAAAGCTACTCTTCAAAATTTGTGGTTCATTGCACAGAATTTAAGCCCACCGCCAAGCACACAAGTTGTGCGTGTCAAGATCGGGAACCCCCAAATAGGATCTTGGTTTAGAACAGGTACCCTAAAAAAACAGCCCCACACCCACCTGGAGCCATGAGCGTCTGTCAGTCTTCTTGGCCACATCTCAAACAGGATAACGACGGCGAGCTCTCACAGGCGGAGCTGTCCAGCATCGTGCCGCTTTGATGGATTCAGAAAACCTTGCCGTTTCGCGAGTTGACATTTTTCACGGTGTCCAGAAGGCTCGCACAGAACACCGACGGGGTGAGTTGGATGGGCTGAGGTGAGGTAGATGGGTGGATGGTCCCTTAACGCCTTGGGAGTCTCCGATGGAGTCATCCATAGCAGACTTTATTGAAAACCATTTTCGACACAGTGGAAAGTCAACACCAGCACAGTTTGCTTGGCTTCCCTGACAATGCTTGTCTTTCACCCAGGCGACTCGGACAGAGCTCTCCTGCGTCGTTTCTGTCGTTGTTTCACTTTGACATACCAACTGACCTTGAATACACAGAAGCCTCAGTGCTTTAAAGATAATCCCTTGCGTATATTGGGAGAAGCACGAATTCAATAGCGTTCTTGCTTCTGCCGGGCTGACCCAACCTGGCAAACTGGAAGTGTTCATGCAGCTTCCAAACAAATCTCGGCCTTGGACAGGAATTGAAGTTTGTACAAGTTTGACCAATGCGACTGAGCTGCTGCATTGCCAAAGTGCTGGGGAGCTGTACGCATTTTTGCCTATGCTGACGCCTATCCAGAAGCGGGCAAACCTCCCTAGACCCGCTTGCAACACTTCTGTCGTTCATGCCAAGCTTTGGAAGAAAGTGCACATCCGTATCTTTGCGAGGAACCAGTGCGAAAGTCAGCAGTGGACTTTTGTGTTCATGTGCCTTTCTCTCTTTTGAATCGTGTTTGGGCTTCATCCAGCATGCTCTGAGGCATGCATTGGACTCAGCCTTGAAGCAGCAGGTCAAGGCCGCTATGAGTTTAGTCGAAAGTGCTGGTTGCCCGCCAGACAGCCGTTTGCTGTGAGTGAAGCATGTTTTGCCTTGCAGGGATTGTTCGCCGCAGCGCGGGAGCCGGCGGATACCTCGACACAGAAAGAGGCGCGCTCTGGAGACAACTAGGTATGTGTAAATATAGTGGGACCCCCGAAATGGCGGGATTCTTTTTTTTTTTTTTTGGTAAAACCATCCAAACCTCAAAAAGGACATCAAGCTGAGTCAAGCTGCACGGTTTACGCTGACTCTCAGGAGGCGACTGCACCTGCAGAGCCTGTTGGCATGTCTCCGCAGCCGGCGAGCGCCCGAGCTCGGCCGCCTCCCAGAAGGCGGCGCAGCAACTCATTGCCGCCACTCAGACGAGGCGAAGCGTCGGCTCGGGTTTCGGCTTGAAATGAAGAAATTGCAACGGGGAACCTCCAGATATTCGTGATTCGCTTGCGAGACCTTCCATTGGTGTCACTGAGTCAGTTCCCACCAGTCTTTGATTGACTCGGCAAGCCTTGGGTCCGTTTGAGCCTAGCGAAGGCGCGCCCCCAGCGCTCCTCTCACGGACGCGGGTGCGGGGGAAGTGGTAAGTGACGAGTGCGGATGCGGATGCTTGAGCTTCCAATGCCATTCCCTGTGGAGAGTCCAAAGGACAGCATGCATAATTCGAAGATCCGTAGGAGAGTCCGAAGGACAGCATGCAGAATTCAAAGACGCACATGATGCTTGATCGTTCATAAGAAGGTCAGGCACCATGGATTTGCAGGCAGCTCAGAAGTTTTGATATGTCAAAGTCTGATTTATGCTAGTTGTTCTGATTGGAGATGCCCTGAACTGATTGCTGCCTAGTAATTCAGCAGCGGCAAAGCGTTGCCGGCTGCACGGATAAGAGTCCCTGGGCGCCCGTGCGGCAGCTTCGCCTGTGCAGTGCGGCGGTGCGGCCCTGCGGAGCCCCACTTGAGTTTGGTGTCGCGGCCGGCCCTCTGCTTCCCGAGGGAAGCACCCCGCTCTTTTCGTCTTGTTCGGCATGCTAAAAGCATTCGCCGAGTTTATTCGGGGCTTCCGGCGAGGATCTGGTCGTCAGGTGCCATCCAGAGAAAACAGCAACCGGAGACATAACCCAGCCAGAGCCACAATCAATACCCTGATAGGAGAAGTCTACTAGGGGAGAGTCCCTATCATAAAGCGGTGCGGCTGCCGTGTACATTTTGACATGTTTTCTTGGCAGACTGCTTTGATATATGACTCAGCTGAGAGGTACTGAATCATCTCCAGATGCTGACAAAGTCTGAAGCGTTCATGTCAGCGGGCGTCGACTACATGGACGGCCATGCAACAGCAAATGAATGCCTTTTTTGCAAGCATGATTCTTGTATTAATTTACTATGGGGTCCATGGTGAGGACATGAAAGATCGAATTCGCCAGAACACCAAGGATCAGGTTGGGGCCTCAATTGGCTATTTTCAGAGAATGCCATTCCTTTGCTGACATATTCGCTCAGGCGATCATGCTCGGGCCTTTTGATGCATGCTCCTTGGCCACTTTTGGATCTTTACCCTCAATCCTCGGTTCTGGCCTTGAAGGCATGCGGCTATGAATTCTCAGGGGAACACCTTCCTGAACGGTTGGAGGACCTAAACCCCCTGAATGATGTCCACCAAAACGTCCCTATTCAAAATTCATGCCCAATTAAGCAATTCATGACCATTTGGGGTCCCGCGGGTGAATTTTAAACCACACCCATTGCAGGCAAGAAGCTCCTGAACGCTTCGGAGGGCGCCAGACTCTCCTTCCGCGATCGCCTGGATCTCGTGGTTCCTGGCACGTTTCGACGCAAAGGCTTCTTTGTGCATGCATGCTTTTGCGCCGGGCGTGTCATTTTTGAGGGTCCCTCAGTTCCATCCGCATCTTGCCAGTTCTTCGTGGATCACTCCCTCATGGGACTCCTGGTCCATGAAAACTTCCTGAACTCCGTTGCGAAGAAGTGGTCTGACTCAGTGGCCGGATTCACCAACTGATGGATCTTTTTCAGAACCCCGGATTAAGCCAGGATGGGGGTGTCAGCCACAAAAGCGATCCGGATTGCCACGTTTAGTGGGAAGGCTTCTGCTTCATCCTGGGTTCCGTGACATTTGCTTTCTTCAGGCCGGTGACTGGGGATCTGGTGCAAAGGCCGGCAGTGGCCTTGGCGAGAGTCACCTTGAGCACGAAGTCCAGCGGACTAAAATCACAAAGTTTAAGTCAAGTCACTATTGCTGGGCAGTTGCCCGGTGGATGCATTGGTCTGGTACAGAATGCCAAAGGGAATGTTGGTGTCTTGGTGCACACTCTGACATGCTGGTCGAGCTAACAAGGACTGTACTCATGTCTTCCAGTGTATTGGAATGAGCGCAGAGGTGCGCACTGTTCCAGGTGCGCCATATCTGCTGACCTCATGGCGATGGGGGATGTGGTCGGCGCAAGGATTCGGGAGCATCAGGACCGCTGGACAGCTCAGTTCCCCTGCTTCCTCCAAGTTACATGCATTATGCCGATCAGCTACAGAATTTAGGCGTGAGGCGATTTTGGAAGTCGCACTCTGAATCGCTGGTAACAAGGCGCGCAGGTTTTGGGGGGGAACTGAAAGATATAGATAAGACGGTTTCACAGGGAGTATTGACATGAGCTGAGCGACTGACAACTTTACATTGCTGTATGGTGTATTTAGCACGCAAGCAAGCAACCGACAAAGTCTGGGGACAATGCGCCTTGAGCAAACCAGGGAAGCCTGACTGCAGGAGGCCGACGAGATGTGACACAAGCTAGGCAGAAAACTTTGTGTTGCGGTAGATATTGAGGGCTGGTTTCAAGGACAGACAGCAAGATAAGGTGCGAACACCTGGATTTGAATGAGACAAACAAGTCAAAGTTTAGCTGTAGGGAACCTCTCCGGAATCTGCCGAGGGCCACCCAGTTTCTTGGTTACGATTCCAGTTGCCGCTACGGCAAACTGGGAAGGTGAAAGGTTTGGTTCCTGGTTGGCACCTCTGCAACGAGTCAGCTGGTGCGAGGCCTCTCTCCTAAGTTGGGCTTTCGTGAGCAAAAGGAAGGGAAGCAAAGCGTTACCGCCCTGAAGCTCAGGCGGTAAGGACAATCCACTCTTTGCGTCAGACACTCTATGCATGGTTATGTGTCAAAATCGGGAACAGCGACCCCCAAAACTGGTGGGTGTTCTTTTGGTTTCCTTTTGAAAGCAACCCCAGGAAGGTAGCACACACCCGCGCATGAACGTTATCGTCACGGAAGTCAACCCAGTGTCACCAAGACCGTCAAATTGGCGACACAATTGTGCAGGAATGGAGCCTGCTTCCTGACTTGGGCATCCTCTCCGCAGTGTACCCGGCGTTCTTGACGCACGGGTTCCTTGGCCGCGGTGCTTGCCAGGCGTGCATATTTGTAACATTTGTATGTATGTGGGAACATGTACTTTTATCTGCGTTTGCGCTCCATACACGTAATGTAACGTGGTGTAACGTATTGTCATGTAATGCAACGTAGCACAATGTAATGCAATGCAAAGTCATTGCAACGTAATGAAGAAATATAATGTAGGGGACTGAAATGTAATGAAATGTAATACAAAGCAAATGTAGCGTAGTGTGGCGTAATGCACATATTTGAGTGCAATGCATATTGTATTGTAGTACAATGTAATGTAATGTACATATTTTAAGTGTCTTGGAATGCGATGTACTGTAATGTAATGCAATGTAATGCAATGTAATGCAATATAATACAATGTAATGCAATGTAATGCAATGTAATGCAATCATTGACACGTAACTTGCGTTGATTTTTTAGCCCTGACATGCATTGTGTGGGCTGCACACGCCGAGGTTCGTGGGTTTCCCAAGCTTCCCTGCCTTTCTGGGCAAGTACTCCAGCCAAAGCAGGACTCATCCTGCAGTGGGCAATGTCCGTCAGCGGAATCGTCTCGATTGGTGTGTATTCTATTAACCATTCACCGAACAACCACCAACCATGACGCCCCTTGATGCTCCGTTTGCTTTGGGGCTAGGAGCGTTTCCGTGAATGCTCGATTTTCGCTCAATTGCACTGGGTTCAAGGTGTGCAGCCCCATTTGGGAGGCTTCAACCAGCCTCCCGATCGAAGTCGGGGCATCCGCTGTCATTGAAGTCATGGCGCACCGCTTCGCGGCGCTCGGATTGTTTGGAGCATGGGCCAGAGAGGTCTACACGGACAATCCCGTGTGCGTCCAGAACAACTGTGCCTCGATTCGATTGAGGCAATTCGGAGATGAACACCACAGATGGTGATGTGGCCCTTAGAATGCTTCGCATGTCTTCCGTGTGCTTATCTCGGTACTCTTTCAGGTGGGTTTGAAGGGAAACCAACAGGACACCCACCCATTTTTAGCCCTATTTTGACACACTCATACTTTCTGTGTCACATGTTTCTCAGTCAATTCGAGGCATCAACCCGATCTTCCCCGGGTTGGAGGACCTCCACAGGTTGAGCAACACCACCAAGTGGTACTGCACCTCCATGGAAGACACGGCCTTGTCCGTGAACTTCTGCAAAGGCGACCGGTACCCTTGGGGGGATGGGCTGTTGGGGTTTTGGGGCATGGCAATTGAACTTGGGACCCTTTTGGTGGGCATCGTTTACATTGGGATTTGTGTCAACCAATCGTTTTGAGAGAAGGAAATTGAGGATGAAATCCCCTGCAAGGGGAGTCAAATGGCTCCTCTACCACGGATGTGTTTGACCCCCCAAACGCTACAACCGCCTTTTGAGAATTGCATTTTATTCCTTTTCCCAGAGGGACAATGTCAAGGAAACCCTCGAAAGGGGATTGCAATCAAATTTCATGCCCAGTAATTTGACATTTCATCTAGGAGCTCTTTTGGGACAATTCTATCCTGGAAAGCCGCAGTTTTTCACGACTTCATCCATTTTTGGGAGTTCCTTGAGGTGCAGTGAATTACGACATCGCCGTCCCGGAGCCGCGGAGTGAGGAGGAGCGGTCTGTGCAAGCGCTGGTGCGGAAGCAGGACCGAGCGGCGAACACCGCCTTCTTCACGCACATGAGCGGCATGGGCAAGGATGGGGAACAGGGCGGGCTGAGTGCATGGCGTGCATGGCCCAAAAGCCGGTTTAGGCGCCAAGAAAGGGCCAAAGGAGGCAGGGGTAAGGATGGGTGCATGGGCGTGTGTGAAAGTAGGATTTGAACCCCCAAAATGGGTGATTTCCTTGACGATCCCAATTTGGCCAACTCCAAGAAGAGTACACTCCAAAACACAGACCCACATGGCAAAAGCCGGTTGGACATGTGTCAAACCAAGGATCTTGGTTAGCTGCAAAACTGGTTCAAACAAGCGGCTGGTCCGACTTACAGTGGGAAACCAAGGGTCCGGCTTTAAGCAAAATTGGTTCAAGCAACCAGTGGATCCGGATCCCCAAGCGAGGTTGGGCAAGGGGACTGTAAAATTGGACTTCAAACAACCAGACGCGACAGGTCCCCTTCAAAGGGCAACTACACGGAGGTTGTCCCAACCCTGGCAAGGACGCTTGGGAGTATGCGAATCCTGGGGAGACAGATGATGATTGCGTGAAGAGCATTTGGAGACATGGCCCGTCTTTGGTGTGACCTTAGCCCCTGATGCCTTTTGGAAACACATGTCAATGTCTTTTCCATTAAACCTAAGACGGCAACCCAGGAAAATGGTCTGCTATACTTATTTCCCCAGAGCGAAAGCTGGTTGCGCGCGGGGCGGCGAGACGGACTACATCCGACCTTGCAAAAGCTCGTGCCAGAACTACATCAAGGCGTGCTCAGTCGAATGCTGCGACGAGTCGGTGCAGTGTGTCTTTGACCAGAAGCCACCGTCCAAAACAACGGTGACGGCAACATCCGGATACGAGCCGCACGATGGCCCCTCCACTTTCTGCACCGGCGGTGCCTATCGGTCCAGCATCGGCCTCGCGGCCTTGCTGGCTATGCTTGGCATGGACTTCTCCGGACTCAGCTTGGGATCATCCAAGTGGCTGCTGCTCGCGGCAGCCGCCGCCACGTCCCTGCAAGGCTGCGACGGCGTAGTGGAGCACAGTGTGGGGAACTGGCGCCAGCAAGACGACTACCTGGTGAGGTTCCAGTTCGTGCCTCCGGGCGCGTCTGCCAAGGAGGCGGTGTTGAACTCCTGCTCCTTGCCTGGCCTGTCCCCCACCCTGCAGTGCAGTGGCCACGGGGGATGCCATGCCTGGGACAAGACCGCGGATTCCAACCCCACCCCTTTCTGCAAGTGCGACTCCGAGTGGGCGGATCCCGAGTGCCGCACCAAGCGCAAGTCCCAGGCGAGGGGGGTTGACTGAGGGCGACACGCTCGAAGACGATGATTAATTTGGTCAACTGGAAACCGCCAGAACATGCTTTTTGCTCACTTCTTTGCAAGGAACATGTCATCAGAACAAATCCGGTGTGGACACTTTGTGGGCTGAGTTGCCCTGGAATCTCCTGAAGGGGGTTCCTGGTTTGGACCATTCTCCTCCAAAACCTTTTGGTGGCTTTCATTCTGCAAACGTGGGTGGGAGGGAAGCCTATGGTTGTGGAAAGCAATGTGAAGGACATTTTCTGGGTATCAAAGACAGTGCCGACCTAAAACCCAATTTGCCACAACCTGCACCACAGGATCCTTTGGGTTCGCAAATCCAGGGAAGGGGTCCTTACCAAAAGAAAACCCTACAATCATAAAAAGAGTTCCCACATTTAGAGATAGTAAAGCCAATATCCTTCATAATCTTTCTAATTCCATCTTGGTAGAACCAAACGTCAATGTGACCGAGTCATGGTCCTTCTAAGTATTTTCGGAGCCATGAGTCATGATAGAACCACGGGAAGCGGGCGCCTTCCCGAGCGGAGCTTTAGGCTGCCGCCTACTTCCTGGCCATCTTCCTGGGCCTGGTGGGCGCGGACCGCTTCTACCTGGGCCTCACGCTGCTCAGATTCCCTCGTCCCCTCGGTGTCTGTTTCCACACCAAGAGGAGACCACATTGTATTCCATTTCGGGGCAATGATTCGAGCCGCAAGCAAAATCTGGGCAAGTGAAGGTCAGGGACAATGGCATGAATAGGTTTGGACAGCTGCGCGATCAAGTAATTTGGACCGTTCCTCAGATTCCTTTTTGTTCTTTTTGGGTTCAGACATGTTAGAAAGCCTTTACTTTTGGTTTGGTGGGTTCTCTCGAAACGATGAGCTCCAAGAAAGGAATGGTTCGCCCGAGAAAAGCATAGGTTCTTTGCCTACGATATCATTGTGGACCGTCCCGGACCCCATGCTTTTTACGTCGTTTTTTTTTGAACCGTATCCCTTGGGAAGAAATTGGCGCACAGCTGAGGCTGTCGGGCTGGCTGAAGCTGGCGACGCTGGGCTCCTTGAGCGTCTTCTGGGTCACCGAGGTGCTGATCACGGGCTCGGCGCCGGTGAGCCTGGGTCACACAATCGAAACCCCGGGAAAGCGAAGGTTACGGTCCCAACCAGAAACGCACTTCTTGGCCTCTTCATTCTTTGCATGGTTTGGCCATTCTTTTTAACGTAAGTACTGCTTTGGCCATTGTAGTAGAGTACTGATAGCTTTAAGCTGCTCGCAAAAACCAGGGGACTCTCGATTATCATGTCCTGTGGGCTGTGACTCAAATGGTAGTCGTCTCCGGATCGAGGTTTGTGTGTGTGTGTGTGTGTTTCAAAAAGCCGCAGACTCCCTAAATGGACCTCGTCAACTAAACCAGGGGCTAATCCTGGGTTCCCCTGGGGTCATTTATTTTAACTGTTTCGGGGGGTGACAGTCCCAAACAGATGGTCATGTATCATGTACGCACTGGTATGGTTTGGTTTGTTCGATTGTACTTCCCGGATTTTGGTGAACAACCATTGCCATTTGAGCTTCGGTCTTGTGAATCCACACAAAGATAGACATCCAGGGGCTGAAGCAAGGCATTTCCCTCCTGTTTGGCCCTCCGCAAAGATTACAGTAACGTAGCTTAAGGGTTTCCTACAGGAACTGCGAAAGACCTAGCAAAAAGAGTTTCCCCGGGATATTTCCTGGCTTGCTGGCATCTTTAGAACAAAGGCCATTTGTCAGAACCCGACCAAGGGTGGGACATCAGCGTGGAACCGAGGAATCTGGGGAAGGACCTCCGGAGCTGGTCGGGCCTGCTGAAGGTGCTGATCTTCGCGGCCCTCGGGAGCTGCTCGGCGGTTTTGTTCTTGCTGGTCTTGCGTGCCATCTCCACGAAGGCAGCCCCTTCTCTTCTTTCCCTGTGGTTTCCCTGTAAGGCAGCCCCAAAAGGGTAGCCTCCAAAAAAGTCAGACCCAACAGATGAGGTCTGTGCGTTTTGGCGGTTCCATTCCATACCCTGAGACGTATCTCACTAAAAGCGTTCAGCAAGCAACTTAGATTTTCCCATTTAGGGAGGTCAGAGGGATCTTTTTTTGACATATCCCACCAAATACCTTCAAGGGATCAACAAGAAAGTTGTGGAATGTGGAACTGCAGTGCTGATGTCAGAGATGCGCGGGCTTGCTGAGTTTTGGTCTGCAGACGTTGCAGGGATGCGAGCTCCGCTGGCTCAGGCTGGTACTTTGTCGACATCATCCGCACTGGTTCAGCGCCAGTTGAGACTTCAGGATTCAAGACGTCTCCAGACTTGCCCAGGGAGGCGGGGCTGTTGGGCTTTCCGTGCGGTGCAGAGTCTACTCCCCTACAAACAAACTAATATGGAGCCTTTATGGCTCCCCAAAGCACATTCCAGATTCGGTTGAAAATGGCATGGCTTTTGGGTTCCATGTCAATCTGCAGAACGCCTTGAGAGGCCTTTGTTGCGTGCACTGTGCTGGCCTTAGAGCATCAGTTTTCAGAGCCAAGTTCTCAGAGCATGGCTGGGTGCGTCTTTTTCGATTGAACTCTTTTCGGGTTGCTTTTAAAGGGAAGCTAGAAGGAAACCATTTTTTCCCCACCCGACAGGAAGGGGTTGTTAGATTTTATGTTGGAATCCGCGTTTGCGATCACGCCCCCACCCAGTATCCTGCCAGAGCAGCTCGCCAGCGGATCCCGCCGAGTATCCCGCCAGAGCTGCTCGCCAGTGGATCCCGCCTAGTATCCCGCCAGAGCTGCTCGCCAGTGGATCCCGCCGAGCATCCCGCCAGAGCGGCTCGCCAGTGGAT
>CAUJNA010001824.1:411327-471327 GCA_963377175.1 Effrenium voratum
TGTTTGTGATCTGTGTAAAATTGCGTGTTATTTTGTTATTGTTTTGTGCAACTGTTTGTCTTGTCTTCTGTTCTAATACATTCCCGTGTTTTCAAGACACCGAACATCCTCAAGAAAACCAACAAACACAAAAAACACAACAAAATCGGCAAACACGCAGTTCCTGGACATTCTTTCCATTGGATCAAGCCGCGTATGTCTTGTTTTTTCTTGGGTCTTATCAAAGTTTTGCTAGTTTCTGGATTTGGGCAGGGCTGGTCCAGTGGATTTTGTTTTCGTTGAAATAAACTCATACTTAAACATCCAGTTTGAAATGGGCATCCGAGTTGAGCTGCTTTTAATTGTGTTTTTGAAATAGCTGTGTTTAAATATGAACAGTTCGATTGAACAGGACATTCTGGGTAAATTATAAGTTGAAATACAATAGTTCTTTTCACGTTCTGAACATAATTTCTGGTTGGGTTCTTTCCTTATCAAGTTCTACCTAAACTCACACTGACTTGTAAAGTTCTATCTGGCAAGGAATTTCTTTCAACGTTCTCGAGAATCAAGATTGAAAGTTGAAAAGGTTTCGGAACACACTTTTCCTAATCAACTTCTGAGCTTTAGAGAGCGGCCGTTGGTGGAGATGTGCCAACGCTACCAAATACTGTGTTTTGTCGTGTTTTCTTAATACTTAGGGTTAGGTAAAAGCATGATGTTTGGACCTTTGATTTTGTCCTTATGACATTGTGCTTAATATCTTGATTAAACATACTCAAATTCAAATTGACTTTTTAGAATAATTTAGTAAGGACAGAACCCAATCACAATGTTTATTTAGAATTTAATTTTACATAGTATTTTTCTACTTTAACAAGTTTTTCACAGGATTTCCTTTCCAATCAAACTTTCTTTTACAATTCACTTACATTTAAACACAATTTATTCAAAACAAGCTCAACACAAGCCCAATGCAACCGGGGGGTAGGTAAAACACATTGTTTGGACCTCGGATTTCTTTCCTTGTAACTTTTTTTGTTTGGTAAAGTTCTACTCAAGTTCTAACTGACTTTGTATATATTGTGGTAAGAGTTAGAAATTGAATATTTAATGTCTATTTCAATTTAGAGTTTACACAGGATTTCCTTTCCAATAGAAGTTTAATGTAAGCAAAGCAAGTGCAAGCAACAGATACAGACTGGCATACACGAGGAGATCGACATACAGCAGAAAGTGCACATGTTGCAGTCCTCGGAACAAACATGAAAACCATACACATGCCCAAAAGGAAGCTCTTTCGACAAGGGGTCTTGAACGTTCAAAACAACACAGGCCCAAATGAGTGCGTCTCAAATATGAGCTGGACAACCCCAAATTGGTGTGGTTCCCTTTGGTTTCCTTTAGGCAAAACCACTCCAAACAGGGTACAAGCCCAAAGGGGTGTGTCTTAAAACAGCGGGCCCAACAACTGGCTCTAACTAACCCGTTTGGTTTCCCTGAAAAAAACAGGACCACCCGAAACAAGACAAGCCCAAATGGCAGTGGGTTGAGAGGCCGTCAAGCTGGAGAAGCTCTTTGCCAAGCCTCTCGTCAAGGCGCGCAGGGCAGGTAGTGAATCGCTTGGCTTGAGGCAGTCCGCGCTAGTTGGACTTGGCGCATGTTGTGCGTGTGTGTCTGTGTGTGTGTGTGTGTGCTGGTTGCGTTGAGGGGTCATTTTTGTTTGGTTGCTTTAAAGGGAACGGGGCAGGAAGATCAATTCCATTTGTAGGGCCCCCTATGTTGATGCCCTGCGGATCTCGACCAGTTTGGTCGCAAGCACAAAGTTTAGACTTCTCCTCGCCAATCCGCTCAAGTGAGCTGATCGGCAAAGCCACTGCTTGCAGGCGCTGGAGGGTCACACAGACTCTGTGAAATGCATGGCCGTGGCCCGCATTGCAGCTTGCACCTCAGTCCCCGAGCTTGGCTTGACCCCACAGTGAAACAGAGTATCTCACAGTCTTTTGTAAAGAGCTTGTCATTGAGCAGAGGACAAGAGGAACCCGTTGTAGAGTCATCAGAATTCCGCGAGCAAACGGCGCTTCAAGCCTGGTTTGCCGTGGATGAAGTATTGCTATGGCGTGAAACGATCATGCTACGGTTCATGTTGGTGTTGCAGTGTTTGTCTCTAGCAGGTGTGTGGTGGTGTCAGGTCAAGAGACCAACCAGCACTGGGATCCAGCCAGCAAACATATCAAGAGCGCCTGCGCATTGCTTTTGAGGCAGCGCCGCTACTGCAGCCGGCTTACTCGCGACTCGCGACCATGGCTTCTGAATTGGGCAAGCTGCAAGCGGATTTGCCCGAGGACAGGAAGCTGCAATGGCGAGTTGCGCTTGTGGAATATGTGCGGGGCCCATGACTTCAAGAGGGTTTCCACCACCCCGAAACTATCCCCCGAGAATCCGGAGTATTTACACTTGATATGGTTGCATACCTCCTTTTGGCCTTGGGGGTGGTTTGTGGGGAGTGGAACCTCTCTCAGAATGCCTCTAACCAATGTCGCGGCTGCACGAGGCAGCATTTAGTCTGTGGGAGCTCGGTGACCAAAGCTCATGAGGCAGGCCCCTTTCATGGCAGTTGATAGGGGAGTCTCAGAGTTGCGGCAACACCTTCACTTCTCTGGTTGCTGGAGTCCATAGTTATCACAAACTTATCCACCATTGTCAGACGTACACATCTTGCGAGGGGACACAGGGTGACGTTAATCTTATCTCTCGCACTGGGCCCCTTTTTGAAAGCGTTGAACGAGAATCCCAAAGGACACCGTTGCAATTTTCCGGAACCGATTCCCATGAGAAATGCCCATCTTGCAACTTGCGAGGGCTTCGTGCGTGGTGTGACCATGAATCCCGATGGCCGCCGGGCTATTTCCTGTGGAGATGACAAGGCAGGGATGTTGCGCCGGCCGCACTTTCTCTCATCTGCCAACCAAACCGAAGCTACCCAAAAAGGTTCGATAGGGGTTGCAACTACTATGTAGCCACTATGTGACGGTACATTATATATACTCCATTTTTCCGTAGGGGGAGCGGCAGGGTAGTAGAACCCAGCTTAGAGTGGTTCATCTGGGTGAAGGCGGGTATCTGGTCCGCCATAATCAGAGCTCATAGCAAGGCAAGGGCAAACCATTTGTTTTTGCGGTCTTTCTTTTTTGAAGGCTTAATAGACACAGTCTGCATTGTGCGTGCTTTGTGCAATCATTACTTCTATAGAAGTCATCCATTTCTAATTTCCAACGTGGTAGTTTCAGTGGCATTTACACCAGCTCACCTGTTGAAAGTTTTTTGCAGGACTCCTTGCTGCAAGGTCCCATGCATGAATTTGGCTGTCACCAAGGTCACAGACGAATGGCATTGCTGCATTGTTTTATGCATGGCGCCCACCCGGCATGGAAGGCCAGTTCGCCAGGATTAGGCAACAGTTGTTCAAACAATCAGACCTTGGGCTTCAGAGAGAAACTAAAAGACCCACAGTCAACATTCGCCGTTTGCTGTTCCCCAAATTCGAACCCTGGGACACAAGCTCAAAATGCTCCCCGTGCGGTGCGGGTCGGGCGGAGGCCGCCAAGATGTGGGGCATCGGCAAGAAGGCCTGCACGATCTCGGAGGAGCCGCAGGTGGGGTGGTGATGGATGTGGTTTTGGGGGTTCAGCTTGGTGTTAAAAGGGTTGGTCAAGGAACGTCAATAGGAGTTTGGACATCCTTCAATCAGGAGTTCTATGAAGGATACCATGGTCTGGACCACAAAAGGAGCGCCCATATGGCACAGGTGGCTGCAAATTGTCACAGGGAAGTGCCGAAAAGCGGTCGGTGGACAGTTTTATCCCAATGTACCCGAATTGCAAGTCATACCAAAAGTAGGTAAAGGTCAGTTTTCTGTGCTGGATCGTCTCTGGGAAAGGGCAACTTGGACGTCGGACAGGCGACCTTTCACATGGCCTACATCCCTGGCGCCAGGGACCCAGGTCGCGGTCCGTGCCTTTGTCCAGGGTCCTTTGTCATTTTTTCCCTTTGGTGCTTCAAACAATTGGAACGTTGCCTTTGGGGCCAATTTTAGCTGAGCTGTTTTGTGGTGGTGTTTGCAGACATGGCAGATACCGTCAATGTTCAACTACAGCGGCAAGGGATGACATGGGGAACACTGACTCACTTGTTTTTTCTCCTTCAATAGTCTGTTTTGTGGATTCCCCTCAAAACCATCGGCGAAGGGGGTCCACCATTTTGAGAACTCGCGTCTGAAATCGGAACCCCGGGTGTTTGTGGGTTTTGTCGAAGACGAGGCCATCGATCACCACTGGCGGAGGCCCATGTTTGTGACTGTGGGCGATACCGTGGCTCGGCTTTTGTGGCAAGAGGTTGCAAGACCCCAAGAGGGAGCATGAGGAACAAAAGCAATCCGGAACCCTAAACGCCGCTAGTGATATCAAGGTTCTACAAGGTTCTGTAACACATGTTTGTAGAACCTTATAGAACACAGGCTTTCGAGTTGTGGCGACCAGCATGCGGCCGGCTAAGGTGGATGTTTGGGACTACAATCGATCTGCGCCTTTGAGCACCTTCGAATGGGGCTGCGAGCGAGTCATCACAGTCTCCTGGCGCGGGGAGACGGGGTGGATTCACCGCCGCAAGGTTTGTGAGGGGACGTCCCTACCAACATGACCGCTGTAGCACAAGGCTTTGATTGGTCACATTGAGTTGCGGATGCTGGTTCAATGGCGGGACAAACGGTGCACACACAGCGCACCAATTCCTTCAGGTTCATGGCGCTTGGATTTGTTTGCGTCGCTTGGCACCCTAGGCTCGCTTCAACCCAGCAGAAGCGGCGCTGTTGGCCTCCACAGCCGTTGACAGATCCGTGGGACTGTACGTCCGGCACTCAGAAATCGGGAGTGCGCGTTTCCAAGATGGTTTTCACTGCGGGCGTATACCACGTTTTTCGCCAAGGGCAGTGGTTTGGGGAAGTGGAAACCATCTTGGACCGTTGGAAGCGAGTTGCAAGCTGAAATAGTCAGGACTTGCGAGAAAATTCTCCCATTCGAAAGGCTGGCATCGGTCTCTCGCAGAATTTTGTTTACATGTTCCAACCATGAGTCTGGAATTTCTGGAAGGTGGTGCTCAAAATGCGATCCAACGGCATTTGCTGGAATCCCATGCGGCCTATGCACCTGGGCATCATTTTCTTTGTGTCTTGGATGCCTTCAACCCTGACAAACTCAGGAATTTTACTGTTGCGAATGAGGATTGCAGCTCCTAATCTGCATGAATTGTGCAATTGACCGAAGGCTGTATTCCTGGTGCGCAAGTGTTCAAGGTCTGTATACCTTCGATATGCGGAACTTGTCAGCCGCCACATGCAGACACTGGGACCACGTGATGGCTGTTCTTGATGTGGACTATGCCCCCAGTGGTCACTGGGCAAAAACAAGCCTTTTGTGCTTTGTGCTGCTCTGGCTTGGTTTCATGCCGGTTTCATTCTGCAAGGCCAGGAATTCGTCTCTGGGAGCTATGACAACACCGTGAGGATTTGGGATTGCAGGTCTCAGCGCTCCAAACAGGCCAGGCAACAGCTCCTGGTTGGCGTGCTCGCTGCTGGTTTTTCTTTCCCTTATGCCCCAAACTAAGGGAGTTACCCCATCTACTGCGGCCCTTGTTGTCCGGTGGATTGCTTGCAGGTCTACCATGGCAAGCGCATGCAGCATCTTGGCATTTGACAGATTCAGTCTTGGGCCTGCAATGAAGTCACCCAGGGTTGATGGAAGCATTTAGTCAAGCGGCCACCTTCGAGGGGAAACCAGAAGGAGCTCGTTCAAACAACAGGTGTTTTTTGAACAGGAGGCCAACCCTGACCGAGTCAATCATTTAACATATATGTAGACTTCAACATAGGCTCATGCGCCTCACATCTCAGGCGAGTGCTTTGCTGCCACTTCACCCCAGATGGCAGATTCGTCCTCTCCGGCTCTGAAGATACCAACATCCGGGTTTGGAAGGCGCGTTTGCATGCGCGCACATGCGATGCCGTTTGAAGTTTAAAATCCGGCCCCCAAATGTGTGTTTCTCTTCAGTTTCCCAAAACAACCCGTTGCTTTTTGCAAATCGAAGTCTGGCCTGGTTTTGGATGGGTTCTTTTCACCTGTCGGGTGGGGTCCCAAGCCTCCAAACAACAAGACCCACTTGGGTATGTGTGGAAACTGGGGCCCCAAAATGCTGATTATCCTTGGTTTCCCTGCAAAGCAATCTGAAACGGGTATCCTCAAAAAGCATTCGCACCGGCTTGGGGCGTTCGATTCGCCGGACTTTTTGTGTTCTCGAGGCCAAGCCGGATCAGAAGCTGGGCGTGGCCACGCCGCGAGAGAGCAGGGCAGAGGCGCGGCGGAGGTTTCTCAAAATGGTGCAGCCCGCTCTGGTTGGTCTTTCAAGGGGAACCGAAAGGGCACCAACCAAAAGGAATATGGCGGGTGGGTGTTTCCCCAAAATAGGGACCCCGTCAACATGGGCAGTTGCTTCTTAGTGTCTCTTTTACACAACCCATGGTTAACATGAATTGTCTAGATCCCCTCCTTTGGTTTCCAGTTAAAACCAGCCAAAAGGGGTTCCCAAAAAAGACACCCATGAGCGCGGTGAACCTGTGAATGGCCAGGCGTACAGAGAAACATTGAAGCAGAAGTTTTCTAGAATGCCAGAGATTGCGCGCATCAAGCGGCACAAGCGCGGGTCTCAGAGTCTCTGCGATTGCGATTCTCTGCGATTCCGCGCGAGAGTCGCACGCGCAATTGCGACTGTAGGCACGTCCCGAAGATGGCAGACTCCTCAGCTCTAAACGTGTCCTTGTAGCCAGATGGCACACTTTTTTGGGGTGGTTTCAAGGAATACCAAAAGAAACACCACGATGCATTCCAACATGGTGCTCCCCCCCCAGCTGTCTTGTAGCTTGCAACCCTGAT
Source organism: Effrenium voratum (assembly GCA_963377175.1). Taxonomy (NCBI): domain Eukaryota; class Dinophyceae; order Suessiales; family Symbiodiniaceae; genus Effrenium; species Effrenium voratum. The sequence goes on from CAUJNA010001824.1 coordinate 418,290, forward strand.
GCAAGACTCGGTTTTGGCAATTTGCTGAGATCAAATCGCTTACCGACAAGCGGCGCGTGATGAGGGAGGCTTGCTCCGTGGGATTAGGCATGAGCACTGGAAGAAACTTGGGTATTGTCTCAAAATAGGGCGACTACGCTAAATGAAAGGTTTCCTTCAGGTTTCTCCTGAAAACCGGCCAAGAAAGAGATGCCCGCAAAGAAGCACACAATATTCAAGGCCATTGGCAAGATCTATATTCACCAACAATTTTCGAAAAAAAAGAAAAAGAAAAGGACAAACACATCCACAAACACAAAATGACATGAGGGTTTCTAAAAATGGTGGACCTGTTTTGGTTGGTATTCAAGGGGAAACCAAAAGGACAACCACCATTTTGAGGGACCACGAACTTGAGCACCCCCGCACCAGAAATATGACAGACGGATGCAGACAAAACCGTGCCCGGCGCAGGCCCGGCAGCGCAAGGAGACCAACCGCAGGAAGCACTCCAAGCCCGGAACAGCGGAGCACGTTCCCATGAAGCCCCCTGGATGCAGTTGGTCTGCGGCTCGTTTTTTGAGGCGAATTCCCTTGTTGGCTCAAAACGAAAACCAACAGGAAACCGAAAGCATTCTTTTGGGGGCCCCCCTATTTGACGCGGATCAGGACCCATTTGGGAAACTCTCACAATTTGGAAGGGACATGGGGGAGCTCGCGAAGTTTCCCACAAACCAAAGGACTCAGGAGTTGTTCCATATTACTCCGGAAACTAAAGGCCAATTCTGGCCACTGCTCTGGAGTTCTGAAACAATTAGGCAACTTGCAGTTATTATTATGTAGTCACGCTAGAAGCGATTTATCTAGAGGTTCGGTCAAAATCATCAGTCTATGGTTCCTTCGGGAGGAACACTGGGAGTTTCACTCCTTTCCTCTGGGATCAATCACAGAAGCTTTGTTTTCGGCTTGGATTGCCCGACAAGGAAGCGCCCAATCTTGAAGGAGCTGGACTGATCGGTGTGATCGCAAGCGGTGAAGAGGTTTCACCCCTCCGCATCGAGCCAGATGTTTAGATCAAAAAGGTCGATGTTCGCTGACCCCAGTCACATATGGGTCTGTGTCAAAATAGTGGACCCCAAAATGGGTGGTTAGGTCACTCTCAAAAAGCACACGCGCACTCTTTTTGAGCCACCCATTTCGGGAGTTCCGATTGTGACACACCCATATTTTCCTGCACGCAGCCGCTGCGCGTGGCTCATAGTTGGAGTGGACGATATGACACAGAACAAGCGCTTGCCAGCGATTGCACTCGCCTCCGACGTCCGATGTTCTTAGTTTTACCACCCTGATGGCAGTGTAGTTCCCAAGAGATCATTCCTCTTTCAGGTAGCCCTTGATTGGTGGGTGGGGAATTGGACCCCTCCTTCTTGGAGACCAATCCAAACCACCAGATTTTACGGCAGCTTCTCTTGCGTGTTTCTTGGATCCCGTGCCTGCGGATGGCACCTAAAAAGGCAGAACCTGACCGCTGCGCTGTGGTGTGGCGTCTTGGCAAACTGGAGGGTCCAACCAACAAAGCACCATCTTGGCCCAGGGTTGCCGTATTTTTCAGGGTGAGTCGGGGTTCGAATACTCCTTCTGTTGCCGCTTGGCCAACAGCGCGACTTGTCCGAGGTTCCGAAAGGGCCTTCGGTTGAAGGACAATGCTGCCCTGGTAGAGGCCTCTTGAGGGTTGTCCAAAAGGTGATGTCTTTGTTTGAGCCCTTTTGTGACCCACTCAACATGATATGAATTTTGATAGCGAAGCACCTCAATAAGGGTTGGTGGACATGAATTCCCAGCTAAATGATGCTTATCAAACGGGGTCCGTAATTAAGTTTCGTGCTCAAACCCGTCCCAAATTGGGGCTCTTTCTTTTTGAGCCCTCGCTTGCAGGGTGGCTCATATCCCCTGTCCCTCGGATTCCAGGTACCGGAACTTGCAGAGATGATCAATCACACATAGCTGTGTTCTGTACGAGGGTATCCTGTCATACAAAGGAAAAGCACCATTTGTGAGGTTCTCAGCTCCAGGTTCTCAGCTCCTATTCCGACACATACCCACGTTGCGCCTTGTTTTCCATGGCCACTGTGCAACTGAAATGGGGGAGGCCGCCTTTCGTGTCTCTTGTGGTCACAACACCAGGCGTCCAAAGGCGGCTTCAAGCACCTGTGTCCGATTCTCGACCAGCGAGCGCCCACATCAGCTTTGCCGAATGCGCGGAATGGGTTTGCCTCAAAGTAGGGAAACCCGTGAATGGATGGATTCGTTTTGGTTCCCCTTGGAAGCAATCCCAAGAAGGGTACCGACCCTCAACAAAAAGACATCCAAATTTGATCCAAGGTCCAGTCTTCATCATCGATCCACACTTCGGGCCGAGCCACGTTGGCATCAATCGCCCTTCAGTTGCAGCAGGGCTCCTGAAACGACACAAGTTGGCCATTCAAATCATTGCGTTTTCTACCGGACCAAAAGAAGACTGCCATGGCTGAGGCAATGTTCAGGTGCCGCCGAGTACTGGAATCTCTCCTGCTGTTTTTCAAAAGAGAGAGAGAGAGAGAGAGAGAGAGAGAGAGAAAGAGAGAGCCTTTCAAGGGTGGACCTGGTTTCAAGACGCGCACCATATGGGTGCATCAAGGTATGGGCGCATCTCGAGAATAGGGGGGTGGGTTTTCCTGTTGGTTTCCGTTTAAACCAACCTGAAAAGGGTATCCTCAGCTGGTGCTTTTCATTTTTCTCGTATTGGCCCAGGGTACAACTTCTTGCTGGAGAGCCTGCAGGATTTGGACACGCTGCCCGGCTTCGTTTCTGGGGTCCAGTCTCGACCTGCGGAGGGTGTGCAAAAAGGGGGGTGCGTGTCTTTGGAACTTTTTTGTGATGCCCGATAAAGACATGCACCGCGGATGCTCCTTTTTGCAAATCGGGTCCACAATTGGCACACTTCCTTTCCCGAGGCAGCTTCGGAATCGGTACCGCCGCCTTGGCTGCACGTACTGGACATACGCTGGGTCATGGAGTGATCTGAGGCATGGTCAATATTTATTGCGTCCCGAAGCGACATGGGTTTTGGTAAGTCACCGCCATTTCTGAATGATAATTTGGTGAGTGTGACTCATGTCATCTCCCGTACTACGGAAAACGATAGCAAAATGGTAAATATTGACTCGTTGCTCTGGGGTTGTTTCTAGGGGAGCCCCAAAGGTGGTTCTTTGGGGGTACCTGTCAGTTTTTCCAGTTTGAGAGGCATGTACATCAGCCTCCCTTGTGCATTTGCCTCCACACCGCAATTGGCTCAATACAGGAGCTCCTTTTGCCATAGGCCTCATTTTGAGGCATTCGCTACATGTCGTTGTGAGGAACCGCAACGTCGCGGTTCAGCCTGGAGACGCTCAGACAACTGAGCGGAGAATCGGAGGTGGAAAAGGATTGGCAGCTTGCCAGTGACACTGGTAGCGGAGCTTTTGCTCCTGGGACTTTGGAGGAGGAACTTCACGGTGAAGGTCTTGAAGGGTGGCACTCACGGACATCCAGACGGGCCTTCAACTCCGTGGAGATGAGCGACACGCGCGACCTTGCGCGTGTCCAGTGGGACGGAGATCCTGCCGGATGGCAAGACTACGTCAGGAAGGCGCGCCTAGCCTGGGAACGCACGCGGAAGCGAAATCGGCGTCGCCTCGGACCTGAATTGGCTGCTCAGTTGAGTGGGAGAGCATGGATGATCACCCAACAGTTGGACCACTCCAAGCTGACGCAGCCCAACGGCGCCCGGTACCTGCTGGAGTACTTGGAGACTCACCTCGCCAAGGTTCCTGTGCCAGACGCCGGATCGAGAGCCGAGGCCCCACGGCATGAGCATGGCGACATGGTGCTCTTCGGTCAGGGAAGCACATCGCCAGCTTCAAAGGGCACTTAAGCGTGCTCATGCAGGTCTACCTACAACGAGCGAGAGTTTGCCCAGTTCCTCGCCCACGGCTGGTCGAGCGGCTCGCGGAGCAGGTGGACTTTTGGAAAGAGCGCAAGAAGATCCTGAAGAAGATGATGAGGAGCCGGAAGAGGATGAGGCAGAGGATGATCTCGGCGACTTCGGAGAAGCATCTGCTCTGGAGTCTGCTGTCAAGAAAGCAAAGGGGAAGGGGCGGAAGGCCCGGAGATCGAGATCATCTTCCTCTTCCGAGGAGGTCACCCCGGACATGACGTGGACCGACCTAGACACAGCACTGCCTCCTGCTCTGCCAGATGAACTCTTGGGTTGGTTGATGCTGAGGAGGTCCTCACTCAGCGCAGCTCAGCGACTCAACGTCCTGGCCTCCATCCAGAACAGCCTCAAGACAGCAGACGTCGAGAGAGGCCTTCGAGCGGTGGAAGACGAGCTGCGTTACATGGACAGGGATGGAGGAAATTCCAAAGGCAAGGGACGTGGTCGATCCTTCTGGGTGGAACAAGAAGGCAGCTGGGGCATCTTGCTGGCAGAGGAGGATCAGATGGACGAGTTTGTGAACATGGAGGAGATCCATTGAGTTGAAAAGCAGCTGGACTCCCCCAAGGAGGTCTTCCACGCCATGCCCCAGATGGAGCGATCGACTTACTGGAACAAGGAGGCGGACGGTTCCTACACGTTCTGGACCCAGGACGAGCAGGACGGCGAGTACTACTACCAGGATGGTGCAGGAGCCTTCTGGGCCTGGAGCGACTGGCAGGACGAATCTGCCCGGTGGTCAGCCTTGCCTGAGCAGCAGAAGGAACTCAACGAGGCCTACGCAGCCCTGGACCACAAGATTCGCACTTTTCAGGAGTCTCGACAACTGATGTCAGAGAAAGGCGCGAGTCGTGGCTTCTACCCAAAAGGAAAAGGAAAAGGCAAAGGAAAAGGGAAGAAGAAAGGTCAGCCGGTCATGATGGCTCATCAGACAATGCCGAACATGCCGGCCCTTCCCACGGTCCTCGCGGTCCAACCGGGCACCCCAGGCTACACTGGATGCTTCATCTGTGGAAACCACAACCACGACTACCGCAACGAAAAGGGAAAGGTGGAAAACCAACCGGGAAGTCCTACATGGTGGACACCGTGCATCCGGTGTTCATGGTGAAGGAGGAGTTGGACTCCCCCAACAGCGAGATCACACGTTCAGTGAACTCAGAGTCCACCTACGCGGAGTCCACCTATTCCCTAAAGTCTGAGGCGGTCAAAGAGGAGCCCGAGGGCAAGAACGCAGCTGAAGCAGAGGACGAGCCCTACACGTCGGACGATGGCGGCCCTGCCTACCTGATGAACTTCTATGACTTCGAGAACGGTCCTGACAGCAGTGGCTCATCCTGAGCTAGAAGGATATGGAGTCCTAGACACCGGAGCCACTGAGACGGTGGGCAGCCTGATGGCGGTGGCCTTTGGTCAGGGCTTCTCGGGAAATTCAGGGAGCCCGAGAACACGACGAGCCAGATCACGGCCGCGATGATCATCGACGCCAAATCCGTGTACGATGCCTTCTGGAAGGGGGACACTGCCTTGAGTGGCTACAGCATGAAGGAGAAGTACGCGACGCTCGAGCTCATGGCAGTCTCCGAGAGTATGAGGCGCCAGAACACGGATCAGATGCGGCAGTTCCTGGAGAAGGGCCAGATCTGGAACGTCCGCTACGATCCGCAGTTCCTGGCGGCGAAGAAGAAGAAGAAAGTGCAGCCGGGCATGTTCGACGAAGACTTCGTGCCCGAGGAAGACGCTAGCTGGCGAGACCTTCTGAGCCGCGAGCAAATTGCGGGTTTTGGCAAGCCTTCTTTGGGCATGTCAGTTTTTCCAGTTTGAGAGGCATGTGCATCAGCCTCCCTTTTGCGTTTGCCTCCACACCGCAATTGGCTCAATACAGGAGCTCCTTTTGCCATAGGCCTCATTTTGAGGCATTCGCTACATGTCGTTGTGAGGAACCGCAACATCGCGGTTCAGCCTGGAGACGCTCAGACAACTGAGCGGAGAATCGGAGGTGGAAAAGGATTGGCAGCTTGCCAGTGACAGTACCGCCAACAAGACCACTCTCAAATACATACATAGACCGGAGCCAACCTAGTAGAGACAATCGTTGCGCATTCCTGCCTAGCTGTGGTTAACAAAGAATTTTGACAGCTGCCCCCCGCTACCGAAATCCTGCAAGTAATTTTGGTAGTGCATGAATTGACGATCCAACACCCCTCAGCGTTTGAAACAGTGTGCTCGACGGGATTTTGATGTGGCCATTTTCCCTCTCATGGGGATTTTCAACGACCAATTCTAGCACCATCGGCCTTGTACTTTCCTCCTGGTTTGCTGCTTGCTGTCTGTTTGTTACCTGTTGCTTTGCCAATGGCTTGCTGACCTTGACAATCACACTTGATGGGAATTGGAGTGGTTTTCCACTACCAATTAGCGTACCTCCGCTAAGCGTCATTCGTAGAACCACTGTTGCCTCTTCAGAGGGCGGTAAAGTGATGCCTGGAGCAACACCTCGAAGATGGTCTGGACTTTCAGCACGACGAAGTAGCAGCGTATATCTCGCTACCTAGGTGAATTCAGTGTACATCAGTGTACATATACATATATATACATATATACACATACAATATACAATATACAGTACATGAAAAGGTTATAGGATGGGCAGGAACTTCTTCCTTTCCTTCTATTGTCGTAGGCAATATCATTGCAGAATCCTTGCAATCTGCTTGCGTCAGCCATCATCGTTATTCAAACTCGTGTCGCAGCATCCTGAGACTTTCTTTGTGCATCCTTGTTCTTTCCTTGCAGTATCCTTGCAATGTTCTTGCTCTTTCCTTGCAGCTTGCTTGGTTTCCAGCGCCATCAGCCTTGTGCTTATGCCCTTCAAGAGCTGCTATGGCCCGCATGTCTTGGATTGGCAGGCGAGGGTGCATGTTTGATTCTCTGCATATTTGGCATGTCGCTGCTGTCTTTGTTAGACCCAAGATCGCAGTCTCATTCTAGCAGAGTTGGACCGAAAGTGTACCAGAGAAAGGAAGGAGGCATCCAAGCACGAGAGTAAGCAGCGTTGGGACATCTGTATGATTCATCAGAGACCAGGTTGCACGTGAGAGGTGATTGAATTTTAAGTTCGGCTGCCAATGCTATCTCTCTTTGCACTTCCTGGCCCATTTGCCCATTCAGCGCTCGCAGTTGCGGTCTTCAAGCATAAACAACGATTGCCAAGGTTCAGTTTCCCACCCTCACGCCACCCTCCATTGACCATGGCCTCCGCCGGCCAAGGTGTGCGTCCCACATGCAATTCAATTTTGAACGTCTCAGAGCAATCATGCGTCTGTATGACTATTTGGAGTGGGACGTCTGTATGGTTCATCAGAGACGAGGTTGCGTGTGTGAGGTGTTTGAGTTTTAAGTCACGGCCCATCGGCCCATTCAGCACTCGCAGTTGAGGTCTTGAAGCATAAAACTATTGCGAAGAGTTTACAGAGGTGGATGGCTTCATCGGAGACCGTGCAGTGAATTAACGCTAGCCAGGCAAGTTGAACTAACGCAATCAAAGCATACCTCTGGGCCTCTGGGCAGCTTCTTGCATCAGCAAGCAGGTTTCGGCGCGGCCAGGAAATGTTGGCTGCTCCAATGCGATGAGATTACTACCGCCGACTTAGCTGCCAGATGGTGGAGAAGCAATGACTTCTCGCACTCATTCTGTCTTGTTCCTGTTCAGCGCGCATTGGCGCAACTTGCTTTGATCTTTCCCTTCAGCCCAGATAGGCTCCGGGGTGGTCCGGCTCCGCAAGGTCCGCAGGTTCCGGGTTTCCGCGAGGTTCTGCAGGGTTCGGGCGGCTCTGAAGTAAGATTCAGCAGCTTTCCGCGAATGTTCTGCAGGGTTCCGTGGGAGGGTTCTGCGAGGGCTCCGGGAAAAGACTTTTGCAGGGATGTGCGAGGTTTCTGCAGGGTTCCACAACGGTTCCGCAGGGTTCTGCGAGGGCTCTGGGGTGGTCTGGGGCGGCTCTGGGTTAAGGTGTCACAGGGTTCGGCGAGGGTCGAAAAAGAGCGCCGCACAGTTGGGATATCCCGAGCTTATTTTCAATTTGTGGTCACCTCACCGAGGCAACGACTCCCCCAAATGGTTGGCTTCCTTGTGGCTCCCGTCCGAAACATGAGGTAGTCGCCTGCTGGTGCTGCGCGGAAAGCCCCAGGACACAGTTTGCAGCCCTCAAGAGGCTACTTACACCAGGGATAGGACATTTCCGGGTGTTTGGGCCAGGGTGGATATCTCAGTTTGTTTGAGCTTCCCTTGAGTCCAACGTGCGTGTTTGCGGTGTGAGCGTTTGAGGGGTTTGCAAAGCAGCGGAATCGGGGGTGGAGCAACTCTAGGCCGTGTCGTGGTGCAGGCAAGACCCCGTTGGCCACACCAGCCCTTTGAACTCACTTCCAACAGTGGTCTATTTGAATAGCCACACCGGGATTGTGACTGATTCGCAAAACTTATCAATAGGTTGCGATGGACAGTCCACACCGGGTCCACCTTACGATCGGCGGGATGCGGTTGGAGAGGCCTTCGCATTTCTGGCTCAAGCAGTCCTTCAAGTACCTGGCAGACCAAACAAGACACACCACGATCCAGCTCGAATCGAGGCATGCTGCAGCCATTTCTGACGGTTGCTTTGCAGCATAGATTAGTGATGAACTGGATACATCACACACAGCCAAGCGCTTTCGGCTCATGCCATCAAGCATCAACATAGCCACACTTGCGTACCGAGTCTTGCTTTGAAGTAAATGGCCTTAGCGCCGGATGACCCGCAGAAGTACGAGACTCGTTCACTTCTTGGAGGGCAGGAGTCAAGCAAGCCATTGTCAAAAGAAGATGGGTGTGTGGTTTTGTGAGGGCACCCTTTTCAGATTGGTTTCAAGGGACATTAACAGGACATCTACACATTTTGGGAGTTTTGCTATGCTGACACACCCATATAGCTGGTTACACCCGCCCCTTGGTAAGCTCTCTTCAAAATAGCTTTCGACAGGACGTCAAGCGCAGCCTCGGCGACACTGCTGATGCGCACTTCAATTGCAGAGGTAGAATTTGTGTGTTTCTCAATGGGGTTCGCGCCCCTTACAGAATTGAGCATTTAAAGGATGTTTTCATCATTTTAGACGGCCGATTCCTACTTGATTTTGGTCAAGTGCATTGTTTTCTTTCGTTTGGGAGGTGTCGCAACGTGCATTGGCTGAAGCGACTTTGTTGCAAGGTGCAAGTTACTATATCGAATCTTCTGCTTCCTTCTGTCCAGCGCAGTGGTCCTCTCGTGGCTGGGCTGACTGACTCACAAGGATGTGGGTATGGCTCGTTAAAATAGGGGAACTCTCCCCAAAAATAGTGGTTCCCTTCAAACACAGCCCCATGTGTCTGACTTATAGCTTGCATGGGCGTGAGTGTTTCTCAAGATGGTTGGTTTGAATATACACAGAATCCAGAAGAAACCTACGCCATTTTACGGGTACCTCTTTGAGGCACACATATTTGGCTGTGCCAGGTTTTCCGGAAACTATTTTTTGGGACCGACTCCTCTTTTGAGAAACCTTCGTGGACGGTGAGGCTGGCTGCGCTCCACGTGTTCCTGCCGGGAATTTTCGTCTGTGTCTTCCACAGAGCGGCCCGACAGCGATGCGGGGGTTATACCGATGGCCTGACTTGAAAAACAGTCAGCGACGCTGCTGCGGGGTGGTGGTGCTGGGATGGGGAATTCAGCATCTCCAAGACTCGAAGACCTTTGGCCCAGAACCTTCTTTGGTTTTCCGCTTGCTGATTCATCACTATAGTGCTTGCTGCGAACCAGCAAGCCTTGAGACAGGGTGTGTTTCTTTGGAGTCGGTACCCATTTCAGGTTGGAAAAACGGGAAACCAAACGAGAAGCCACCATCTTGGGGCCCGCATTTTTTTGACACGTACCTGTGTGTGTGTGTGTACGAGGTCAGTTCTTTTTCGATCTCTTAATCACCTGGAAATCAATTTGCAAGGGTTTAACCAGCTTGTGAGACATGCTTACATTTGCCAACTAAGAAGAATCACCCAGACGACTAGCCCTGCTATTTGCATATCGGTGCAGCGCAAGAAGCTGAGCCCATGGCTTTGAGTTGCCTGGAGGATGTCAACGTCAGAACACCCAAGTTCCTCTTCACCCCTACCCCTTGGACGATTTTGGTACATGGGGCCGCAATCGTCAGCAGGTTTCAGCTGGGGTTTCCAACGATCGCTCTGAGGCTATTTGTGGTGTGACCTGCGTAGGCAAGGCGGAGCCTCTTCAGCACTGGCAGGCCGTTGGGTTTGGGCGGAGATGGGAATGGGTCGCCCCTTTTAGAACGCGAGTACCATAAAACAAAGCAGATTTCAGCGGTTGTTTGTGTCATGGTCCTTACCATAGAACGTGGTCCTGACCCTTTTGGCTGCTCACCAATGGTGGGGAATATGGAAAAACATTGCATCCTGTTCATGGAAGGAGTGACGGTTCTTGAGGAAAGTGCTGAGCAAGGGCAAGTGAGCTGGAAGAATGGCAGCACGGATCCCTGGAGCATGCTCCTTGACAAGTGCCATCGTTACACATTGATAGGAGGAGCAGCGCAGGTTGCTGCCTGATATCATGGCGACCTTGTAGCCATGTTGGTACCAAAGTCAATGTGTTTGGGTACCAGCGCTCACTTGGTTTTTAGGGACGAGGCCCGGGCGATCTTCTGACCAAGCGCATCCGTTGCAAGCCAGCAACAACCGTCCCATAGGCCCAAATTGACCCCAAGGCTTTACCGCCCCCCCTACCTTGTACTATCTCTCCAGCGGATTCGGTCACTACACTTGGACCATTCCGCGGATGCCAGGGCTGCTGCGTCGACTTTGACAAGTGCTTGGAGCGGCCTTTCAGCTTAAGCTCGTCAGATGGAATAGCTTCTAGTTGGTTTGATAGGCAGGGAAAGAAGGAATGACCTATGAACCATGCCCTGGTTTGTTGTGAGATTCCAAGATTCTTTTTCCCCGCTCAGAAAAACAAGAAAAGCTTCAGGGCGACAGAGCCGCATACCTCCCAGAGGCGGCCTGCAATTAGAACGTGAACGCTATGTGTTGCAACAAGATCATCGGTTGTGCCGTACAAAATTCCTGTTCACAGTGGACGGTTCGTCGAAATTGGTGCACACGCTGAGGTTGCCCTTGGGAGCCAACGGTATCCCCTTTGGTGATCTACTTCTATCTCAGCTGAGCACCCCGAGCTACATCAACTTGACAGGCGCAGCAATCGAGACGCGGTTAGATTGTGATCTCATTGATTCGGATGCCAGGCATCCCCGTGGATGGCAAGTTCAACTATAATCAGATCATCAGCGAGGTATGGGACCTAGCAGGATTTTGCTGTGGCCCTTCAGGTTAATCATGTAGCATGATCAAAACTCCCTTTGCTTGGGTTTGGTAGGGACGGTCTTCAACTTCTTGATAGAGGTTGTAGACAATCAATGAATCAATGCAAAGGTTTTGGCCATGGCACAGATGTTGTCACACGCGGCGCAAAGCGCGGGACTCGGCCTGTCTACGTGACGGCCAAAAGCCAAGCCGAGTTAGGCGACTCCACCACTGAAGACGCATTTCAGCGTAGAAGCGCCGGAGGGGCGTAGTGGCCTGCAACATGAAGCCGATTTTAAGGGCCAGAAGATGCCGGGGAAGTTATACGCTGGCGAGTGGTGGCGGGGCAATGAGCTCGGCGGTGTCGTGGCTTCGCTCAATGGACCTCTCTTGTCATGGGATCCATCCCAAAAAGGCACGTGGAAACTGGTTTCCCCAAAGGCCTAGGCAGCAGGTTTGGGACTTTGGGGTAACGGATGAGAAGGGAATTCTAGGATCTTCCGTTCTCCTGTCTTTTCGGGTCAGGAGGAAATGCTATGCTGACCATTTGCAAGATGAGGGTATGTCAGGCTTTCAATGAGTCTTGCTGGCCCAAGCGCTTGACTGAAATGCTTGAGATGTTCGTTGTCATTGGATTGACTTGCGAACCTTGCTTTAATTTAGACATCCCACCTGGCGCCAATTGCGTGTACTCGAGGTGCACAACCCCTACTTCTGGAGTGGTTTGGGTATTTGGCCGATGTCCATTGGAATGGGAATCACCGAGCAGCAGCGGCCTGACGAATTGAATCTGCAAAAGGGCCTTGAGTTTCTGCGTGCCAGAAACTGCCTTCAGGCACTCTGCCATCCGCAAAGCAACGGAGGAGGCATTTTCCCTGCCCATGAATGAAGGCAGGGATGCATCGGCTAAGGTCGTCAAAAACCAAATGATTCTTGGTTGAAGACATCTCAGAGGCGTCAGACTTCGGAAGGGTCCCACTAGTTTTTGAAACCATGTCGTGTCTCGAGTTGCAGGATGGATTCGGTCTGGTCTCCGGCGGTTTTTCAAGGCGAGGACAATGGGGGAGCTGGAAGTCAGAAGTCGACAGTGGCAGGAGAGAGCGGACGCGGGCGAGTTGAAGGTTATGGAGGACTTGTCGATCTGGGTCCACCAGGCGTGCATCGACTAGCATCACTAGCATCACTCGCATCACCGGCATGGCTAGCATCATTGGTATCGTTCGCATTTCGCATCATTAGCATTATCAGCATCATTCGTATCACGAGCATTATTCGCATCACCAGCATCATGCATCGCAACCATGCCAGCATGAACTGGTGACCGGAATCCTCTAGTTTGTTTGTTCTTCGCATTTTGTTTTTTTTAAGGATTTTTGCATTTATTTGATGTATATATTTTTCATTTGTTATGTTGCGTTGCTTATCTTCTCATTTGGTTCTCTGTTGACGAAGCTTGTCGCCGTAAAAAGGCTTGTTCGAGAAGATATGAAAAGAAGAGCATGCAGAAACAAGATGACTGAGATATTGTACTTCGAAACTTATTTCAGTATCTCTGACTTTTGCTATTTGGCAATCCTTGCATGTAGAAGTTACATCAGACTCGTTTGTTTTCTTACTGCCATTTCTATCTTATTGATATTTGCAAATCTTACCGTTATATTCATTTCTACAGGATTCACTATTTGTTGGAATGCACTTCTCACTCATTCTCATAGAGCTATTTCTTGTAATATTATGTCCTTTTTAAACAAACGCTTAGTGTGATTATTGGGCCTAAAGATTCACGAAGATAACTCACTGAACCCCATTCCGCATTCTTATTTAGCATTGTTTCTCCTTTTTGGACGTTTTCTAGTTCCTGAAGCTAAAGCTAAATGGCTCCTTTTGAACAGTTTTTCATTGATTATTGATTGTCTTCTCCAACAGGGATGTGGCCAGGAGAAGCTTTCTTTCAGATTCTTGTTAATTTGCTTCTGCTAGTACACTTGTTGCATCTAATGCTGCCACATCTCTAGGACATGCTTTTCTCAATAACAGCATGTTGTCATAACATATAGTTTTTTCTCTTTATGGTTATTCCTTTTGTCTTCTCATTTCTTTGGTTTGCAGGTTAAATACTTTCACATTCTCGCATTGTCACTCAATGATTCACCTATTCTTGTCTTTTTCATTTTACTCGATTCTTACGTTTGCTTCATCTATCTATTGGTCTTCTTTGTCTAGTTCTTCTCTTTTGGAGTCATAATAAAATGAAGAGCAATGCTATATACAAAGACAACTATTGAATCTGTATATATTCATCTTTTTAGTACATTCTTTGATTCTTGTTTACCTTTGTCGATCGATTCGCTCATTTTATGAGAGAGCAGCGCCACAAGCGTCACTATGACTACCAGCTTTGCCAGCATCATCAGCATCGCCAATGCCATCAGCACTGTTGGTGCCTTTGGCAGCTGCTTGTGGCAATATCGATTCGATTGCAAAGCCCAAAAAATCACTCAGAAGACTGTGATCATGCAAGTAGGCAGTCCGCAGTGTGGCTCCACTTTTGGATGACGCCACCTAAGCATGATTTTCGGTGCCAATCGAGAGGGGTCCACCCAGGGTCCAATTCAAGTTCCGAACTCTGAGAGGTTCTGATGAATTCAACATTTGGATGGTCCGTTGACTATGCATATGCCAAAGACTTCGTTAAGGCAGCTGTGCTGCACTAGTCTGCCGGATGGGTGGCTGTGCATATCCGAGATTGACTGGATGCTGCACCTGACTATTCAAGTTGGGATATCCTTTTGTTGAGCCAGCAAGAAACACAACAGCGAAGGTGTGTTCGGCAAGGAATCCAAGGGTTGAAGATTTGAACGTGTGGCAAATGCTTTAGGTTCAAAGAAGCCTGATGGATTACGGCGTGATCAGCAACTTGGTGCTGGAAATTATTGCACACGTCGGCGTGCCCCATGTTGAGACTTGAGGCCTGATCCGCTTTTCCAAGGTCAGATCGTCCCTCCGCAGTTGTACAGCTTGGGTGGCAATCTTCTGCCTATGGAGGAGATCAAAGATGCAATGACTACCTATGTAGAGAGCTTCATACCTTTGGTAGAGGTTGCGTGGCACGATTGAGTTTTGGTAGGTCAATGTTTTGTGTGGATGAGCCTCTAACAAAAGGGAACCCCCAACATGGGTGATTTTCTTTTGGTTCCATCTCAAAACAACCCCAAGAGAACCAATTACGATGCTTGTTTGTTCCTATCCCGAGTTTATTGGGGTCTGCATCCTGCGGCAAGCCTTGTGACATCAGAAACCTCAAAGCAGCAAATTTTCTGTGACGAGGCAAGGTGGGGAGACAGCCTGAAAATGCAGAACTGCTCGCCATCGCCAACCAAGAGTTGCAGCGTGCAACTCGCAAGCACGTCGTTTGGCAGCATAAAGACACCATTGTCTTTTTGATGGTCCTTGTTTTGGGGGAACCCAAAGGAAGCCCATGAGGATAAACCATTTGTTTGGGTTGTCTGTCCTGATCGCGGAATGTCCATGCCAAGGATACTGGATAGCTTCCTGCTAGGAGGAGGTCATTTCTTGCCCTTTGGAGCCTGGGCAATGCGAACTCGTTCAGAACAAAAACTGCTGCCTGGAAATCTGAGGAATCCGATCTGGCCTTGCCATTTTGTATTCCAACTCCTCCAGCAACCCGAGGCAGGTGGGGTTGGGTAAAATTTGTTTGAAGAACGACCTCGCCCATTTTAATTAGACACCAACTTGTTGTTTAGACACCTGCTTTGCGTTCTATCAAAGGACACCCAACAGCTGGGTCAACATTTGCAATCAACTTACCACCTTTTTGCCCTCGACTAACAGATGCAATATAACATATTGACATCCTGAAAAAGAACAGCAACTCCGGAAAAAAAGGAGATAAAAGATGGACCCACAGGAGCAGCGCCCACTTTAGCAGGTTCTACCTTGTTGTCTTGGGCCCATAAACCTTTATAACCGAAAGTCAGTTGAGCCAAACGTCAGCTCAGATTTCGCTCGCCAGGCCAGGAGCCCAGATCCCCCGTGGCCAGGAGCTGGCGTTCTTTTGGGAGCGCCTCGGCCGGGTTTTGGATAAGACGTAAACGGCCTTGCCCATTCTCTTCACAGATTCTTCTCTTCAAAGTCCGATCCCCTAAAGAGAAGTGGCTGGAGACTTGGGAATCCAGTTGGGCCATTTTGAGGATGGATCCAGTATAAACCCAGACGCTGGGTCCAAGTCTTCTTACTTATGCGGGGTGAACTCCGTCCATGTATTCTAACCTGTGCCTGCCCATGATAGTCTAAGTCTAGTTTGGATAAAACAAAAACTGGGACTGGTCGGTCTGGCGTCCAAACATGAGATGATTTTGATGACAAAAGCCTGTCGACAGAACGAAGCGATTCCACGAAACATCGATCATCTCGACGGAACACACAGGTTGCAGGTGGCAGATAGTATGGGTTCCTTCTGTCTGGCCTTCCTCACGCAAACAATGCAGCTGAGGGTGCCGGCAATATCAAATTCTTGTTGGGACCCGCCAAGGGAGAGAGGGAGGTTCCCTTGAATTTGGTATGCTGCCCTTCTTCCAACTTCCCAGCTGATAGAACAACCCTTTGAGCACGGGCACTTCTTGCATGTGAGAGCAGCCTTTTGCGAGGTGCCTACGCTTCATTCCACCGGTCTTGGGTATCCCTCATTGGAGGGAGGAGCGACCAATGTGCGCCGGGATGACGGCTCAAGAGTCGCAGATGTTGAACCAGCCGCAGGCCAGGAAGTCATGCAACAGGCAGCTTCCACGACTTTGGCTCCCAACAATCATGGGAGCTGACCGGGCGGATTCCGAAGACTTTTTATCTGGGAAAGGCCTGTTGCACTTCCACAATTGTTGGGAGGGTATGTCGCCTACTCTTGGATGTCATTGAGAGCCCAACATCAGAAGTTGTCACTTCTCGTCAGGGGAAGACTGCGGCCTGCCCCATGCTTGAGAACAACCACTGGACCGGTGCCGGGCTCAGGCTTTTTTGAACATACCGGAGTTTCTCAAAAAGGAGGAACCGCTCGCTTTGGTTGGCATTTGACGGAATCAGAAGGACATTGTTGCCGTTTTAGGGTGGAACAAATAGAGTAGGGGAGCGGTTGTTTCCTTTAAAGGTTTCCCTGTAAACAACGATTTTAGGGGACCGATTCTCATTTCGAGAAGCAGCCATACAGCTTCACCAGCGAGGCTATCCACCTGTCAACCAGTGGAAGGGTGGCCACCGCTATGTTCTGGGCATTCTGCTGGGGCAGCTAGGCTGGGCGCCTTTTTTGCCGTTTTGCCGCCGTTGCATTGCCTTTGTGGCTTGCCTGACAGATCCACGAATCTGGGGCGAGGGTGCCGACTCAGAGTTCAGAGTACGCACAGTGGAGGAGTACAACAGGCGAGTCGAGTCGTCAAAAAACCTGTTTATTGGAAGCCCAAAGGAAACCTGCCCCTTTGGGGGTCCGTTTTCCTACTTCAACACAACCAATTGGGCTTGGAGCAAGGCTGTCGGTGGGCTTTGCAGAGATGATGGTCGACAACTATGTGAACAGTGGCCGCTCCAACCGCAACTGCCCGGCCAAGCAGTTGGCTCTCTTGTTTGGACGGATCTTCTTTGAGGACGGACCAACGCCAAGTATTTTCCCCAAACAGCTGGCTCTACTCAACTCATGCAAAGAGTTGCTCCCCGTCACAAGATGGTTTGCCCCTGGTACTCTTGCAGTCTCCTCACTTGTCTCCCCACTTGTCTGCCCACTTGTCTCCCCACTTGACTCCAAGCTTTTGCTTGGCGATGCTTGCCGACTCAGACCTTGTCACGGCTTGTCTCCACACTTGTCCCTCCAACCTTGCCACGGCTTGTCTTCCAACTTGTCTCTTGCTCGCGTTTGCTTGCTGACTTGAACTTTGTCAACACTTGTCTCCATATTTCTCCCCGCTTTTTTCTTTGCTTGTCCCTGCTGTCATCACTTGTCTCTTTATTTGACCTGTGTCTCCCCTCTTGTCTCCCTGCTTGCGCTTGCTGACTTGGACCTTGTTCATGATGCTTACTCGTGGTTTTGGTATTCCATGACATGGAAACCAAAGCTGCCTCAAGACTTGGCAATGCTGTTTTGGGTCGATGCTGGTGTAATTTATTTTTTTGTTTTGACTCCACCTGCGAGATGTATCTTCAGATGCAATCATTTCAGCTTGCGCAGCTACAACCTGAGAGGAGTTGGATGTCGATGCCTGGGAGCCTTCCAGTGCAGACATTTTCATTGATTCTCGCAGTGCCTCGTTTGCATGGGGTGAGTTGGCCAGTCCAAACAGCTGTTATCACCCGAGAGCACACACACACACAACTCCTCGCCACTCCAAAAGATACAGCGCCAAAGCAGCTGTTTTGAGGAGTAGCAAGAAGGTCGGACACGGTTGGGCAGTGCTCCTGTCGCCCACTGTACCCATTCAACTCAGTCCTGCCTGTGTGCGCTTGAACAGTCCTAGCCTAGCTGATTTTTGAGCTAATCTTGACGAACTCTTGCTGCCAAGGTGCCGCCAAGGTCATCCCGCAGTTTACTTTGCTTCCAAAGAAGTCCAAGCTCGACAAGTAAAGAGGAATTCGTTGAGCTGCGCCCCAAAAATGGAGCTAAAGCTTTACCTTTGTTCACGTTGGTACGGGACAAAGTGCCCGCGCACCGGCGGCCAACGTTTGCCGACCGGCCTTACGCAGAACAAGCGTCAAACATTGAGCATCACTTGCTGTGATATCAAGGGAAGGCCTTTGAAATTAAACAAGTATTGAACAAGTGAAGTGAGGATGGGAGTCCCACAACAATTTTCGGGTTATTTTCCATAACCGTGACTTCCCACCCACTAACATGGAACATTTTGCGCCAGGACCTTCTGGGTTCCACGGGTTCCTCTGGAAAACTTGGGGGGGGGGGGGGGCAAAAAATAGGGATCCTCGACAATGGTTGGTATTCAAAGAAACGAATTGAAGTGGAAACAACCCATTTTGGCACAATTTGTCCCACCTAAATCGGCTGCGCTGGACGAGCGGGGCCGTTGCTAAAACTGCATGCAGGATGTCTTGGGAAAGCTGCTGAAGAATGGCCAGCCCTTGCTCAGAGTGACGATCTCAGCTGATTGAATTGGAAGGCAGTGCATCTTTCTCTCAGGAGAAACATAAGAGGTTTAAGCCTAAGATGAAACGGGCACCCCCCAAAAACGCACAAGAATACGCGAGGCCAAACCGGCGATGCTACTGTGGGAGAAGGACACAGAGCCCTATGCCAGGCCTGAACTTTGCATGCCAGCTCAGAAGGTTCCAAGCGTGTTGGGCATGGCTTCTTGGAGTAGGCAAGCTTGAGCATAGACACGGCAGCGCTGCATGTGAGGAAACGTGATGCAGAAATCGCAAAGTTGGCGGGAAAGCACGAGGTTGAGGCACTGTTTTCTGGCTTCAGACAAGTTACATTGAATCTTTGAAGACAGGTGCGGACGTTCTCAGGGCATACCCTTTACGACATAGAAGAGGCTCTGAAGAAAAACAAGGGCCCTTGCCCTAGCGCATCCAAGCACAGCAGTTCATATTTGGAGGCCAGCCTTTTGCAAGGAAAGGCGCCCACCACCAACAACGGCATCGCGTCCCTGGTCAAGGCTCACATCAAGCGCGAAACCTGCTTCCCGCGGCCCAACACTGAAATAGAATTAGCGAGGAGTTTTGCCAACAAAAACATGCAAACACATGTTCTGCTCTTAGAAAGCCGTCGTTCATGAACAAGCAAACCTTGTGATTCTTATGTGATTTGTAACACCCAAAGACTTTCTGGTCGAGGCAGAGCTTGGATGCAGCCGTTAGGCCATGGGTGCCCCAGCAAAGCCCCTGGCGGCCCCGTCCAAGCTGTCCAGGGCTGAAGCTTGTGCTTCGCTCATGCTTCGAACATAGGGCAGGTGGCTCTTTTTGCCTGGATTCAAGGGATGTATTGCAAGGACCATGTAAACCTCTATAATCTTGTTGATAGAACCAAACGTCAATTTGTTTGGGTGCTGCTCAAGTGAGCAACTGACTACATTGCTGGTGGTCTATCGTTGGTTTGCGGAGGACGAAAGGGAGCAAGCCACATATCCTACCACAATGAGGGGGCCCGCCCAATTTGCCATCTTCACTCGGAGAAGTCTTCGTAATTTCGACCCAGGCCGGCCTTGCCAACTGCTGTGGCCAAGCGGACTGCCGGGTTCCGAGCGCGGGTTTGACAGTGGCGCTAACATGCGGGCGTGCGTTTGTGCTTCTTGTGCGTATATTTGCATACACAAGTTTCTGTATTTGTGTTGGCAACCCCTGCCGGCTCACAGATCAAGGGTTGCACATTGAGCACACGTGTCTGCACCATGTTTGACGTGTACAGCCAACGCTGTGACTGAGCAGCCCCTTACTCAGTTGTATCTAGATTCGTGGAAGTGTTGGTGTTGGTGTTGGTGTTGGTGTTGGTGTCAGTGGTAGTGTCAGTCTTAGTGTTAGTGTTAGAGTGTGTGGGTACGTGTTTGTGTTTGTGCGAAATGAAGGTGCAGCCATGCTATCCGCAGTCGAGAATTAAACTCGAAGTTCCGCAGGCTCCAGCTAGGCCTCTCGAGTTTTTCCTCGCAAGGCCTTCAATGTTCCCACCCTCAAGCAGATGGGCCGCGTGGTTGCACTTTGCCTCTAGAACCGGTCAACGACGGTTTGGTCTTATGTCAGGCTACAAAGGCAGCCAGGGCCTCATGTGGTGCAATCGGTTCGCAGCTTGCGTAAGTGGCGCATGTGGAAAACACTTTCATGGTTTTTCATGGCCAGGGCTGAGGGATAGAATCCTGGAGAGCGCGTATGTGGCTGGATTCTAAGATGCATTGGTAGCTTGTGAGGTGTTGTTCCCTGGGTCTCCGGCGGCGAAACTGCTGGCACGAAACGCATGGCCTCCATGCTGAAGGCATCACTTTTTTGTTGAAGCTGCTTGTATGAAAGCCTTCCCTGCCAGAAAAAGTCCTACATCAGAAAATTCCGCAAGCCCCAGACCAGATCCAGTGCTTACGTTTGCATCTTAGCTTTTGAGCATGCAATAGATTGCTGACAGACACGAGGCTGCTTCAGATTTACCTGGATGCTCTATAACTGAGGATCCTCCAGATACTACCGTGCTGTCACCCTACTTGAAGTTCGGCTGCGCTGCTCGCTCAGCAGGTGCCATATTGTCTGAGGCGACAAGCTCTTTCTGAGGTTAGCATCCGTGAGTTCTATCACGGCCTGCTCAAGGCTCCTGCGACAGAGCGTGTGGAGTGTGCAGCAGACGGGTTCCAACATTGGTGTCTTTTGAAACTCTCCTTAAGGTCGTTTTGACAGGAATCCAAGGGCAAGTCGGGAAACCACGCAATTTGGGTACGCGTCAAGGCAGGGAAATGGACCCAAACCCATTTGGGTGTTTCCCAAACTAGGGGTCGCCAGAATTTTTGATGCCAACTGAAAGATGGCTTTTCCACCATTTTGAGAAGCTCCCATTGTACTTGGTTTCTGAAACCCATATCATTGGTTTGTCTCAAAATAGAAATTGGAACCCAGAAAGGTTGGAAAGGGTACCGCGTCTCCAAAAAGGACAAACCCATACAAACCAAACAAAGGGAGTCCAGATTGTGAGAAGCTCCCATCCTACCTGGTCAAGGACCGAAGTTGGTTAGGCCCAAAGTTGTATGATATACAAGGTCAAGCCTAGAGGTCGATAACGCCCACAAGCATGTTAGAGCCAAACATCTCGGATCAAATTTAGACCGGGTGCACCGGGGCCAGGTCTGCGCTGGCTCGAGCCACTCCAAGCCTCCGGAGTCCCTGCTCGGGCAGCCGCAGCCCCGAGATGCCGAGTTGCTTCCATTTACTCCGACTCAAATCCAAACGTCCGATTTTTGGGGGAAATCCACCCATGGGTTTTAGTCTTACAGCACAAGCTGATGCTTGCCTTGCGTTCCCATGGCTGCTGGGGGCCTGGCCGTGCTAAAGCGGATTGGTAAAGATCGAACCCAAGGCAAGTGCTTCCCGGCAAGTGCTACCCTGGACTTCTCAAGGAAGCAGTGGTTGGCTTTGAAGGGGGTGAAGGTGCCGGGTGAAGTTGGGGGCTCAATAATATGGCTAAACAAATGCGTTTGTAGCGTGGGGCAGCATTCTGTGTAAGCAGGGCATGGCCACAAAGTAGCCCACCTTGCGCCCTGCGCCAGTCGCAAACGCGGGATTTGATTCATGTGACATGGTCAACTTGGGGTTGGTACGGATGCATCATCACTCCCTCAATAGGGGCTTAGACAACGTTCCCCTCAAGCGAACCATGACCATGCTCCACAGGCATGTCTAGGCGACTTCAGGAGAACGTCTGGGATCCTTTCTGCCTTGCCAGTGGTGATTCTTGTGACTGCGACATGTTGTATTGAAGCTTCTCCCATGCTTACCCTTGACTGTATTTGCTTCGAGCGTATTGATATCTGCAATGACATGCTTCATAATATGACTGACAACGTGGTTTCCCAAATTGAGAGCTCGGCCCCGCTTTTCTCTTGTGCTAATCGTTTCTTGAATTTGGGACAATCGGCTCCGAGACCGCAGACCACAACCCACATGGGGAATTTTGACCACCGCATGCGTGCCTGACCGAGGATCTACTTCCGGGAGATGGCCCATATGATGGGGATGTCCATCCCAAACTTCGACCGTCAGGCAGAGAGTGGGCTGGTGTGGCCATCCATGGAAGTAAGATATAAGAACTGATGAGCCTGCACATTCTACATTTTTAGAAACACACTACAACTTCGACATGGCCAGGTTTAGTTGTCATACCGGCGAGTGCCAACCGAGTGGCTGAACAAAAGGCATTCAATGCAACTTGGCAGGTTCAAGGGATGGTTAGAAACCGACCTCGACTAACCTTGCAGCCAGCGCATGCGGCGCGTGTGGTTTGTTCAGCCTTCAACCCATGGCCAGAAGCAGTGAATTAGTTGTCACATTCACATCTCGAGGGTTCTTCCCTTGGAGCCTAGACCCTCATCCACGAACCTGAACTCTAAGCCAGCCAAACAACTAAATCAGACCTCAAACCCCAAAAAGCCCGTTCCATGTCTTTGAAAGCCGAGCCGAACGCCCGACTTGCGCTAAGATTCCATTCCTACATGGCGAGAAGGATGGAGAGTAGATGCACGACCGTGTCACAGTTGTGCCCACTCCAAGGGAGGAAACACATCACCAGCAAAGAGCAGCCGTTAGCCATCCACTGGCCAGTTGCCCTTTCACGCTTGTCAAAGGCTGCGGATTGATGGGTTCCTGCCGTGCCAGGCAGGAAACCCTAGCTGCAAGTCTGCGTGCCCAGTGGGTGGGCCGGTTGGGCACCAGGCCTGAGCTTTGCCGAGGAACATTCCTTGGGCCAAGAACAAGAAGTTTCTCAAAGCCTGGGAGCAGGGCAGGACATCGGAAATCAGGATACGATAAGACCATTGGACACCTCGAGGAAAGGCACAATCAACTGCCCAAAGGGGACATGCGAAATGTGCGTTTGACCTGTGATCTAGGGGTTGGTAGGGACGGTCATGGACCGCTATGGGGATTTCATACAACTTTGTCAGGGTGCCTTTTCAGCGAGGCAGGACTATGTCACTATGTCACATATGAGGAGTTCTGACCGCCACTGGTGCGAATTTCTGCCTGGAGGACCGGCTACCCTTTCATCGACGCCTGCATGAGGCAGCTTAATCGCGTGCGGTGCTCAAGCGGAATCTTAAGATCCAGAGGGCCCAAGACCTATCCATGACAACTTGTCGAATGATGAATTGGCCCTTTGCATGGACTGTTGCCCATTTATGTTCGAAATCTGCCAGCAAGTCGTTGGTTCTTTTAGTTGTGCATGATGCAGTAGCAGACATGACGGTTTCAATGACACGTTCAGTCACCTTCGTGCGGATTCTTGCGAAGGGTCCTGTGCTCATCAATGAGCCCCTGGTAAAACAACACTGAAAATAAGGGAACCCTCACAAAAAGGCACACCCGCTTTGCAAGTTCTTGCTGGCCAGGCCCCGCTTTAGTGGAGCAGTCCCTTTTCTTCTTTTCTTCTTCTTTTCTTCTTCTTTCCTTCTTCTTTGTCTTGTTCTTGTTCCTGTTCTTGTTCTTGTTACTCTTCGGATGCGGATGAAGAGTGTAGTGCTGCCGTGCTTTGAGCCGGCACTCGTAGTAGTTCCCCTTCCTGCGTAGTCAAACCGCCGGCTGTTACCGTATCTCCGTTGTTTTTTCACCTGCCAGCAGTGGAGGAGTCTCGTTTTCAGTTTTTTGACTCACCGGTGAAGATATCTGGAATCTGTTTTGAACTTATTTTTGTTATGCTGCACCATATGTTTGGCCAGAGTCAAATATGACTTCTTTTTTTCTTGGTTGGGTGGGGGGGAAGTCTTCAAAAGAGCCCCCGGAATGACAGACAAATGGGAGAGCTTCTGGCGCTTCACTGAAGGTTGGGATTGCTTTTGTCTTAATGCCAAGGTATCCCAATGAATCCACGGGCACCCTCTCCGCCTTTCACGTCTAAGTGCCCCAACTGCTGCCAAAAAAGCACAGGCCGCCAGCGCCCGATTCATTTCTCTTTGTTTTTCGTGCTTTTATGGGGAGGGTTTTGCCCTCTGTCCCCACTGATTCTTTCTGGAAATCACCGGGCTGGAGGTGGGCTGGCTGCACCATTTGGCGCGCCACGCGGTGGCATGCTTCCTCACCCGCGGGGACCTGTGGATCTCCTGGGAGCAAGGTGGGGCCCCAGATGGGAACTGGGTTCAGATGGGCCTTCGGTTTCCCTTTCTTCCTTCAAACCATCCATCCCCAAAAAGGGCACCGCGCCGCAGAAAACGAGCCACCCCGTACGTGCTTTTGGGGAAGCTAAACATCACTTGTTTGGCCATTTGGAGATTAGTTTTTTGAGGTGATGCTTGAAGGGCTCAAAGAAGGGAGGGTCCTCCGTTTTCGGAATTCATTTTTTTGTTTGGAGAGGGTTTCACCCTGAAAATCAACTACCGAAGAAAGTTGCAAGGGTAGTCCTCATTTCCCATGCACTTGAGCCAATGGATAGACGACTTTCATTTTGGTGTTTTGGGACATTGTGCTAGGATTGTAGTGGGTCATGATATATTTCAGAGCCTGGCAAGAGCAATGTCTGTGCGAAGGACGAGATGTTTTCGACAAGCTTCTCATAGACGCTGCGCCGGCCATACTGGTCTACCCTCTTTCCAACAATCATGGAAGTGGACGGAGATCCCCCAAAACGAAGTGTTGTCTTCCCACACAATCCTGTCAGATTCCATGATTTTTGGAGTGAGGACAATTTGTTCCTGCAGCAAAAAAGTTGAGAATTCACAGCTTGCTGCTGATGTTTTCAAGGACTGGTCGCTGAACAACATGAACTGGCTGGGGCTTTCAGGGGCTGCGCCCTGGTCGCCCCCCTTCTTCCGGATCTATCATCCTGTGGGGCGCTCGCAGAGGCGACAACTCCAATTCAGTGCTCAACGCATCGAGGTGCCCAAGATGGACTCCTCGCTGAATGTGAAGGACCCCGAGGCCGAGTGTCAGTTCGACAGCTTGGCTTGGCCAGAGCGCACAGTTCATCTCATCGGCAGGGGAAGTTCATTCGCGAATTTGTGCCTGAACTTGCAGATATGCCGAGCGCGACTCCTCAGATTATTTGCCTCGTGTCGCGCACATGCAGACTTTTCAGCTCCTACGTGTTTCTAAAGTAGGGGAGCCTGAAAATGTGTGGGTTCCTTTTGGCTTCCTTTTAAACACCAACCAGAAGGAGTTCCACCATTTTGAGAACACCCCACGACAGGTTTGGGATTGTTGGATTTTAAGTGACATCTGACGCCACAACCAGCGCGCCGAGCCTGTGACAGACATCTGCGACAGAGCCTGACAGACAGATGTGACACACAGCCGCGACAGAGCCTGTGACCGACAGATGTGACACAGCCGCGACAGAGCCTGTGACCGACAGACGTGACAGTCCGAAGTGTGAGGCTCCCGCCAGCAGCCAGGCCAGTGGGCGGGCCGGGCTGACGGCCGAAGTTTGAATCTCGCCAGGCCAGGGCAGCTGCGATGCAAAGAGTGAGGCTTGGGACGAAGGCCGGAGCAAGCAATGAGCCAGACAGATTGGTTCCGGCTGCTGATGTGACATTTTTCAGTGCCGCGCCTCGAAGCGAACTTGACGACAAATCACGCAGCCCTCCCGGAAGCTTTCGATTTGCTGCAGCATTCTGTCGGCGCTAACAAGAATGTGGCGGCTTGGCTGTTTGTTTGGCAAAAGGCCAACGGGTGCAGCTGCTGAAGCTATGAGCCACGCGACCCAGGACGACTGTTTGGTTGTGGGAACATGTGAGAATGGTTGACCTGCGTTTTCAGCTGCGTCTGCCAATGTCGCCGGATCTTGGGGCTACAGATGCTGTGTCCTTGCAAGAGCTTGCCCGGCCCCTCGAAGAATGGGAGTGCCCCGGATGAAGGGAATCTTGCCAAGAGAGAGCTTGATTGCGGTAGTAGCAAAGGCTGCTATTGATGAGGGGTCAGCGTTGCCTTGGCTCAATTTTGCCTTGACTGGATTCCGTGCAGTCGCATCAGCCAGCAGCGTGCTTGAGACCCCGCGCAGTCGAGCTGGCCTTTTGGTGCCTGTGTGGTTGCAGCCCAGCTTAGCCAAGCAAACTTCTTAGGTGGGGATTGCTCAAGGTAACGTAATTCAGACACCGCGGCGTTCTCCCAGTGTTGCACCGAGGCAAGTACATCTACGCACCTTGGACTGCTCCCAAAGAGGCGCGGGTGATACCTCAGCCCATTGAATTGGAGGCCCCAAATGGAAATGGGTGGGTCTTTTTTGAGGGAGCCCTTCTTGCGGTTGAATGAAGGGAGAACCAAAAAGGAGCAAACCATCATTTTGTGGCTGCCCTGGTTTTGAGAAACCCCAGAATTCTGAGACATTTCCGCATGGAGCGGATCAGAACTTTGATGGTGTGAGGTGCAGAAATCGGCGGGCTGCATTGTCGGCAAGGCTGGAAGGTTGCATGCATGTCAACCTTGTTTGGCGCATGCTGGTTCTGTTTGTCGAGGCAAGTCAACCTGAGGTCTCTTAAGCCCTCCCTGAACACAGAAGCAACCCAGCCAACAAGAGATGATAAAGGCCGCCCTCCGTAAGGTTTTGATCATCTCCCAACAAACGTACATTATATTTTAAGGGGGTTCTAGCAGAAACCACCTGGGGCAAATTGTGCATCCATTCATGGCGAGCCAGTGTTGCAGATTCAGCGCAGGATTATCCGAAGCCAATCGTAGATCACCAGAAAGCGAGCAAGGTGCTGCTCGTAGCACAGCCACATCTTTGCCATGGTCAAAACTCCTCATGTGGGTCATGTGCATGGTTGTCTAGAATCCCCATACCGAAGGCTCATGAGCATCCCTACCAATCCCAAACCCACACATAATTTTGACCATGGCACGTCTGCAGTTGGGCTTCAGGACCCCATTCCCAATTTTTGTTTCCCTGGGGTATCCCCCGTCTTCGTGAACGCAAATGGGGAAGGTACAAAAAGTCCAAACCACCAAACTAAGCCCTGGATGCCAGGCGAACCTTGCCAAGTTCAAAAAGGCTTTGAAGGCAAAGGCTGCAGGCCGGGCTGCCAATACGGGGCACCTTGACGGCTTGGCAGCCAGGCTCCAAGCGGAAGGCCATCGCTCCTGCATCTGCCCCGCTGTTCAAAAGGTGCCAAGCTAAATCGCGGAAATGTGGCAAACTGGGAAAAGGACTCCGAACATAGCACCATCGCCTCTCTTGACAGCGCAAAGCAAAGGTTTTGAGGTTTCTCCCATGTTCCCAGGCAGCGGAGGTGAGTCGCGCTTCGCACTTGCGATGTAAAGGATAAGGTCTTTGAGGTCCTTCATTTTTTCCGCTCCCTGGTGATGTGCATAGAGCATTTGCCCTCTATTTGAGCAGCGTCCAAAACAGATTCCATTTGGCCGTTTTAGTGGGTGGTTCTGCCTGGTTAAATGGCAGTATGGCCGAGATAAAACTTCATGGCCATGACACTGTCCAATGTTGGCAGAACCGAAATTCAATGGGTTTCGGGCGCTGCTCATTTGCCGAAACGCGCACTGCCAGAAGAAGATGCGGCACCTGTACAGTGCACCCGCTTGCTTCCTCATGCGCGCGGGAAAACAAAAAAGGGATATGTGAGATTCAGGAGCACGTGTTGGTGCAATCGTATGCATTTGAACACTGAGTTTCCGACTCGTTGAAAGGGGTTCTTCTCATCAATCAGCTCATTTTGGCTTCCAAAATTCATACATGCAGCTTTACGGCAATATTTGGTACCCTTTCGCGTTTCTTGCGCTCCCCCCCCCCCCCCCCGGGCTATTTTGCGGCGGTGGGACATCAAGGGCACCCTTTAGGTCCCATTGGACCCATCCTCTTGACACCGTCGACGCAGGCAGCACTTGGGCGGTGATGACCTCTTCAAGGCGGTGGACCCTAAGGCTGGTGCCGTCCGGCACCAAAACCACCCCCCCCACCCCTGAAGAGTTTTTTTGCTTTTCCCCCGGAGTTGGCACCTCTTTTTTGGCGACTTTAAACGGACACCAAAGCCAAAACCATTCTGGGCGGTCCCCTAAAAACACACACACACACACACACCCATTTAGCCATGAGCTTTCAGAGTTGGAACCATTGAATGTTGAGAAGCCACAAACAAGGAAGTGCACTCCTCCCCTTTTCGACTTTATTTTTGATAGGGAAGTTCCGACGTCCTTCCGCCAGGGTACCATTTTCGGGGTCATTTCAACCCCCAAAAGGGTACCCGAGCCCCAATATGTTGCAGCGGTACTGCCGTATGTGAGTTTTGGCGCAATATCGAAACAGTCTATGGTCCATTTGGGTCGAAACAAGATGGCCACGCCATTGCGTTTTGTAACGGGCCGTCCCTTAATTTGTTTTGTAGGTTTTATTCACTGTAACCGTTGCTGAGGAGGACAAAGCGATACCCCCAGAAGCCATGAAGACAATTAGGTCAAGTGGTTCTGCGTTCTTGTGAGTTGCACTCCGGTTATGGAGAAGCTACACGAGGCATGAAGCCCGCACTTGTTGCTTAACTGAGGTTCTGGAGTGGGACACTTACAGGCCCCGAATTTGTTCTCAAACCGATACACGGTCAATATCTAACCGATACTTATGCTTGCCAAATCCAACCAACTGCCCAGTAACACGCCGCGTCTTTGGTTTGCCATCTTCAAGCCAACTCCTCGAGTTCCTGTTCCCGATGACCGAACCTGCGTTTTGAATCATGCGACAAGTCTGCTGCTGCCCGCTGCCTGCTTTTCCTATGCGTGTTGCGTGACCACGCCAACGAGTTCGTAGAACGGGAAACAGTGTATGGAAAACAACAACACCTCATGTTACATTCCGGGAAAAACCTTCCTAATTTGACCTGGGGCCCTGTAATCTGTGTTTGGCAGGTGAAGGCGGCGATGACCAGGGAAATCAACACCGGGACCCACGCAGTGAAGGCACATATTTTACTTTTATTTATTTTTTACATTTTTTTTTTTTGGGGGGGGGGTTGGCGCTTTTAGGCTGAGGGGAAGGGGGCAGAGGGAGGTGGCGAACATGAGGATCCAAAGAAGGGCACAACCTTTTTCTCACTTGTTGGTTGGGTGGATCCCAAATGGCCCCTAGATGTCCAGCACGGGTCCCCAAGTGAAAGTTCCTGTCCAGCTGATGGATCCGGATTCGGAGTCCCTTTGAAGTTTGAGGTCGGCGAGCCAAACATGTCGCAAGGGCAGGTTTCCTTGAAGGATGCATTCTGGCCGAGCTAAAAGCCACCTTTGCCAGCTGTTTCAAACCGTTTCTACATCCTTCAGAGGACCGCAGGTCGGTTGGAGTCTCTGTGTGGTCTCAGTCTGCGTGTGGCCATGGTAGCTGGTCCTAGTGTCATTTGTAGGGCCAGGCCAGATGTGGTAAGATACGCGCAGGTGGGGTGCCCGTATCTTTCCAGCAAGATGTGGCATAGCACCGTGGGTTGGATACTGCAACAGCGGGCTGCATGCAAGAAGACAACAAGAGTCTTTGCATGCCCGAGATGTTGCGCAATTTGGATTTGTCGCGAATTTGTTTGGGCTGTTGAATCGCGCAGAGTTGAACCAGACAGCCTTTGTTCAGCAGCACGCCAGATGTGCACGGCATGCCAGAGATGTTGCAGAGTTTTCAGTTTACACTTGCAATTTGACTCGGCTGTTGACATTGCGCAAAGATAGTAGCAGCTTGTTCAGCGGCAGGCAGGGTGCAAAAAGCAAACCTTCGCATCGGCGCCCTGCAGATGTTGCAGACATTCGGTATTGCATAAGAACGATGGGTTGGCTGTTGACATGGTGCGAGCATTGTTGTGTTCAAACCCATTGAGGCGAGGGGTCTACCCAAGAGCGAGACTCGCGTGAGAAGCATTGGATGTACCCCACACAGTATGTCAGGCTCTTTGGCAATGAGGCCAAAGCGGGCCAAAAGCAAAACCGCTTTCAGTGCTTTTCCGTGTCGGGAAAAATGGCTTGCTTTGTAGAAAGTCACCCGCTTGCGCTGGTAGCAAATGAGAGCTTTTGCAGAGAAGCTACGCGGTCTAGGGAGCCAGGGTTGATAGTCGAGACAGTCGCGTTTGCGCAGAGCATCCAAATCACAAAACTGCTGCGACAAAATCCGCCGGCGCGAAGCATGAATCTGGGTTGGATGGCTCGAAGTGGTGCTTTTTCGCAGCAACCAGCTCGGTTTGGTACATCGTTGCACCGAGGGCCTGCACCCTTGCAAAACATCATGTTGTTGGAAACAGGGAAACCTTGATTATCTGAGGATGCTTTTGGGTAGCCTCGCAAGTTCGCCAGGGAACATTTAGGCATGCGTTAAAATGGGGCTTCAGATCCACAAAATGGATTTCGGTTTCGTTTCGGTCTCCCTTTTGAATAAGCTCCCAACTCCCAACATCGCCCCCATTGGCGGGATGGCCTCCCGCTTTGCGCGGAAGGTGGTCATTCCTGGAGGCAAGAAGCGGAAGGCCTCTGCGATGGAGGACTGTGTGAGATATGCCCTGAGAAGATGAAATTAGAGTTTCTAAAATGGACCCCGTTGTTGGGTGGTTTGATAGGGAAGCTGAAGGGAACAATCTCATTTGGGGGCTCTCCTGTTTTGAGAATGACCGATAAGCAACTGACAAACACATTGGTAGTTCACTGCTGGTCGGGAGGGCACAGGGAGACAAAGTCCCGCAAAAAAGCAAGGGGGATGACCCAATGGGATCCACATGGGTAAAGTTCTAGGGCCCCAAACCGTGAATCGAGCGGAACTGTGGGCCTTGTGCAACGCATCCATGATCCAGGAAGGAGTAATTTATTCTGATAGCATGTACGATATAGGTAAGTTGTCAGAGATGATATATAAGACCGGAACTGGCGTTGTACCTGAAGTCGCCAGACTTCGACATCGTGCAGCACATGTGCCACTACTTGATAACTAAACCACATAAGCCGATTCAGATTCAGAAAATCAAGTCACATTGTTGATCTGGACTCCATTGGGGACCCACTAAAACGATACAACCATTTAGGAAATTTCTTGGCAGATGAGGCTGCCAAAGCGGCCATCAAATTTGACTGTGGCGACATTAGTACTCAGTACGACCAGTATGTCATCAAGAAGAAGGCTGCCACACACACAAATATCAGAAACTTCTGGACTACCTCAGAGATCTGGGGGTAGCACGAATGAACATTACCAGACCTCCACAAAATGAAACCACTGCAGCTGCATCGACTGACACTCGAGCGGCCTACTTAGAAAGATTGAAAATCTGGAACATCCAAGAAGCAAGGGAAGTGACGCCGCGGGAAATAAATGAGCAAAACTCCCAGAGCTTGCTTTATGGTCCCATGTGATCCTATAGAGTGGCGCGATGGGCTGACCAGATCAAGTGGCCAAACAAGTGCCAAGAGCACGATCCGGGTATCACATGGATTGAACTTTGGCTTTCATGTTCATTTTTTCTGCGGATCAACAACGCCTGTCATGACACATAAAATCGGAAAAGCAGAGTGCTGGCAGCTCCCAGATTTATGCATCACGGCGGCCTATGCAACAGATAGGAGCTTTCAATACAGCTGCACTTGAAGCGTCCAAAATGTTCCTACCAGGGCTCCTTCCCATAGGACTCTTGGAAAGCCACAGTCTGTTCCGTCACTTATCCCACTCGGATACCACAAAAGCTTGGCAAGACATCGATTACCGTGTCAACAGGAGGTCATCCAGGCCATGGCTAGAATTTTGCCCGGCTACACTACAAAACTTGACGGAATATTTCAACCGCAATGCAATACAGATTTTCAGCTTGAGAACATGCGCTGGAAGGCGCTATATCCTTCGAAGAAGGATTCGTATTATGGCGCAGAAAGTGGAAAAATGTCCACAAAAAGAAAACTGACCAGTGAAGACACTCACTTGCCGCCAAGATAAGGCTGGCGGAGCGATCACTTGTCAGATGCATGCGGGTTTCACCTTTTCTTTCTGTTGTAGTGAGAGTGTCCACCTGCTACACTCACGCATATGCTGCTCATATGCTGGGGTGTAGTAGAACAGACAAGTGGCGCGGGTGAAGAAAGTCAGGCCTGCACCTGTGGCCAGATTTGGGCAGGAGAATCCTGATGAGATCGAGGGCGACACAGAGAAGGACAAGGCCCGGGAATGGCAGGTGTGGTGCCTTGTTAATGTTTGAAGGGAGACAAGAAAGGACACCATCCATTTTCTGGGCCCCTATTTTGAGGAACCAATGGGGTTGGGTATTGGGACATTTCGCGAGGACCCCAGAAAGGTTCTCAGAAGCCTTGCGAACCCCTTCTAAGAATCCTTGCGAAGCTTATGGTCCTGGCACGGTTTCCTCCGTTGCAGGTGAAAGTGGACGAGGAGGATGAAAAGAAGGAAGGTAGCGAGGATGAAGGTGCCGCAACATCCAGCCTCATCAAGTCTGGCTGGCGCGTTTCCTCTTTCTATGAGATGGTTTCCACTGCCCCTAATCTACCCCAGAGGAAAGCAGGGTACACCCATTATATAGTGGCTATGTATACACATATATACACGTACACACCATTGAACCCCTTGGGGTAGCGGTTTGGGGTAGTGAACATAATCTTAGAACATTGATCCTTGTGTTCGTAGCGTCATACTCGCTTCAAGTTCTTGCGCAGCAACGGACGTTTTTCTGCGAGGGAGTCAGTTTCTGTTGGCCGGCTATCGACATCGTCAACTGCTCATGACCGCATGCGCCCTTTCCCGCAAACGCCCTTCTCATTTCTATCGGCCAAGCCGAGAGCAGGACATGCAGCTTCGGAACTCTGCACTCGACGTCTCAAAATGCTCCTGTGGAGGGGTTTCCCTTTGAAACCCGACGGTATCAAAGAAAGGCGCCCTCGAACTTGGCAAGCTTGGCCCGGTGCAAGTCTCCTCGATGGAAGATCAATTTCCTCTTAGTCTTGGTACTCTTTACAGGTTGGTCCAAAGGGAAAACACCTGGACATCGCAGGGGTCCCTCTATTTTGATATGCCCGAATGAGGTTTGGCCAAAACGTACATCGGGTGTTGGCATTTTTTGAAACAAGGTCCCTTCACGTTTGAACTTGATTGATGAGGACTGACCATTCTTAACCTCCCAGAGGGCACCCATTTTTTCCAATCCCGCCTGTTTTTTGACAGACTGCCTTTGGTGTTGCCCGGGGTCGAAAAAGGCTCCTGTGCCAGGATCAAGGGTGGTGCAAAGGCAAAAGCAAAGGCCAAGGCCAGGAGCAAGATGGCCAGCGCCTGAAGTGGGTGTGTCTTTAAGGTAAATGGGCTTGCCGAGAAAATAGAGCACAAGAAACCAACAATTTTCAGGGTACCATTTGTTGGGTGGTTTTAAAATTCCCACCCCCTTAGGGCCCGATAATGGGGGGCGGGGGGTTCGACTGCAAATGTAAAAAATGTAAGGGACCCCCCCCCCCCCGCCAGGTGTGTATATCTGTTTTTGGGGGGGAGGGGGGAGGTTAAAATGTAACCTGGGCACGTCAAAAGTTACTTTTTCTCACCCCTTCCCCAACAAAAGTTGACGTTCAACAACTCTTGAAGGCATGGGGCAAGTTCATGAAGTTGTAACTTGGTTATGTGCGAGGTACCTTGAGGAGAGGTCCACCCGCGTCCAAACTGTAATCTTAGCCGTGCGTCCCCAAGATCGGTGGATGTGGTAAATTCCATTGTGATTTGAGTCAAGCAATTGTGATTTTGTCTTTGGAAGGAATGAAAATGGACCACATCCACCGATCTTAGTCCCAACATGTGAAAAGCAGCAAGAAGACGAGCTTTTTAATCAGTCAGCAAACAACGCCGTTCAGTAGAGTCACCATGATTGCACAGAACTCATAAGATGTGCTATCAATGAGCAAGAACGGTACCATCTCCCCCCTCCCCCCGAACCCCCCCCCCCTGTAGCGCAAACAGGGCTCAAAGGATACTGATACATTCGCAAGCAGTCAGAATGACAAGGCGCGGAGACTGATTCTGATGTCTCTTTCATGGCTGCGCAGCTATTCTCTGTGAGAATGTGGGTTAAGCCACTACATTGCTGCAAGGGTCCATCGTGCACAATTCAAGTAACACCACCCCCCCCCCCCCGCACCGATCTTGGTCCCGACGCATACCTAATCTTACATTTGGCACGTCTCCAGAAGAAAATGTAATCTTACACTTTCAGGTGCCAACCCCCATAAAATGCAAATTATATTTTCAGACGTCCCCCCCCCTTAACGGGTGGGGATGTTTTAAAGGCAAACTAGGAGAAAGCCGCAATTTGAGGATTCCCTGTTTTGAGACACATCCTAGGACCGGTTTGGTGTCACTGCTCCAAGGTGGACGCTTCGCCGAAGGTGCAACTCGTTTGGTCGGCTGTCGGATTAGCTTCGCAGGGGGGCTGGTATCGGAATGGATACTGGACATAGGAACCCAGAGACAAAGATGGAGGGCTCCCCAATTCTGAAACTCACCCCGTCTGCGTGTTTGAAGGAAAAGGCCAAAGCCAAAGCGAAAGCGAAGGCAGTGCTGCATTGCTGGCAAGACACAGGGGTTGAAAGCTGGCTGACAATCGTCGATTGTTCCCTTGTTGAAACAAGTGTGCTCATGTCATGAGTCGTGAGTGTTGCTTCGAGATCATCCTTCTTGCCTCCCTCGAGGGGTGTGAGCGTGTGCTCATGGGGATTTGTTGAAGTTGGGGACCTTTTTGGTATCCCTTTTGAAAGGCAGCACAAGGCGGCACCACGGTGCAAAAAGGGGACCATATTTCAGATAACTCATGAGAGCCACGTGAGGCAGAGGCATCACCAAAGCCTGCGGGAAAGGCAGGGTTTTGGGGCCTTCATCCATGCAAGGATTCTGATCGCATGGGGGAGGATCAGCGACATTGATCAAGTTGTTCAAGCCGATGGCAAGGGTTATCAACCCTACCCCTGCTGGTCCGGCTTCTGGCCCATGCCAACGTCCATGGTTCTGTCTCCAAATGGGGAGACTCCTTTTTTCGATGATTTTCAAGGGAAGCCAGCGGGACACACCTGCATGGTTGGGAAAACGCATGATTTTGCGAACACCTAGCTTACCACAATAAAATGGGTGGTTGTCATTGAGCTCCCTGAAGCAATCACCAAAAACAGGTAGCCTCAACAAAAGAAACAACAGATAGCCACATGCGAGATAATTTTATGGGGTCCCGTACTTTGGCGAACATCATGGTGGAGATTTATGTGCGCCAGCCACTTTGTGGTTGGCCCAACTCTTACGATTCATAGCCACATGAGTTTGACATGGAAAACTAGTCCTTGCCTCAGGCCAAGGCCAAGGGAAAAGCCCTTGGCTCAGTCCAAATGTGCGTGTCGTGTTTTTCGAGGGCATCCTGCTTTGTTTTGTTCCAAAGGAAAGCCGAAAAGACATCACTATTTCTGGGGTCCCCTTTTTCAAGACACACGCGTTGGGGCATGGCTGGTTGTTTTTGACTCC
Source organism: Effrenium voratum (assembly GCA_963377175.1). NCBI lineage: Eukaryota > Dinophyceae > Suessiales > Symbiodiniaceae > Effrenium > Effrenium voratum. The sequence continues at coordinate 453,783 of CAUJNA010001824.1, forward strand.
CTTGTGCCTATTTCTGGCGAGCTCACCAGGGGATAGTACGAGCTTACCAGGCTTACCGCAATGAGGCTCTGTGCTTGGGGATCCGCTATGTCAGGTTTCGGAATGGATGTCATATGTTTGCCGCTCTATGCTGTATCGAACAAGGGGTGATGGCTGCTTCAGGCGAGAGCCAGATGACTTTGAAGCAGACGGTGTACAGTCCGCACGTGCAAAGGCGCTCTTTGCATAGGCTGTCTCACCATGGGTTCGTGGAGATTCTTTGGGGAGCCGTGCAATCTCCGTTTAAGACAAGGAGCCGAAGGCAGCCGGCCGGGTGTGTCTCAAATGGATCCCCTAAAATGGTTGGTTTCCTTCTAATACCAACCAAAAGCGGGTTCCAGTTGTGGCAGAGCATCTCTTTTCCCGCCACGTGTTTGTTGTCAGACTTTGTATGTGCCTGAGTGGGTAGGGAGGGAGTAGACAGCTTCGCAGTGTAGGCTCAAGATGAGACATCCAAGCAACATGGATCCATTGGGGCTCACAGAAACATCCGTCACAGGCCGTGTTCGAGCGTGTCGTTGGGCTGCTGAGTGTATCAAATTATTCCATCTATGCCCCTCACACCACTTCCTGGCGGTTCCCTCGTCTGATACATGTCCTTTTGAGGGTACTCAAAAGCGAGAGGAAAGCCAAAGATAACTCACCGATATTGGTGCACCCCCAATTTGGAGGCACAAATGCAAATGAGCACCTGCCAAAAATACGTGTAGCTTGGCATGGGCTGGGACAGCCCAAATTCCCACATCAACTAGGGAAACAGCCAGTTTTCCCAGAGGTTTTTGTGGAGAACAGAGAATGTCGTCCGTGGGTCCAACGTGTTTTTGCCGCGGCCGCCATATTTCTGTGGGGCCAGTCCCCTGCTGGCCATGGTTCGATGGCCGGCCGGTGGCCTAGTGAAAGGATGTGAAAGGCTTTGCGGCGAAGCAGGGATGCTGGTGTTCTCCTTTTGTAATCGCAAATTGAGACAAATGGCTGACCATTTGGGCACCAATTCCTCCAGTTGGTTGGTTCCCTTTGGTTTCTTGAACCATCCTAAAAGGCCACCACAAGACAGACCCATTTATTCAGATCGTTTGGGACACTTTTTTGACCCCCACCCCCTTTGTTTTGACCCGGCGTCTAAAGGCTGTCCTTTTGGCATGTATTCGACCTGAAGCCTTTTTCCATTTGCGCCCTTGCAAAGTGATTGTTTCTTCCAGACTTGTTTCCTCGAAGCCTATTCAGATTTTGGGGTAGACGAAATATGACACAGACTGTGACAATATTATTTTGAATGTACTCCAGATGTGGGCGTTTGTCTGGTCCAGATCCACTACACTCGAACCACTCCCCCAGTGGAAAAGTGGGTATATACCCTTTGCATAGTGGCTAGTGTAGTTGCAGTATGTTCCATTTTCGATTTGAGCTCTTTGTCAGTGCAGCTTATGAGGCAGATGTGCTTGCCTCTTCTGGCTGCTTGCCAGGGCAGGAGGCGATGGGATTCGCCGCGCGTGCCGCGGTGCCGCGCCGGACATGGCGAACCCGAATGGCGTGTCTCGCACGTGTGGGCAACCTGCCACAGGACATGTTCACAAATCAGCCAAGCGCAAAGGACACTTCGGCACGCAGATCTTGCCGTGGCTGCAGCGGAAAATTCGTACTTTCAGCCATTGGAAGGGACCAGGAGTCGAAGCAAGGGAATGCCGTGGTTGGCAGCGTGTCAATGTGAAGTTGACACAGCGAATGTTGCTCAAAGAGAAAGCAAAAGGATGACCACCATTTCCAGGGCCCCTTTTTCCCGGAGGGCTGGGGACTATGGGAGTACGCTGTTTTGCATGCAAGATCAAGGTGCATGCTTGTGCATTGTTCCGTTGTGTTGGGGGCGGGTTGTTGTCTGAGCCAACGATCAGCCGCAGCTCAGCAAAAGCTGGAGCGAAGGCAGCGATGATGGGCAGCGCCCACTCTTCTTCTGGGTCAGCCCAGAGACCAAGGTCCAGCTGCAAGAGGCGCGTTTGTTCTTTCAGTTTGGTCGAAAAAACAGCCTCTGGTCAGGACATGAGGGACGTGCTCTAACATTTCACTCGAAAACCAGGGTACATCCTTTGCGGGAACCAAGGGCATGTTTTGACCGTAGCCGTAGAACATGTGGGGAAGTCTGAGACTGGCTAGCCAACTTTGCCCAGCCATGACAGACAGGGATGGGGTGAAAGAGAATGGTCTTGCATATCGGAATTTCACCGGTATTTCCGACGAAGCCCATGAGCCAGATGGAACTTCCCCCGAGCGTTAAAATTCTGCTCAAATAGAACACAAGTCACGGTGATGAAGCCCATCAAAACTCAGCTAGGTGAAGGGCAATTCAGCCATACGTCGGCCTTTTTCTGGATTCTTTACATCGTTTTGGGCAGGCAAGATTTTGATTGTGACTCGTATCGTCCTTTGCTCATTGCGCGAGGCAGCTGCAGCAGAGGGCTTGGGGCTGGCAAGCGCCCTATCGCACACTTCGCGCGTGTTTTTCTCAGTTTGATGCTTCGGCCCAGTGCTGTCTTCTTGCGACTTGGTAGATTCGAGTAGTGTTTATCATTTTTTTCCAGGAATCATTTCGAAATGTCTCATCCTGATCGCGGGATGGCGAAGATTGCAAGTGTAAACCTCGCACCGACATGGCTTGGGAATACTTTGCAAACGGGTTCTGTCCATACGGAGATGTGGCACTTTGAGGAGCCCATTGGTGACTAGGGACCATCAGCGCAGCGGAGTCATGCGCTCGCGAACCGCGCCTTGGCTCTCAGCACGGGATCGCGGCTCGGGTGGCGAGACCGGCCATGGTGCTACGGCTGGTGACTGGAAAACGCGCACCCACCGCAAGCCAAGCGAACAAGAACAACCAAGCCAAAGCTCCCTCGAACTGGGCACCTGATCTGAACTTAGTGGGAAAACCTGCTTTTGGATCAGGTTTGATTTGTTTTTTCTTTCTTTCTTTCTTTCCGGATATCAGGCTGCTTTTTTTGGAGGGTCTTTTCAGAACATGGGGGCGAGAAACCAAAGGGTATCCAACATTTGTTGGGTCCCCCCAATTTTGACAAATATCCAATATGGCTTTGGTCCAGTTCGGGGGGGTTGCAGATGAGGTCAAGCCACAGTCCGACGAAGATCTGGCAAGCCCGAAATCGGAGAGGCCGCTTGTCTGCTGGACGACTGTTTTTTCCTTACCACAGCTGATATCCACTGAGTGCTGTTGTTTGTCTTCTACACTGCGGGTTGGGGGTTGGGGGTCGCCCTCTTTTTGAGCCGCAACCGTTGCTCAGGCACCGCACCTTTGGATGGGTCGCACGCTTAATATTTGTGCAGTGCAGAACACATAGGGTTTTTTCTCCAAAATGGGGATCCCTGGTTGGTTTCCTTTCGGCTTCCTCTAAGAAACCAACCAAAAGGGGATCCACCATTTTGAGAAACTCCTTTATCTGCCCTCCACAGCCAGACTCGTTGCGCTTTGAGGTAGATATCCAACCGGGCTTGGAAGTGCAGGCCGATCACTAGGTTTTCGCTTTTGTGGGCATGAACTACCCCTGGGCTTCAGCAACCTTGAGGTAATCCAAAACAGAGCTCTGTCTGTTTCTGTCAGTCCTTTGCCAGTGTGACTGGTATTTCGGTTGCGTCCGGAAGGCATTGGATCCCGCCAATGTTCTGAAGGCCGCCTGACTGCACTGCATGGCTCATGGGAGGTGCAGATTGTAGCTGAGGACCATGGAATTCCGGAGCGGGTGATGCTCTCTTATCTTCAAGGAGAGATTGAGGGCGAATCGGCGGTCAAGAATCTGCCAGTTGCCGAGCTGCACAAAGAAAGCGCCGGTGCTGGAAGATTTAGGCGTCCACTTCCGCTTGTTGCATGTTGACTTTTGGCTTTGCCTGCACCAAGGCTGCTATCTTGCTGATCGTGTGGTTTCTGCTGATGAGCTCAAGCTTCATTGGCGAAAAAGCGCCTGCGTTTGAAGGCTGGGAGTGTTCTGAATCCCCGCCTGAGGAATTTGTCTCACGAGCTTCCTGAAACTCTGCAGAGCATCGAGAAAGCTATCGACTTTGATATTACAGAGACTCTTGGCAAACGACACCAGGGTGAGGCATTAGTTTTAAGCCAGCAGGCTTTCCAAATGAAATGGAAACCAAAAGGAGGTTGTTGGAACCATAGTGGTTTACATGTTCAGGATGGGGTTGGATTCACCCTGTCCAACATTGCACTGGGCTTTGCCCTAGCTGACACCGTACAGCATGGCCGACCTGAGTTGCCCAGGAACGCAAACTTCGCCTTTTCCGACCCGCTTGCCATGGGGCACAAGAATTACGAGGACACTTGGCACCTGAACGAGTCACAAGGCGTTGAGAATTTGCACGAGCCAGAAGACGTTGACTCCCTGAAACAAACATCGAACAGGGCCGATCCCTAGTTTGACTGATTCCCTTGTTCTTGGCTCTCTTTTGTTTCTGGGTTCTCGATATTTTCCGTGGCTGCCAGAAAGACGGGCCTTGTTTTAGCGGTAGACAAGAAGAATACACCGAAGCCTGGGGATTTTTCTTTGGGGGTGGCTCGAGGATGTGAACACCTTTGCGGACTGGTACTCCTGGATGAACTTGGGGTTCTCAGCGCCCTGGCGAGCACTCAGCCCTCACCAAAAGGGGGCGAGGTGCCTATTTTTACTCGACACTTGAAACGGGAACACTGTCACTCTCCAAACAAGGGCGGGATGCAGGGCATTTTTGTTTGGTTGAAAAGGGTGATCCCCTTCTTGTTTTTGGCCAAGGCTGAAAGGGCGTTTGGATCGAGCGGCCTAGACACTGGGTACTTGTGAGTTACAGATCCCTTTTTTTGTGGCCGGGGAGCTAACAGGGCCCAAGCAGAGTTGACCACTTTTGTGCAGATCGTCTGGTTTTTCAGATGAGCAATGAACAAATCACTGGTCCTCAAGCTTGAGTTTGGGGCAAACATTTGGGGGGACCCCGAATTGCCGCTAAAACCAAGGGTTGAGCCCGCTTTCAAGCATGTCCTCTTGGGGCAAACTTTCGTAATTCTGTGCGTTCCTCATACCGACGGACGAAATGACAGAGTCCACTTCGCACCGGTTGAAACCCTAGAACCGCTGGCCAACTCGGAGGCCATCTACTTCCCCATCAACGTGACCACCTCGGAGCAGTCGGACCTGGACCTGGGAGGGGTCAGCTTTGGCAGCGCCAGCACGCGCCACGGACCCAAAGATGCACTTCAACTGAGCCCCCCACTTGGCCATGTTACGCATTCTAGTAGTGAATTGGGGTGCCCGTCTAAGTCTTTATGACCATTTTGGTAGAACCAACGTCAATCAACGGGTTTCGGGTGGTTTCCCATTTGGGAAAGGTTGCGAAGAAACAAGACATGCCCCCGCAGCCTTGTTTCGAGCGACTTCACTGTCTTGGAATCTTAAGCGCCTTGATGTGCCGCATTCTGACCCGAAACGTATTCTCAGAAAGCAGCCGGAGTTGAGGCTTGAGCTTGTGGCAGCTCCACATGTGTGGCTGCACCAAGGTATTTAACGCACAACCGCAAAATCGGCGGTGTTCAACTTGCTCAAGAAAGGCCCGGCTGCCGTATGACCCATGCAAGAGAGTCAAGATGGCCATAGAAACCCTAGAGGAAACTCATGCAGGAAATTCTAGAGGAAGTTCGCGAACCCTCAAACACTTCCTGTTTGGTTTTCTGCGGACTTGTAAAAGTTAAACCCAGTGATTTTCAATGGCGAGTTTCCAAAGCGGCTGGTGGACATAGATCCCCTCCAGGGTGTCCAAAGGGTCCGGAACCCAAAGAAAATCACAGCTGGCTTCTTGGAGCCAGGTTATTCCCAACGCCCTGCAAAAATCCTACAGCCGCTTGGCAAGCTTCGCAGTGAGAGACAAGTTCGACATGAAAACATGACCGTGTCCACCAGATGAAAGAGGAAACCACTGTCGGAAATCAGACCAAGAGAGACCATTTCTTCTTCGTTTTTTTTTTTGGGGGGGGGGCCGGGGGGGGGGGGGGTTAGAGTAAAGTTCAGGTGGGTGGTTTTCTCATACGCAGAGCTCAGAGCTCTAGAGCTCTGAGGTCGCAAATGATTTGGGTTTGGAGTGCTTCGGGCACCTGGGCATGGACACACGATTGAAGCCTACAGAGGTGGACGTCTCGCAGGAGGTTGGGGCGCCATGTTTTTTTCGTTGGTCGAGCTCGTAAAAAACGGTTTCCAACAGGGCTCCCCTAAAATTGCTTGGTCTCCTTGTTCCCATGATCCTGCTCAAACCAGCTAGAGCCTTGCCCTCAAGTGGTGCACGATCAGTTTTTTGGACATTGCTCTTATGCCCCGGAATGTCCAATGTTTGAACATGGGAGAGAGGGATTTAACTGGGATTGCTGCAACGTCTCATGGCTCTAGCACCCCCCTTATTCCGCCCCACCCAGGTTATGCTGCCTGCTCCAGCCGTTAGTTGTACTTTTCTACACGAAGCTGGTTTTGAGTGTGCAACTGGACTCACAAACTGGCCTCTGCTTTAATTGAGGATTGTGGCATCCCAATCGGCCGAGTGTCGTTTTTCTGCGGAAAGATGAGTCGATTTGAAGAGCTCGACACAGCAAAGCCAATTGTAGAGCAGGTGGAATATTTAGGTGTGTTTCAACATGGGGTTCCCCCCAAAAATATTGTGTTGCCTTTGGTGTCCTTCTAAGCTAACAGAGAATGGGTTCCCTCAAGACACATGCATTTTCTTGCACATGTTTTAGACGGTTTTTCAAACGAAGCTGGTTACTTGGGTCAACATACTGGGACCCAAAATAGCAACCCCCCCCACAAACTACCCCTTCCCACGGTTCAGGGCACCATCACCAGGAGAAAATTTGAGGGGTTCAGGCGTCCACTTAGTCGACCAGTCTGCGAGTAGCTTTGAAAGTTCGGTCTACACTGCAGTGGTCTATCCATTTGGGATGTACATTGCGGGATGAGCTCTAAATTTCAACCACCCAGGGGGCGATTGCCTTGTCCTAGGCCACTGCTCATTTTGACCGGGGCTATGGCTGCCAGACTGAGGATCCGATGAAGTGCCCTCTTTTCACCAACCAAGGGTCTGGGATTCAGAACTTGGTCCTGTCGGTTTTCGTCGAGGTCCGATTTGAAATGCTCATTTGGCGCATCCCCAAATACGGTTCTTTTGTTTGGCACAATACCGCGATAGCGATTGCCTCCCAAAATTAGATGGCCCTTGGGAACATCTTTGTGGGGTCCAGCCAACTCCCACGGATGTGGTGGGAATGGCAGACGTTCTACGAAGACGTGAGCAAGACCGTGTGGCTGGAGCACCTCATGGAGTTCCCAGAGTCCAACGTGACTTCGCCTCACTCGTTTCAGGTCTAATCTTTTGGTTGGGGAAAACGTCTAGATGATCCATGGGACGGGGAACCTCTAAATTTGTCAACCACAAAAGTATCACAAGCCGACATCTTTTCCCCACGCCCTTTGTGGCAACACCATATTTTGATCGCTCGAATAGAGAATCCACTCCAAGGCGGATCTGGGAACAACAAGCAATGGGCAGTTTAGCCTTGTTTCACACCACCAGAAGCTTCCTTATTTTTCGGGCACCTTCTGGTTCCACTACTTGGTTTCACCGGGGGTATTGTACGCAACACCAAAACCCCATGAAAGCAAGTAGTATAACAGTAAGGCCAATATCAACCTTTATGCGCATGTCGGTACAACCGAGTTTTTTTGCGGCATTCTATTTTTGAGTCACACAGAACAAGGTCAGCAAGCAGCTGCGTGAGCTAGAAGAGACGGGCTGGCTGGACAACACCACATACCGCGTCAAGGCGTGCGGCTTTCCGGCCAGCGGTTGTCATATTGGGATCGGTTGCCGAAGGTTGGACCACCAGAGCCTTTTCGATCCCGAAAGGTGACAGGTGCTCAGGCACAAGGCTTGCTCGGACCTGTATGGGCGAGATCTAGCCTGAGATCGGGTCTTCAGGTCTTCAAGCAAAGAAGCTCTTTTCGGGTTTCCTTGAGCCAGTCAAGAGGCTAGTGTCAAGAGCAGAATCCCGATGTTCAAGGCTCTTCTAAACTGTAGGGGCTTTAAACATCCCCAAGTCATGAACATGTCAATTACATTGTGAATTGGTTGCGGTCCGCGAGCCAACTTCGTGGGGGTTTGCTCACCCGTACGCATGATACGAGCGATTTTGCTTGTGGACGACGAAGCTGACACCCTTGGAACGCATAGTTTTAGAGAAGACAGCAAGCAACTATCCGAAAAGCAGCAAGGACGTATAGACACGCATTTTTTTTTGGCAAAGAAACACTTCTAATGTTGCTTCCACATCGTTATTTGCATTTTTACATGGTCGGTTGATTGAGATGTAGTCCAGTTGTCCATGGCGATTGGTGGTGTAAGGAGCGCAACAATTTGGAGGGCTACATTTCTAGATGTTGCACGTTTCGAACAATATGTTTGAAGCCAAGTACAGATCATAAATTAGTCTTGACCAGTCTTGACGCTAACTAGCCGAAAAGAAACATATCAAGTGAGAGAAACAGCAAAGATACAGACCACCCAGCGAGGAACAACTTCATTGTTGTAATCACCTAGTGTCATCGGCGTGTGCGAGAGAGAGAGAGAGAGAGCACTTGCTCACAACTGCGGACCCTTTTCAGACATGGGCGAACCTATTCATGGTGCTGCAAAGGCAGCATTCACGCCAGTTCACAACAACCAGAGAAAACCTTCCATCTCCGAGGAGACAAGACAACTTCTGTGTGAGAAAGCACAAAAAGTCAAACAAGGATTAACCAGCCAGGCTGACAAAAATTGAAAGCACATTGCGCAAACACTTGCAAGAAATGATCGGACAATTGGAAATCACAGGTTCCAGATAGGCTACACATGGGAAGGCGTCAATGTTCTCCGAGGTAATCTTAAAGCTAAGCTCTGCAATTCCAAGACAGGGACGGCCACTAAATTCCGGAATCAACCACATTCCGGAATCTCAATTCCCGGAGCCAGCAGGAAAGAGCACGCCTGGGACGTTGGAGAGCTGAACGAAGTAGTCTCCTAACTTAAAGTACACTAATCCCTTTCCCCTAATAATAAACCGGTCCCTCCCCCCTATTAACAAGCTGTTCTCCCAGGGAAACATATTTCTATCATGAGGGGGCCCCTGTTCGTTTTCGGAGCCCGCATAGTAAAGGACATGCACTCCCGGAGCTCCCACAATGGGGTTCGTTGCAGGATTGAAGGTATAAAAGGGCCCCCTAACAGGGCACGGGCGGGAAAATACCTACTTTAGAATTGGTTTAGTATTGGCCTATTCTAAAAGTAGTATGTCCCCCGGATTTGGGATCTTCAAGAATAAATTGATTATCAGGGGGACCTTTATTATTAGAAAGAAGAGATTACTGGTCCCGGTTGAACCCCTGAAATGGCTCAACAAAGAAAACCGAGACCGAAAGAAACTTTAGAAACCTATAACGATGTCTTGCTGAACGGACAGTGGGTCAATTCTTTAAGCCTGTCAAAGATAGCACCGAATCTACAAACAAGGCGATACGGAAAAAAGGGACATTTGCCGCCCTACTGCCCACTACAGTTTTGTTTTTGATAAAGTCCTGGCGATTGACAACCAAAGCCCAGTTCGGGTTTCGGGGACGGGGGGGGGAGGGAAAGCACATCCACAACACAAGCCATATTTACCGCTCGGAGACTGATGGATATGGCAGAAATGGTACACACGCATCAGTAATATTTCTAGACGAGCAGAGCGCTTTTGCCAGGTAGTCCTACTGCGTTTGAGAACGCCACCGCATGTCTTACAAGCAACAGCAAACAGGTACTTGAACGCACAATTCCGAGTGGTCCAGGGAAAAAATAAGTCACAGAGCAAATCTCAGACATTGGGTAAGACAAGGCGTTTTTTTTGGTCCAAAACAACAACCACACATATGGAAACTCAGAATCCTAAACGTTTTTTTTTTTTTTTTTTTTTTTTTTTTAATATATATATATATATATATATTTATTTTTATTTTTTATTATAAAGAAGAAAGCAAACTGTTACCTGGCTGAGACTAACATGCATGGAGCAAGATCGCATTGATACATTCCATGAAGATGCTTCGACGCATGCAGGTACCACCTACACATGTAGATCGATGGACTACTATAACCAGACAGTAACTCATACTTTGATGGACATCTCAAACTAAAACATGACGGAGGAACATAACCTAGGATCTATTTTGGGATGGCCACAGAGCCAATGGAATAAACGTGGCATGTACGGATGAGTTGGCAAAGAGCAACTTAGCTGACATGCAAGGATGCATGCTGCCTGGATCCTCAGACTGTGTTTGATAGCAATGATTCCATGCGTATTTCCTCCTTGGTGGGGGGCCGAAAATAGACTTGCACCTTTTGGGAGCTTCTAGGATATTCAACCTTCAGAGAATTCTCATACATCAAATTCCTCATCGAATCAAGGCAACTATTTGTAACAGATGCGGGCTTCAAGTCATAGAGAAGTGACAACGCCATCTTGCCATAGTCTAAAAGACCTAGGGGAGCCAATTTCTGAGCTGGCAGCAGCAACGCTGAATTACTCTGAGTAGCGCTAAAAGCAGCAGGTTCTTGGGGACGTTCATTTCACTTCTTGAGATTGCACACAAGTACAGATGGTAAGCTTGAAGAGAAGCATTTACTTTACCAACGACAGAAAGAAGATCAGGTTCCAAAGGAGAAACTGCAGCAGTAAGGGAGCTCGAGCGAGAAGCGAAGCGCGCAGCGAGTTTTGGCAGGTCTCCTTCTTGACCTACAACGCGATTTATGTGGCACAACAGCAATGGCTGCGCTGCCTTGGTACATTTGGGTGTGTGTCTTTTTGGAGGCGAAAGGTAGCATTTTGTTTTTAGTTTGAAGGGGCATCAAAATAGGGAAACCGCCATGCTGAGGATTATCTCGTTTGATATTCCCATTTTTCTTTTATTTGAGGGGATTTCGTGCAAAGCCCAAGGATGTTCTAACATCGACCAGTGTGCACTTTCTCTTCGCAGTTTCAGGCAGGGTTTCCAAAAAAGGGAAAGCCTTTGTCCCGTTTCCCTCTTTTTTGTCGCAGGCCACATCTGGAAGCAGATTACTCACAGGCCGGAGCAGTGGTGTCGAAACATGTTGCAAGTTGGGGCTTCCCCAATTGATCCACCAGGTTGGTTAATCTGTGTTCAAGCAGGATAAGTAGGATGAACCCCAAGAGAACCAGGATCATTTCCTTTTTGTCAATTTTTGCCATTTGGATTGATCCAAACTGCTCTCAACATACGCCAAGGTTGGACCGCTTCGGCGACCAGGGGCATATGGGTTGCCTCAAAACTAGGGACCCCCCCAAAAAGGATGGGTTTGCTTTTAGGCACAACATTTGTTTTTGCCCCTGGAGCTGACCGCAGGTCGGTGAATCTCAATGCTCACGGGTTCTGGGATAGCTGGCTCTACGAGGCCGGCTTTGTTCTCGCGGATGCTGGGAAGAGACCCCTGACCAGCAACGGGGGGCTGTCAATTGGTCCGAAAGGCGACCTCCCAACATTTGGGGGGCCTGAGATGCGTTTCGTGGGCCGACGCGTGACAGCAAGCCTACGCGTGATGCCAGCACCCATGAAGAACGGAACCGCCTGCGCTGCACAAAGGGTAGCTTCGCTTTCATTTTTTGAGCCAGGCAAACTGTGCGACACATTCCCTGCCGCATGTGCACAAGTCGGTAGAGCCTCGATTCCCTTGTGAAGCATGCAAAGCCACTGATATATCATCATGCCGTACATGATCTGCTCGTGGAGCAAGCTACTAGTATACCATCACATTGTAAATGATTTGCCTGGGTACTCGCAAACTGTTCAAGCTGACGCGTGGTGCCGTTTTTTCTCCATGCTGCAACTTGTGCAAGGCCCAGAATACTTGTTTGCTTTTTGTTGGCCTTAAAGCAGGAATCGCTTGAACTGTGTTACTATGAACAAGTTGTTTGAGGATCAGCACAAGGCAGATCATCCATGTTATTCGCCGAGTTGATCGGCGACAGGTACTATTCTTCGGGCATATCACGATACTCTTCTTCAACGAAGGCGGGGACTGCTGATAAGGCACGGCAGCCGGACTGACGAGGGATATCTCTGGGCATGTTTGTTTGTGTGTGTGTGTGTGTGTGTTTTAATAAGGCTTACCTTTTGTGAGGTTGGTTGAAATGGAAGTAAGAAGGAAAGCCAAAGCCCATTTTTGGGCCCAACGAGTCACCAAGGCTACGAAGCCTTGGCTGGCTGGCGTCGCAACAACTATAGCGTCGTCAAAGCCTGGCAACTTGGTTGAACTTTATGCGAGCCACGTTCAACAATCATGTAAATGAAGGTGAGCAAAGCAAGACCCAACGAGAAATAGGTGCGGACTCCCGGTCTTCGGTAGACCCTTTTATACCAGGTTTTGATTGCAACTCGTCCACTTCCTTACCTGGCAGCTCTTTTTGGGCCGCCAATGGACTGAGGAGGGAATATTGGAATGTTTGGAACGTGGTGGACTGGGTATCGATTGTCCTGGCGTATGCGATCATGATCACCTGGATCTGGCAATGCCTTGAGCAGGTGCGGAGCTGCAAAAAACATGGCAAGCGCGTTTGGCCAACCGATTCGGGGCGATTCGTGGGGAAGCCTCTGCGATTCGTGCGAACACCTTTGCTGACGGCAAACTCTTCGCTTTCGCCAGGAGAACCTGTCGGAGTTCCTGAAGGCCGGCACTTTGCGTTGCCATAGGGAAATAGTCCATGAGTCAATGAGTCCAGAAGATTGATCTTGGTATCCTCCTGTGCCTTCTGTTTGAGGGAAGCGATGGGAAGCGAGGCCTACTGGGGTCTTCATTCGAATTGCCGGAATTCTGCTGGCATTGGCAGCGATCCTTGCAACTTGCCGAAGCAGACTTTTTTTAATTAGAAGCTGGTACACCATGTACACTACCCTCTTCACCTTGAAAACTGAAACCCATTTTTGCTGGGTTTATTTCCCTGTGACGACTAGGGGCGCTCATGGTTGGGGCGTCAGGGTGGCTGCAATCGACCAAACCTGCTTGTAGGATCTTGTAGGAGTATGGTATGAACCTCCTATCATTCACAAGAACCCAAAATATAGTGGTAGAAGGTCATTCCCAAACTCAGCAAGACGCAACAGAATCACCAGCTTGGTGTTTGCTTTTCGCTCAGGTCTGGAAGCCAGGGCCTACGATGCGAGACTCTTCCAAAAACTAGAAGACCTGGGATACGTCATCAGGCGCTGCTTGATATGAGAAACTGTCAATATTTGCCGTCATCTACTGCAGGAAAGGGGACGCCACAGCCACATGCACCAAGATACAACTAGGCATATGGATTACTCAAGTTCCAATGTCACTTGGGGAGACCTTCCAACTATTGACTGTGGCTCACGTGAGTTGGCCAAAGTTCTCTCGCAGGGCGAACCGTTGGTTGTCTGGCTTCTACCCGGTCTGCATCATGCTGCGATTGCCGCTGGGCGGGAATTTGTTCAAGTACCCTTTAAAAATGGCCGATCTGAAAAGGGCAAGAAGACGGGGATGGCGGGGGCTTGGAGTACCTAAAGCACTGGTTCCACCCCAAGCTTCCCATCCCGTGCAAAACCGGGCGGAAACGGTAAAAGGGACCCAGGGACCCTTTGGACATCGTGGGGATTGTCCACCAATGACTTCGGCAGTTCTCTGAAACTCATAGGCTGCCAGAAGCCAGGTTCAAGGCCTTCGCCGCGCAGCCGCGGCTGGCGATCGTCACCAAGACACTGGCGCTGGCGGCGAATGACCTAACGCACTTTGGCATCGCCGCGGTCTCAGCTAGTACCGTCAATAGCCACCAATACCCACCACCTTGTTTTAAGGGAAAGGAATGTTGGACCTTCTCAACGGTAGGAGATGAAGACTTCCCACGGGTGAGAATTGCATTTCCAGTATCGCTACTTGCAACCATGGCCGAACAACGTGATCAGCTCACCACAATTACTGGCTGGGGGGGGGGGGCGGCAAGCCAGTTTTCCAATGTCGTGCTGGTGAAACATTTGTAATCTGCTTCTCAATCAGTGAGCCCCAGGTAGCGGTGGAAGCGGAAGGGCTTCCCGGTCAACAATTTTCCATGTCCTTTGCAGGAACCTGACTGGGGCACGACATACGGGTTCCTTCTAAATGAGGGCTACCATGACAGCGTCCCGTGGTAGGCTCGGGCTCCACCCAAGTCTACCAGGAAAAGGGTGTTTAGACAAATGTACGGTTGTAAGCCGCGAAGAAGCGTGGCCTGAGAATGCTGCTTGTGCCTGCTGGAGCATGACTCAGCGATCTTACTCCGGGTGTTTCTCTCCATTTTTTCAGGACTCACAACAACATGCTCACACACACACACACACACCAGGGGACTCTCTGAATTTTGACCGTGGCTCGGGTGTGTCTCTTCTATTGACCCGGCTCCTGACCTCAGCTTGGTAGAACCAAACATCCTCTCGAGTTTTGGGCGCTGCTCGGTTGTTTTTCTCCATCTTCCTCCAAACAGAAAAACAGATAACTCTGGGGTTCCTTTGGGGCATGACCCATTCGGAATCTTGCCACGTCGACTCTAATTTTCCCACGGACTCCCCAATGCTCCCTCGTGCTCCCAGGGAAACATTCGTAATTTTGCCCATGGCACGCATGGGTTCCTTTTTATGGTACCATGAGAACGTGTCTCCGTCTTTCTGAGGGTGGCTTCAAGTTTACCCTCAAACAGTAGGGCACGCCCTACTTTTCCATGTTTGCTAGGTCAACCAGTCGTAATGTTACCGTGGCTCAGGCGTTTCTCCATCTTTCCACAACAGGCCTTTAGACAACCCTACGGATTCTTGGGGCATGGCCGACAGTTGACCAGTCATGAAGCTTTTGAGAGCATTTTGAGAACTGGTGATCCTTTCTTATGGAACCTACAACGCCGTTCCCGGCAGTCTTCAGGTGTTTCTCTCCATCTTTTTCACCTACGTCACCATGGGCATGGCCTTCTTCGGCCGCGAGATCGAGTCCTTCGCCTCCTTCGACCGTGCTTGCCTGGCGCTGCTGGAGGCGCTGCGCCTCGGAGACGGGACCTTGGGGGCTCTTTGCTCTGGGCTCGAAAGGGGAGGGCAGGAGGGCACTGAACAGACAGACTGTTTGACGAAGCTGACGCCTTCCGTTTCGCCCGATGGATTTTGGAAGAGCAACAAGCAGGTTTGGGGTCGGAAAAAGCGGGTCCCAAAATGGGTCGCCCTCTTTCTTCGGGTCGAGAGGGAAACCAAGGGAAACCACAAGTCTCCTCTTATCCAAACAATTGGAAGACCCAACATGGAGGGTTTACCTTTGGTTTCACTTCAAAACAACCTCAAGAAGGATAGCCTCAAAAGGTCACACGATTTTCCTTTGAACCTTTTGATGGAAATGACAATGCCCCCTCCAACCGCAGAACACGTCTCGCAGAGCGCACCTGTCTGAGAGGTCGGCCCAACAATCGGGCTCTGGGATCAAAGATTGCTACTAGGGACTTTGGATACAAGCCGTGGTCATACCCGTCAAATAGGCGCTCCCAAATGAGGGTCACAGTACCTTCCAAGAAGGCTGCTGCCAATCCCATTGGCAATTCCAAATCCACGTGGGGAGTTTGCCTCCGGATTTCCACGTAGTTTTTCCCAATAGCTGAAAGCCATGCCGGAGTGGTGCTTTTCCGGGTCTCCGTACAGTTCTCCGGGTTGCTGTTGGGGATACCTGGGCTTCCCTTCTAGTAAATGGGAAAGCAGCGTTCACGAAGAAGACGCTGCGACTTGTTCAGCGACCCTCCGTGGACTTCGATGTTAGGCATTTGACCTGATGCTAAATAGATCATTTCCTATGTAACTACAAGGCGAACCGCGGAACCACTCCTGCTTGGTATGGTTTCCTGCGCATCAATCCGAAGAACGCAAGTAGGGGGCTTTGCAATGACCTTCGGCGACTCCAAGGATGGGGGAATTCAGCGTGGAGGAGATGGAGCTCAGTGGGCGACCGGTGCCTGGACACAGAGAGCTGCACGTTGCCGGGTGTCGGTCGGAGGGTCTGGGGAGGGTGTTTGACGGGATTGACTGAAAATACTAAATATTACGACCCCCCCTTCCCTCGAGAAAACAAGTTTTGCCTTTGGCCTCGCAATCGAACAACCTCGAAAAGGGGACCCTTGAGCAAATACCCACTCACTTGCTTTTCGCCGAGATGGAAAGGGTAGAACTGACAACTTGTTGTAAGTTGAGTTATAAGCGGCCCCGTGGGTTGGGTGCAAAGATCGACTAGCTTTGGTTTTTGCCCTTGCTGTTCTGGCTTTGCGTTTCCGCTCGAATCAGTTTTCATCTTTTCGAAGACTTCCTCGATTTGGCATCGATACTTGCCGCTGGCGTGAAGCAAGCGCCTTGGCACGAGCCATGAGAGCGAGATCAGGTTGCATTCTTTTTCTTCGGCACCTACATGATGGCTGCGGTTCTTCTGCTGCTGAACATGCTCATTGCCATCCTGATGGATGTGTACGGGCAGGTCTGCGCACTTGAAAGATGATCAAACAAACATTGGCCCCGGAAACTCATTGGGATGGACCACGGAAACTCAGGGAAACTAAGGGTCTCTATTTGGAGAGACGAGAGATGCACATTCACTTGCAGCTTTCAGGTGGCGGCTGGATCACGAACCAGCGAGTCCTTGTGGTCCGAGTGCTGGGATCCTTGGACTAGTCTTGGTTGTCGGGAGAACGTGACCCTGAAAGAACAACATGCCCTGTAGTTTCTTTTCCCCCAAACCCATGAGAATACTGAGAACCAGGTATTGCGGAGTTTGGTTCACCCGACCCATTCTCTTGCCCACCAGCTATGCGGCAAAAGGAAAGGGCCCGTTTGTTGTTGTTTCTCGGGAAACGAACACTGCGCTTCTCGCCAACAACACAATTTCTCTTTGCTCGGCACGCATGAGGACATAATGAGACGTGGTATGAGAAAGTGGACCGGTGAGCACACCCCGCTTGCAGATGTGCCTTGGAAATTACAGCGTGGGTATGTTTCCATGTTTTTTGCACCCCTCCAGGTGGTTCCCAAAGAGGGGTCTCAAAATTCGACCCGTTTGCGTGTGGCACCCGAACGCAGGTGGTCAAGAAATATGTGGAGAAACACGGCGAGGAGAGTATGGAAAGCAACAAGGCTTGGCCTGAGATGAGCATAGGATAGCATATTTTGTCTCCGGGTGTTTCTGTGTGTATATGTTTTATTTTAGTGGTTCCCAAAATAGTTAGCTCCAGCTTCCTTTTGGTTTCCTTTCACCTGATGAAACATCTGACTTTACCCGAGTCTTTCGTCCAAAGGCTGCCGTGCCAGGTCATTTTTGTGGAAGAGGTGCTAGACGCCGTGCCAGGCACAGCAGCTCACAATGTCACACGCACACGCACTCAGCATCC
>CAUJNA010001824.1:486327-516327 GCA_963377175.1 Effrenium voratum
TTGTTCGCATCCGAAAAGATCCCATGTGTGATCGTCGAACCCATTCTTTGGGGTGTCCGGCTCTTTCTTTTTCATTGCCGCATGCCATCGCCGCTTCAGCTCAGGCAAGTGGCACAGGTCCAGTCTCGACTTGCAAGTGCTGACATGAATGTGCAGTTGGCAGCAGAAGAGGTGGTCAAAGCAGGCCGGTCGGCTGGTTTCGGCGTGCCCTTTGACCTTCGGACACATTGGTCCGGAAGTTCTCTTTGTTTCCTGGGGCCAAAGGGCCAGATGGCACTCGTTGCAGGTATCTCTGTGGAAGTGCTGCTCAAAGCCTGCGGCATCATTTTGGAGCCTCAGGGCAACCAGATGTTCCCGTGTGGGGTTGAATGGTTGAACCTTTTGGTCAAGAAGTGAATTTTTATGGGAACAGGGCAAAGGGGCCGCTCGAAGGCCATGGAAGATATCCCAGTGTGAAGGATGGTGGCCGGTCGCTTCGGTTTGGGATGGGAACGGGGTCCCCGGTAAACCTGTACCTTTCAGCGGGATTTCGAACTGTTTCAAGTGGCGCAGCTGAGGATCATCACAAGTCCGAATGGAGCGAAAGCAGTGGCTTATCTTCAAAGGAAACTGTGCCATGTGTTTCTCTGCTGGACATGCGCAGCGAGCTTTATCACCGCGGCGTGAAACACGAAGCACGATTGGCATTGAGCCACAAGCAAAACCCAGGAAAGTGCAGGTTACCGTCCCAACCAAAAACAGAAGCGCCCGAAATGAATTCTTAACCTGGGTCAAGTCAAGGCCTTAGGTTTTGCATAAAGGGTCAAGCCCTTTACCAGGTTTTGATCAGTCCCATTTGAGGCAAAACACAAGTGACAGCCTTGCGGCACATCATCTCCTCGGGAGAGCTGCTGTGCGCCGAAGACAAGGAAATCATGATGCTTAGAGCTCAGAACGGTGGGTCTTCCTTTGGTTTCTCCACGGGTTTCGGGGGTCTTAAAATGCTTGTTGGGTTTTCCTTTGGTTTCCCTGAACAACTCCAACAAGGATACCTGCTATCATGGGATCTCATTTGAACCTAAGTATCGTGTATTTCAAGATTCGCTAAACATGGGCTAGAATCAACACATATTCGTGTTTGAGGCAGTCATTGGTGGCTTCATCAGGTGAAGGCAAAGCAGCACGGAGATCATTTGTGGCCTAGGTGTCAGCTTTGATGCGCTGGAGCACGATACTTTTTCAACCAGTCCGAGACAGTCCCTGAGCCAAAGTGCTCCTTTTTGGCCTCTGATTTTGCCAGACTTGTGGCGCAGAGCGATCACGCTACAAGAGTCGTTTAGTTCGATCTCACCTGCATGCGTAAAGCCACCTGCTTTTAGTTTGGACTTTGTCAACTTCATGCCATTGACAGTGGCTCGAGTTTCCCTGGCCCTCACCTCGTTGGCTGTGGGCAAAAGTCGTTTGAGCCACAGATTCCACTTCAAAGAAGCGGAAGGAAAAGCGCCAGCCTACCGAGTGACCTCTTTCTTTGCTGCCGACCAACCGGTCATCAGAGGCATGATCAACCGGCAGGTTTGGGGTTGGGAAAGCATCCCCTGACGGTGTTTCGGCCGCCGCACCATAGGCTGATGCCTTCGAGCGGTGGGTGGATCTTCGATCAGCCGCTGCAGGCGTGACATGGGTGTTGTGGGTCTGCTGGTTTTAAGACTGCTTCTCTGATCTTCTTAAATTTCAGGTGCCAAACAACGGGCTATAGTCCTCCTGAAAAGCCTCTTTTCAGGATTGTGGTACCCTTTTTGCTGCTTGTCTGTAAGGGAAAGAGCAAAGGACAATAAACAGCCCGTTTCGAAAGGCGTGGGGGTCCACCTTTTGAAGACACACCCAAACAGCGCTGTGGCAAGCTCCAGACTCATTTACGGGCTGCATCTAAGGGCAGCCGCCAAGTTGCGGTGGTCTTTGCCGAAAGTCAAGCACATTTGGTTCATTGGTGGGCCATGACACTTTTTCTGGGCTATAGCACAGTTTAAAATTGCCATACGTAATTCAATGACGCACGAATAGAGGCGCACCTTCGACACGAAACATGAGGCTAATGTCAAGGCTAATGTCAAGGCTTCATAACAATTCAACCAGTTTCCTCCACCTACCGACTGGTTCTTTACCTGCGCACACAGGCTGAGGAGGGACCCCCACAAAGCGGAGAAATCTGCAGTATGGGGGGGGGGGGGTCAAAACCATGGCCCCTGACAGACGATGATATGTTGTGCCGCCTTTGCAAGAGGCTCAAAACGGGTCCACGGCTTTGACCACCTATATCAACAGCAGAGTAGATCAAAGTGGATCTGAGCAGGTCCCAACGGGGCGGGCAGTTCTGGCAGGTTCCATCATAGCCAGGATTTTTTTGGGACCTGGGCATTTGGACTGGGGGGCTCAAGTGAGTGTCTCTGAAAATTGAGGGTATCCCAAAGGGAAGCCGAGAGGAAACCAGGTGTGGGGTCACCATATTTTTACACGAGCAACAACAACCCACGTTGGTCAAGAAGAGCAGATTTCCCCGCACCGTCTTTTCCAGTCGTCAGGCGTCTTGCGTGCGGAAGCCAACCAAGTACCTATGCCCGTGCTGCGCTCGGGTTTACGGTCGCTGCACTGTGTCGTTCTGCCGAGTAGAATTGCTGGTGCAGTGGCACATGGGAGTATCTCAAAAAGGTGGACTCCCTTTTAGTTGGTATTTAGAGGAAACCACCATTTTAGGCCCGTGTAAGGACGCAGCTGGAGACGTGGATGCGATCCAATCAGGCTGAATTACATGACTGAGACAGGCGGATTGGTTTTGTGCTGTTAAGCCTGGATTCAGCACCGACAGGCCACCAAACTCCTTCAGCGCAGGAGGCTCTTCGGCAGCTTTTCATTGAGAGGTACCAGATGGCCAGAACTGTCTGCTTGGCCACAAGGGCCATGGGCCATGTTGCTAGTGCCTCTTTTCGCGGGCGCAGGTGTACAGCGCCCTCCCTGAGCGAGTGCAGTCTAGATTTTTGCGTGGCCTTTGGCCCGGCATGCAGCTTGGATGGCAATGCGTTTCAACTCGTACCGTCCACACCACTAGGTCAGCAAGGCCCCAATAAGGTCTGTTTGGAGGAACAGCCGCACACGACATTTCAAGCCCTGGTTCACCCTTGTCTCTCTTTGATCACCAGCCATGTCAACTTTTTTCCTGTAGTCTATATTCCTCCCTGCACGTTCAAGCGGCGCACGTGCGCATGGGCACCATGCCCACGCACGCCCATTTAGGGATGCGTGTGTGTGTGTGTGTGTGTGTGTGTGCATACGCAAACGCCAGCACGTCAACACACCGATAGACCATCACACTTGTGCTGTGGTGGACACTTCCCTTTACCTAGAGTTGGTAGGAGCAAGATAATACCATGGCCCGGCCCACTTGACCGGCGCCCAAGGCTGATTCTCCTCGCCCATTTTAGTGCTTCTACTCCTGTTTTAATAGGGACTCAAAGCCAACTTTAGGACAGTGCCCGGAGTTGAAGCCAATTGAGGCGGGACATCGCGGGATCTTCTGGCCGTCTCTTGCTGACCTGGACCGGAATCGAAGGGTTGTTCAGAAAGTGGATGCCTTCTTTTGAAGCTGCTAACCCCTTTAGGGAAAAGTGTGGTGAAATGAGTTAGCCCGTGGACGCCCCAAATCGTGGCCCACGCATTTCTGGAACATCTCACATGAGTGCGAACTGTACCTGTTGGTTGGATATGCTGACTGATTGTTACTCACTTTGTCGTTAGGGTCCAAACTTGTGACCCTTTCTTTTGGCACCCTCACAATGACTGGGCCGGTATCCACAGACGATGATTAGGAACCGAACCGCGGTCGCCTCACCCACGATCACCGAATCTAATGAGTGAAAGGCGAGCACTTGGTGGGGGCCTTGTTGTGCAACCTGTTTCTTTAATTGTCCTTCACTGGCTTTCAGGCAAAAGAAACGGGTCGGGTCGAGAAGCTCACTTTTGCGGCCGCAACAAACTCGCAGGACTGGGGGCAAGGAGTCCAGCACTTGGCTTTTGGAATTTGGCACCATTTGTTGCGACTTGACAAAGCCAGGGTAGATGAAAGGTACTGTAAGGGCCAGTTGGATGAAATACAAGGAATCAGTGACCAAGCCATGACGGTCGCGCTTGCATCGCCTTCGCTCAGGTTCGTGCAGTTGGCCCAGAATTTGGCCTTGTCCATCAAGAAGCATGTGCCGAGTAAGAAGCTCGGCATTTGTTGGAAATTCAAAGAACCTGCTTACTCAGGCTTACGATGGTTGTGGACCCTGTAGGTATTTTGGAACCATGACTCTGGCCGAGAGGTTTGATGGCAGATTTGATTCATCCTGCATTCTTGATTCTTGAATCTTTTTGCGAACAGCTCCACGGAAATTGTGCGTCAGTTGGAGGTTTGCTGCCTCATTTCTGCGTCGTCGCTCTCGATGATGCCGCAGACGCAGATTTGTGAGTGATGCTGACAGCCGGCTCTAGCATGTCCTTGCCATGGTGAAATGTTGTTTTTTTGTTTCTTCTTTTTTTCACTCATGGCACGGCCTGGGAAGTGAGGAAGCCGAGATGCAGCTGCGCTCACATGGCATTTGTGCCGGGCGCCTTCATTGCACACCGACATGATGATGAGAGCCAGCGTGCCCGGTTCTTCTTTTGTTGCCAAGGCCTTGATCAGTGAAGACTCGTTGGCAGCTCATTCTGCGAATCCGGGCACAGATTTGTCACAGGTTTTTTGCGCTGTTTGGCTGCTTTTAAAGCATACGTTCGCAGACTGTGGAGTGCATGGCCCCCATGTACCTGCGGTGAGGCTCGTGTCAGACCCTGACCGTCCGCGCCCAAGCTGGACTGGCTTGATGTTTCGAAAGTAGATCAGGGGCAAAAATGATATTATCAGCCAGGCGGGGCTGTACGAGTGTGGATTCATCCTTGTATCGCTCAAGTTCGGCTGGGTTCCCCAACATCCTGTTCTTGCTCTTCAACATGCAGGGAACCCATGAAGGACCCAGCCGGGAATGTCCTGGATTTGCTCGAGGGGGTGGAGGGTGGAAGTTGAGGAGAGCCCTGCGAGGTGTCTTCGTGGATTTGTTGAGGCTTGGTGGGGCTCGGTGAGGTAAACTAGTGAACCGTGCATATGAGAACCATTCGAGCCATCAACAGGTGCCAATATCGGCCCGTCGGATTCTTTGCATGGTTTTGTTTCGGGTAGACCATTTTAATCCCAGGTTTCTATCCAGTCATCTACAATTTTTCCCCAAGGACCAGGCCATTGCTCTTGCCCCAATTTCTTGGGGATTCCGGGCGCCTCCTTGTAACTTGAGGTTTGAATTTCCACAGCTCGTTCAGCTATGGGGTTTCCCAGGGCTTGTCTCCGTTCCGGAAGGGTTGAGAATACCT
Organism: Effrenium voratum; assembly: GCA_963377175.1. NCBI lineage: Eukaryota > Dinophyceae > Suessiales > Symbiodiniaceae > Effrenium > Effrenium voratum. The sequence continues at coordinate 491,743 of CAUJNA010001824.1, forward strand.
GGGATCTGTTCCGCTTCTGCTTTTTTGAGGCTGGGACTTTAAGAAGCGCCTGCTGGGCGCTGGCCTGGTCCTTGGCCTGGAGGTGCGATGCGACGGGAGGCGACGGGTTCTAAAGGGAAAGCAAAAAGGACGCCAAGTTTTTTTGGGGTCCCCTGAACAAGACACACCCAGTTGGCTGAAAAGATGGTGAAATATGCAACTCCACAACTATAAGGCCAGTTCTTTCAACTTGACATCATTATTGTTCATATTATTTGAAATGTTCCTTCCGAAGGCGGCGGTGCAACAGGCATCTACTTTGAAAAGCAGTCAGCAAACAGGCCAAAACATAGATGCTGAAAAGCCAAGAGAACGACCAGAATCAGGAGAGCATCATCGTGGTACGGTCACAGAACATTGAGGCTGACAGATGTGGCAGAAAATGGGTTCGACAATAAAATGTATAAGAACATCGATGAACCGTGATCAGAGCCTGTCTTAGCTGAAGCAAAAAGCAGGCCTGTCCCAGGATCCCAAGCAGTTTCCTTCAACATATCCAGAAGTTTGTTTTCCATTCAACAAGAGAAGGGCGAGCGAGCTCTAATTTCCCACACAAGCCGGGGTACCACCCAAATGTCTAAATTTGGGCGGTGTGCATTGTTGCTCACTGCAAATAGATGCATAGTATTGGCAACGTGAACTTCCGCAGTACTGGAACTTGCGGGTGATCGTCAAGACTGGATGCGCTGAAAAAGCTGCGAACAAGGTGGACAACGATCGTGGCAGAAAACCTGGCCCTGTGCGTGAATTTGGCTATTATACATTTGCGCAAACCACTGCGGTTGCGACGCCTGTGCGGAGCGGTCTCGCGGAGCCGGGGTTATTGGCGAGGCCACGCGTCGTGGCAGCCTTCAAAAAGAGAACCCTCTGCACACTTTCGGTTGGTCGACCATCAAAATATTGCATTTCTTGTTCTCTCTGCTCCATTTGCGGACTTTCGATGGGTTGACCTCAAAAAATATCGTGGTTTTCGTTTTTCATTGCGCACGCGTGACCCTCTGCGGACTTTCGATGGGTCGACTCCGCGACATTCGCGGCGTTTTATGTTTTTCATCTCAAGAGAAAGAGAAGGAGAAGGAAAAAGACAGAAAGATAAAAATAACGATAACTGTAAGTCTCATGTTTCTTGAAAGCCTTGGTTCTGCTCCAGGTCTTGGGTATGGCTCGTCAGTGGGAGCGGGGGCGGGGGGACAAACATTGTGGCTCTGCTCTTGGTTTCCCTGCTTCAAACCGATCTGAAAAGCTGATTGGCGATGTACCTGTTGACCAGCTAACTTGTTAAGTTTTGTTAGCTAGCTGGCCATCCCTGCATTCAAAGGAGTTCTCGCAGCACCTCGCGGCCAAGCTGTATGTCAGACCCATTGATGCTACCTCTCGCCAACCCAGTGCTTCCTATATTTCTGCTTTTGGCATCCCAGTTAAATTAAACTCACTCTTGATTGCCCATGTTGCCATATTCACATCACAATAAAGGAGAAAGTAGGGAACCCAGACACATTATCTAACAACACATCTGGTCTGTTGTTGGCTTGGGGAGGACGAGAAGGCCGTCCCATGTCTGTCTAGTGAAAACCTTCATTATTTGTGCGCTCGAATGCTTCGAGTGTCAGGTTCTTGTTCTGGATGCCGACTGCGTGATTCTTCAAGATCCTTTTCTCAACGTGTGGAACGTCTGTGCCTCAGAGTGCGAAAGGGCGCCGTGCCGACAGCCAAGACCTGGGCCCGCCTTTTCCAAAGGATTCGCCTCCGTCATTTTTTTTGTCCGTCGGAGCGGACTGGCCAGGATTCGGACTTAGAGACCGGGACGGACCACATGTTCCCGGAGCGGGACCTTTGGCAGCCCCACATGAGGCACTAGAACTTCAGCTTGGGGCAGAGCGATTTTCCTGAACTGGAGCTTGCAAGCCCCAGAAGTGGTTGGTGGACATGACCCCCCAACCTAAATGATGTCCACAAAGGGTCCCATTGGGATCCCGCCCCTTGAGAGGCTGGAAGAGCATCTCAACACGGGCTTCCTCTATGCCAACGGCAAAGGCGCCTCGGATGCTCCTGAATTGGCTCCAATGCTCCATGCTCAAGAACCATTCACTTGCTTCGGACCTTGGAGCCAATGCGATTGGGCCATTCCTGATGCTAACTCAGGGATGGTCCAAACTTGGCGTACAGGTTCAAGAGCCATTTTCCCAGCTGACTATTTCGGGGCCGGCTTTCAGCTGCGCCACACACATGTCTCTTTCGCGCGCTCAGCTCGGGGTGGGCGGCTGCTCTGCTTTTTGGTCAGCGCCTCGAGACAGGTTTGAGAGAGATTGATTCACAGTGCAGACCTCCAGTTCGTTTTTCTCTTCCCCCTTTCTTTTCTCCAACCCAACAGGATATCCTTTTTCCTGCGGAAATCCATTGGAGGCCTGGGTGAGCTGAGTTTGTGGTTGCTAAAAAGTCCCGCAGCAGTTGCAACAGATGTCAGGGTATTCGCAGGTCAAAATGGAATGCCGTGGGACACTCAACCAAGTACCACCCGTAGAAGGGGTGGGGTTACTCAGCAAATGCCAACGTCGGCAGGGATTGGACGCGGCCTAGGCAAGCTTCTTGCACATTTTCGCAGAGCCGGATTTGCTCGGCCTCCCGTGCTGAGCTGAGGCTTGTGTGGGCCAGTCAGCGCTCAAAACTCCCAAGCCTGAACGGCCAAAGCCCCTATTTGCTATTTCAGTAGGTCGTTCTTTTACTTTGTTTCATGGGGCGTATACTAAGGCCTAACCTTTAGAACTGTGTTGGTACTAACCCAAACTCAATGGGTTTTAGGGACTTTCTTAGCGCGCCTTTGACCTTGGAGCAAGATTAAAACTTCTTGGCTTGCGGAGCAAGTGACGATATCGACAGCTCACATTGTGACTACATGTGATAGTGAATGTCAAAGTATTATGCAAGCTGTTTTGGATACAGTTCACGTCTTGAAATCAATGCCTAAGTGCTGTGACTGGCGATGGGTCTGAAACGTTGGCCCACGAGCCCTTCTTGCCCTCAGGGGCGACTCGGTTGAGGCGCGACTTCTTTGATCAGCGGGCCTTCAACAAGTTCGTGACTGGCGCCAAGTGCCTTTTTTCCCCCGCCGGAAGGGGCGTGTTGTTTTTTTCCAGGCATACCAAGGAAATCCATTATTTATAAGAAGGTCCCCAGAAGTCCATGGGAAACGGGCCCGAGGCTGATGCATCTGGCTGCGGCGCCTCCCATGGCTCAGATCCGGTACGGCAAATCACAGGCAGACTGCGGTTGCCTTTCAATGCAAATGCCAGTATCATTCGGAGTCAACGGTTGTAATCCGAAATGCCACGAGGCCGCCCTTTGTTTTTCTCGAGGTGGAGCTTCCCAGCTGGCCGCCGGAGCGTCTGGCCGTGGCTGAGATGCTCGGAGAGGTCTGCGGACTCTGCCGTTCAGAACGGGCCCCGGTTCGAATGAGCCAAAGGGTCAAATGGGTGTTTCTCCAAATTGGAAAACCCACCCATGGGTTGTTTCGCTTTGAAGCCAATCAGGAGCCCTTGGCCTGTCTGTTTTGTCTTATGGTTTCGGATCCCTGCATGGCTCTTTTCTTAGCCGAGCGAGGCCAGCCAGCCTTTAGTGATCAGAGTGCAGACCTCAGATCAAAGCGCAGTGACTTTCTGAGAGGAGAGCTGAAACTTCAGATCCTGAGGCACTTGGGCAACGGACCGCCTTGAACTAGACCCTGCACTAGAGATGTGACCCTTTCGTTCTACATGGTCTCTTAAAGTCGTACCCAATCATGAATCACGGGGCAGCGCAGCTTCCAACGTCCAGATTGCCATGATCGATGTTTGACTTTTCACGTCTGCCAGCAGCTCAAAGAGGATTCTGTCCTTGCGCCATGTTCTCAGGAGCAAATTGTCTATTGATCACTTATGATGGCGGGACGAGCTCTAATGTTCCCACAAACGCCAGCAGCTCGCTGGATTTTGGCGTTGACCCAGCACTTTGAGTGCAAACCATTGCCAGGTCTTGGATCCCGAGGCGCAGGGATTGGGTGTGAATAAGGATAGGGGACCCTTTGGACATGGTGGGGATTGATGTCCACTAACCACTTGGGAGTTGGTTTGCCATAGAAATTAAGCTAATTCATAGCCACTTGTGCCATGGTCAAAAGGCCCGGTTGGTGATGCTGATGGAGCCCTTGAGAAGACCGTGAAACGTGACCGTGACCGTGACCCATAAGGAGTTTTGACACTAGCACACTCAAGGTCTGGGCTTCATTTTTTGATTACAAGGTAGACTTGGACCCGTGATTGATTTCGGCGGAGCCCCTGAGATTAAGCCTATCTTGTGGGCGAGCGGGCGGCCAGTCCCGACCCAACCATTCCAGCCGGATTTCCATCCCTTGTGTTTTCTTTGTGTATTTGGCGTGGGTCTGTGAGGCAAACTAACAGGATATGTTTTTTGTCCACAATGCATGGCTGTCGAGCGTTTATGTGTCAAATCGATGGAGTCCATTTTGTGCCGTACGCTATGAATCGATTCCTTTGACACCTTCCCATTTGGCTTGTTTCACCGAGCCAAGCTTGGAACAGGGGGCTCGGGAACTCGAGTTGAACTTTTGGGACATGCAACCTTGAGACCGTGGGGACGCAGATTCCAATGGCATTTATGATTAAAGGTGGAAACCCTTCTTGAAGTTGTTGAAAAGAGAAACTATATGAACTACATGGACACAAACCCATGTGTTGGTTCGGCTGGTTTGAGACAAAAAGCCGCGCCCGGTTGACTTTCACCTTGTGCAGATCATTGCCCATGGCATGAACTACTTCCGGAGAGCCTGGCTCTTGGCCACGGAGTGACCAGCGAGTGTCTTATTCTCCTGAAGCACACGAAAGGGCCCCCGAAACTGCAATGCCTCTGGAAATGACTTGGAATTTTAAACTCCAAGTCAACCAATGGGTATATGTGGAATGGGAAATACTAGTATTTAAGGAAATGGTGCGATGCAGGGCCTCTTGGGCTCTGAAGCGTGTCATTCACGGCTGCAGGCTACGCATCTGCATCGACAGCCTGCTGTCGTGCATGCGAACGGCGTGGATGCAAAGGTCTACTTTATGAGGGACAGGTGGGCTCAGTTGAGAGGAGGGGTATCACGTACCTGCAGACATGTGCCCAAACACGTGCATCACCCTGTGGAGCTGCACGGCGCGCCAGGGGCATTTGGTTTGTCGACGACTGGAGCGAGCGCTTCCCTGTCGACTCCCGCTTCTTGTTCCTTCCCCAGCATGTCGCGTGAAAACATACGCAGCCTTTTGCTACTTTTTGCTTGGTGCGACACCTGGCCCAAGGACCTACGGTCATCCGCCGGGCCTGGACCTGAAAGGCCAGCGGACAAATAGTTCAACGGGGCGGACAATTGCTTCGCCATGGTTCTTGGACAAACCTGGTCATTCCATTTACTCCAACCAAGTTGGACATGACGAATGGCGAAACGCCATGGGCTGCCATCAGGGATCCATGAGCTCTCGCAGGGGACTTCAACACCTTGTTGGCCGCCTTGGAAGTCGCGAAGGCGCTTAGCTCTGCGCAGAGCAGCGGCTCCAGCCGCCGAGTTGCTGTACTGCGCCGTCAGGTCTTGAAGCGCCGCTTGGTGCTCCCCAGGCCGTCAAAGAGAGCCACAATCAAACCCGAAGTGAAGGTTAGCGCCGGCCCCAACCAATGGGTACAGATATCCGCATTTTTTTGTTGATTAGTTGATTGCGACTCAGCTTTAGAGGTTCCAGAGTTGTACCCTGAAGGTGGTACCCTTCCGAACTTCAGGGGCAGTTTTACAGAAGCGCCAACTGGGCGGTATCACGTAGGGGTACGACCTTCACGGTACGACTGTCACACTCTTGAGAGTTGGATCCTCGATAGTGGGTGTCACGAAATCCGCTTCGCACATAGGACCTCATAGTCAGGACTTTGTCCATCCATGGGACACATCCCTTGCATTCCTTGGGGGCAAACGAGGGGTTGCTTGGGTCTGGTTGCGAGGGAGGAAACATCCCCGGAAGCCAGGACCATGCACTGTGCCAACTCCCCAGCGCACGAAGCGTACCAGTTGCCGCTGCAGGAGTCCTGCATGAACCGGTTGTGCCAGGGTCCAACACGACTTTGTTGGGGGAATGGTCAGGTCAAGACCTTTCTTGGGGACTGGTCAGGGTCAGGGAAGGTCACCAATACTTTACGTGGAATTATGATCTCGACCGCGGCATGGACATGTTTCAACATGTTGGATGGATTTGAAAGGCAAAGAAGAGGATACCAATGCTTGTCGTAGGAGTGCACCGTGGACCATTTCGCCTCGCCCAAAATTCTGCCCGATGCCCGGATATTTTGAATTTGGATATTCATTTGACCCTCCCTGTCCAGGGTTTCATTTTTGGTTATCCCACAGAAGACTTAAGCCCAGTCAAATCAACAACCCCAGGGTTTCAGTCTAGCTGGGCTACTAAACACAACGAGCCGTGCTGCTGTCCATATCGTCAGGTTCCGCTTGGACGAGAGGAAGAAGATTTCTCACAACAGTGATCAGTGGACCCCTGGTTGATTGCCATAATCATGTTCATTGATGCTATTTGATACCGGATCAAGATATAATGGAGGTGCAAGTTCTACTGTACCCTTCAGTTGGAGGATTGGCGCATAGATGCAACACATCTCAATATCTCCATCCTTGCATTGCTTGCGCCATCTTATGTTTCAAAAACCAAGCAATGCCTTGCCCTGCTCACCGTCTCGGTTTGCAAGATCTTCTTAACTTGTTGCAAGCAACGAAAAGGGCACCACATGCACGCTTCCACCTACCTGGCTTAGCAACAGCAAGCGGTGCATGTGGTGAACTTTTCTTTCAAACATGCTTTCTGCTGTTGCGAGAGAGAGAGAGAGAGAGAGAGAGAGGGAGGACCTTTCTTGGCTTTCTTGTTGCTGGCACTTCGGGTTATTGGGAACACGCGCTCAGGCTCCGGTACTACAATGAGAGTTTGGTGGAGTCTTCGGTGGCGACTCATCCACAGCCTGCTGCCCAAAGTTAATCCGCGCAACTTTGTACGGGGTCCATTGATGTGATCCTCAAAATGACGGATGGTGGTTCCAGAGGGCCCCCCCGCAATCATTTTGAGGACTCCTCATAATGATCACTTTGAGAGAACCAGTTGTACACTTCCTTACGCCACAGGATTGAGCAACACAACTTCGCTGAACAGGTACCAAGCATTGCTATCGTCAAGCAGCTGGACGGTCGGTCCTGCAGATGCTGATGCGCTGCTGGAGGATGGACCAATGTTCATGGGTTCCTCCCCCAACGAACAGCTCGCAAAGGTTTTGTTGGCCAGCTGACCAGGAGTAGGTTCTAGTGAAACATATGAATGGAGCCCGCGGAGTGGAATATGTGCATGACATTACTGCACTCCAAGGGTGGTGGTGGGCCGTGGGCCATTTTGGCTCAAGGGCCCACCACCACCATACCTTGCTTTTTCTTTCCTTTTCATGCTTGATGGTGGTTTGGGTGCTCCTCGCGTTCGTCCTGAATCATGGCGGCCTTCCCCACGGAGGCCGAGGCGATGCGGATTCGCACGATGTCGGACCTGAGGCTTCACTATCAGGTGGACCTCGCGGTCTGGCAGGCAGTGACGGTCGCGATGGGCGACCCGGGCGAGGACATTCGGCCCTTTGCGGCATTGCCGGCCGCGATGGTGGCCTTGGCCTGCGAGTCCGCGGACAATGGAGGTCAGGCCTTGACAGCCATTCAGGCCTCACAGGTGGGGTTGATGTTCCGGTTGGCGAGGAGGATCTACCACGTGAAGAACGGTGGGTCCTGGGATCAGTGGGAAGACCCACAATCTTGGGAAGCGCCAGTCAAGACCAGCCGGGGACGCGGGCACAGTAGTTCAGAAGAGCCTGGAGCCCAAGATGAAGATGACGCACATCCTGGACCAGGGCGACGAGACGGAGTTCGTAGTAGAGCCGGAGGAAAAGAGGGCGCTGTGGGTGGCGAACTATGTCAAGGTAGTAGGCGGTCTCCCACCCGAAGAAGAGGAACCCTCGATGGAACAGCTCTCAGCGATGAGTCGCAGGACCAAGGTATTGAAAGCAGCTCCCTATGCAGACTTCGCGGTGTGGGTCCCCTATGGCAAGAAGGCACTTCGGACCAGCAGGTTCAGGGTCTACATCCCGACGTTGGAGGGCTTCATGACGCGAGAAGTTGCAGGGCCCACAACTTTCGAGATGTGGCAGGCGAGTTACCGTGTTTACCGGACCGCCTTGATCATGCTGGAGACGGTCCCCTTGGCCCATCTCAACGCCTACGAAACGCACATCGAGAAGTTGGTAAGGAACTTCCCCGGCTGTTGGCATCTCATTTGCCAAGCAGACGACCGAGGCAGGTCGGAGCACCTCACGAGGTTGAAGCTGAGGGCGACCATGGCTGGAGGAGTTGGCTCAGATGTTCCAGTGGGGTTCGACGCAAGCCGTGGGCGACGCTGATGAGAGCACTAGTGGACGACGACAAGTACTGGAACGAGCAGGTCATCCTCCCGGGCACCGCTTGGATGGCCCAAGGCAGCCGAGGAGTTCCAGACACCCCGGAGGAGAAAATCTCTCGGCAGGTCACGAAAGAAGTGCGAGGTCGAGAGCTTGCAGGGAGCGAAGGTTCAGACAAGCCCAGCCGTTCTTCCCAGCGAAGAGAGGCCCGGAAGAGGAAGAGGCAATCTTGGGCCGAGGACGTTGGGAAGAATGCGAACGGGAACCACAACTCAGGAAAGGGAAAGGGAGGAAAGGGTTCGGGAAAGAATTCAGGCTCCCCAAGGTGTTTTGCTTGGAACAATGGCAATGGACCCTGCGCAGATGTCCCACCTGGGGGAGCGTGCCTTGCCCCAGTGAAGAGGGAACACAAATGTACCACTTGCGGTTCCCCGGGCCACCCCTCGAAGAACTGCCCCAACAAGAAGAGCTGAAGGCTCGAGCGTGGAGCGCCTGGGCCTTGCTGAAGATGGTAGGTTTGCTCTACTCCTCCAAGGCCACCCCGGAGAACATGGATGCGGGCGAGGCTGGATCGAAACGATCAGCCACCGAGCACCCAGCGGGGGATGGGGCAGGCTCCACGAAGTCTAGAAGGGTGGTACTCAAGCCAGCAAACCGAATCCTGCCCGAGGATGACGAGAGCACGAAGGTGAAGAGAGACGTGAATGAGGACCTCAAGGAACACCTCAAACAAAGAGTCACTTTTCGGGGCTCAAAGATGTGCTAGGTCGCACGGTTAAGGAGCAGGCCCAGGGGTGGGGCATCCAAGTTGAGGTCACGGGCGTAGACTCGGATGTGTCGGAGAACCTCCTAGGTCAGGGCATCCCGGGAGACCTGACCAAGGACAGGCCTTTCGCCGAACACCTGGACTTGGCAAAGGGAGGTCTGATAGATCTCTATCATGCGGGATTCCCTTGCTCCACCTTCTCCCGTTTAAGGTTCCGTCAGGCCCCAGGACTACCCCCACCAGTGCGCACTAAGGACCACCCTTACGGAATGCCTAACAACTCCCCAGCGCGACAGGCGGAGTGCGACAAGGGCACGGTGCTAGCTTCCAGGTCGGTAATGATGGCCAGAGCAGTGGAGGACAGCAGGCCGGGTGACAAGGTGAGACCGGCAGCAACGCTGGAGAACCCCCCGCCATCTGATGTGGATCAGCATTTGTCAGCCTGGGAGTTACCTGGAGTGGCAAGTTGGGCAGGAGAGAGGAACAAGACCACAGCTTTGTTCAACACTTGCATCTATGAGCAGGGCACCCCTACGGGCCAGCGACACTTCAAACCGCAGAGGTTCACAGGGTCGCTCCCAGGAACCATCGCGCTGGCAGGAACATGCAAATGCGGGAATGCCAGGCACGTGCCCGTCGTAGGGAAGGACAAGTCTAAGGCATCGGCGGACTACCCGCACGACCTGTGCAGGATGTACGCCGAGCTGGCCATAAGACACTTCAAGAGGATGGCCTTGGCGGAAGTGCTCAGTGCGCGCTTGGAGGTAGCTCAGTCTGAGGTGGAAGAACTCCGAGCCAAGGCAAAGGAGATAGAGAAGACGACCAGGGAGATGTGGACCTGACCCACATGCCTGAGGATTCAGAACGGCGTCCCAAGGGGACCACATCTGGAAGGAGGGCACGGGCAAGTATGGGATGTTGAAACAGCCGGCCAAGAACTTCAAGCCAGAGAGGTTGGATTTCTTGGGGGGCATGAGGGACCCGGCTAGAGCGGTGAAAAAGCTTCCTTCGCTGGTTTCACTCGGCCTAAGGATCATGGGCTCTTGGGAAAGCTTTGTGAAGGACAACCCCCGAGCTTTGGAGGTGGCGGAGTCGTACGGCACGAAGGATTGCATTCTCGATGAGAAGCTCGCTGACATTTGGAAGGCCAGACCCAACCAGCTGGTGGGGACGAGGCCAGAGGCAGCGAAGCTGAAGAGCAAGGGCGCCTACGTTTCGGAAGCCAATGCCGCGCTGCTGGAAGTTTGGGGCAGGAGAGGCGGAGACCGGAAACCGAGGTTCCGACTTGGATCAGGGAAGGCGCCCCCCTGGGTATCGACAAGCCAATAAGGACATGTATGGTCTTCCCGGCCATGGACGCCCTAGCACAGCTCACCAAGGGGGACATGCTCAACTACGAGTCAGTGGAATCGAGCAAGGCTGAGGCGGACATCGAGCTGAACCGATACCACGAGAAAGGGTACACCCAAAGAATCCCCCGATCCAAGGTCATCAAGATGTATTCAGGTGGCACCATCTCGAGGCTTGCGCTGATCGTGAAAGTGAAGGAAAATCTGGAGGTCAAACGCAGGATAGTGATCGACTTGAGGCGCTCGCGGGGCAATGACAAGCCGGTCCTCCCAGAGAAGCTAGTGCTACCCCGACCTTGCGATGCGGTAGAGATGCTCAAGGATCAGCGACGGCGGCAGCCGACTCACCCGGAGATGACACCGAACTGGTGTTGATCGACGTGTCAGACGCCTTCATGACCCTTCCGGTCCACCCGGATGAGTGGAAACACTGCCTGGCCCCGGACACTAAGGAGGATTCCTTCCTTCTGTTTCAAGCGCTGCTGTTCGGTTTCAGGACCGCGCCGCTGTTGTGGAGCAGGGTGGCAGCAATGGTGGCACGGCTGCTGCAAAGCGCCATACACCAAGCGGAAGGTAGTCACCAGGTGTACCTCGACGACAGCCTCTGGAGCTTCTACGGCACGCTCGCGAGGAGGAACCTTCTGCTGGCCTTCGTGCTCGTGACGATGGCAGCACTGGGGCTGAAGGTCGCATTCAACAAGGGCGAGAGGTCGAATGCGGTGACGTGGGTAGGGATAAGATTTGCCCTGGTGGATGCAGACACCTTGGTGGTTACCCTCCCGCAGAAGTTCATGGAGGAGCTGTTGGGTTTGCTGGAAGAGTTGAAGGGCAGAGGGATGGCCCCGGTCAGAGCGCTCAGGGTGATCGCCGGAAAGACTTCGTGGCTGGCGGGGGTCCTACCGCGAGCCAAGTGGACGGTGGCCATCTTCTACGCGGCGATCTACTCCGCGGACGATGACTCCTCCTCCGGCAAGGAGGAGTTACGAAGGCAAGCTCGCGCGGACAGCCGAAAGAAGGAGGGGTTGTTCGCAGTGAAGCGAGTGGAGCAGGCGAGACTCTGGCTGGGGGAGGTCATCAAGGTGGCGATGGAGCAGCCAATCAGGTTAATCAAGATCGGGGGTTCCCCAATGGTCGTGGTGACCATCACGACCGACGCGTCCCCCGAGGGCCTAGGCGCCACACTGCTGGTCAATGCGAAGCTGCTGGGGGCCTTGGCGAGCCCGGTGGAACCCAAGGATGCAGAGTTGCTGGGCTTCAAATTAGGGACGTCAGCATCACAGGGTACCCTGGAGAGCCTCGCGATTCTGGTGGCCATTCGCACCTGGGAAGGGAAGTTGAAGGGTGCGGGAGTGAGCTCGTGGTGCAGTCAGATAGCACTACGGCACTCAGCCTCACTCAGAGGTTGGCGCACGGATCGGCCGCTCTCAACTTCTTGGGTGCGGAGCTGGCTGTGGAATTGGAAAGACTGGGGCTAGAGAAGGTGAAGCCCCGGCACATTCCAGGGCTGGCAAACAACGTGGCGGACTTCCTCTCGAGGCCCAGCAAGTGGGCCACGGAGAAGCTGCCGGAGGAGTTGGAAGGCATCAACATCAGGCCGGTGGCTGGCAGGGACGTGACCTTTTACACCCTGCCGCCACCTGGCCTGCGACAGGACTTGTGGGGCAGCGTGCCTAAGGAAAGCGCCGCTGTGGAACAGGTGGCCGCGGAGGATTGGTTGAGGGCTGTCGGGCCTAGGGTGCCAGGGCCGCCTCACCTTTTTGCCTTGCCGTGGGCGACCTGGGAGTCGGCCGCGGCGGGGCACCGGGGCACAGACCCTGACCGCAAGCTGTCTTGCAAAAGGTCGGGTCTGTGGAGATTTAAGGAAGGAAAGGGAAGGATCAGGTAGGTAAGGAAGGCAGGGAGAGGGGACCCTAGGGAAAATCGAAGGTCCCCCCCCCGTTTTCACAGGGGGGCTTTTAAGGTTTTGCCCGTTTCGCCATACCGCTGAGTTGCATCATGCTCGAATCAACCAATTCCCGCGTGCCGGCCAGCAGCGGGGCTCGATGACGGGGTCAGAAGTCGAGGTTTGGGCCCATGAGTCCGTAGATGCCCAGCCATGGATCGATGGGGAGCTGGTCATTCTCTTGCTGCTTGCCGGCATCGGGTTGCTTCGAGTCGTCCAGATGGTCTGGAAGACGGGCGAGGCATGCATACGCTACTGCGCCGACCAAAGCAGCGAGCCCGCAGTGAAGCACCGGATCACGGTCGAGGGCTCCATGGCGGGGAACTACGAGACAACCCCTCGCGGCTTCGCCAAGCGCCGACTTGGGGGGCGAGGGGAGACGCTCAAAGAAAAGCAAATGCCAAAGCCATCCTGGAGGAGGAAGAGAAGTTCTCCCCGAACCTGGGACGGCTAATTCGGAGGCCGAGACGGATCAGGTAAAAGGAGGAGGAGCACAGCATGAACTTCGGGCACCTCCCCAACAGGCACGAGGTGACGAAGGCACCTTATTTCCTGACGGAGCTCGAGTGGACAAAGGTGCCTCCCAGGGCAGATCAAATGGAGAAGTTAGACCCCTGCACCCATTGATCCCTTCCCCTGAGCAACCTCCTCGTGGCGAAGGTTTGGGGGGGGGCGAGCAGTAAGGATAACTGGAGGTTGAGCCCACAAGGGGAAGAAGGGCGCCGGGGCAGTCAAGGGATCCTCGGCGTACATCCCCTCCTGGCGGTCAGGAAGATGATGAAAGGACAGGCTTCACGGGACTGCCAGCCAGCGGGGGGCCCTCGAAAGGCGTTTGGGTGAGGCCAGCTCTCAGCTGGATTGCAGGCAAGCTGAGCCCGAAGAAGTCATCGGAGGAGCCGGGCAGCAAGAACCATGAGTTCCCGCCTTTGGTACGTAGAGAATACCAAAGGAGGGCTAGGAAGGACTGCCCGGTCAGGAAGAGTGGCCTCAAGACCGACAGAGAAGCGGCACTGAAGGCCATCAGAGACCCTTGGAAAAGGAAGATGGCCATCAGAGAGCTGGAGAAGGGCTTCTGCGCCAACTCTTCTAGAAAGGCAAAGGCAGCAAGGAGGAACACCGTCCGGCGCATAGCAGAATCAGCGGGCTTCGCGGTCACACCTCTGGATGCTGACAAGGTGAAGGCAAGCCTGAAGTCAGCCGGCTACAAGTCTGCCCACATTTACCTCGCAGAAGCCAAGCTCATGCATGTCGAGGCGGGGAAGGCGTGGAGTGATTTGCTAGCTAGGGTCATGAGGCAGTTTCTTTTATGGCGGTGTCGAGAGGCGTGGGCCCCAGAGCAAAGGCGCCCGAGGTGCCAAGGGACCATCCAAGGGGCGCAACTCCCCAAGAAGTGGCAAGCACAGCGGCGCCTGACGGACCCGATCGAGATCTTCATTTTGGGAATGACCTGGATGTTGAGGGAAGTGGAGATCGCCGCACTCAAGAAGGGCGACTTGCTGGTCAATGACACGGCAAAGAGGGTCATGCTGGTGCTGCACGAGAGCAAGAAGGATCAAGAGGCCAGAGGAGCTAGGCGGGTCCTGCAGTGTCTTTGTCAGGGGGATTGTGGCTGGGACTGCCCTTACAGGAACGCCAAGAAACTGGTGCACTCCGGCCAGGAGGTCATGGAACTTGATGACGCCCTTTGCAAAGTAGAGCGGCGACGTAGCAACAAAGGCTCAGGTAGTTGCTAGTTGCTTCTTGGGCCAAGGTCTTCGGCATGAGGGTTGGTGGCCATTCTGCGCGACGCACGGGAGCGCTGACCTACATCAGACAGGTTGGGCGATCCCGCAAGTCGCGTACCTGGGCCGCTGGAAATCAAACGTTATCTACAGCTACGCTGAAGAAGCCTTGGAAACCATGCCGGTCAATGATAAGTGCGGCCCGGTTCGACATGGTAGCGAAGGCCCGGGTTGGGATGCCGTAAGGAATCAGCTAGCCCTCAAGGTAGAGGCCCTGAAGCTGGACACGGACGCCATGCGAGACAAGCTTGACGCCGAGGTAAGGACATGGAAGGAGAAGGTCGAAGCCGGCAACGGTGAGCTGCCATCCTTGGTGAAGAACGTGCATGGCTCCGTGATCCACATCAACGCCAGCATGGTGGCTTGTTCCCCTCCGGCCACGTGGAGGACCAGATGTGGCTGGTATTACGGCTATGCATCTTTCATCTTCATGCAGGGGAGCAAGCACCAGGTGTCATGCTTGAAGTGTAAGAGCGGGTGAGCCGCGCCAGAGCAAGGAGGTGGAGAAGGGCGGCAAAGTTGTTTCTTGAGGCCCCTCCCCCCACACTTCGAAAGACTGAAGGTGTGTGGGGGAGGGAGCCTGACCAATGCACAGGATCCACCAACACCGCAAAAGGTGCGTGTTCTTGGGAGGGAGGGTGGGTCTGTGCCATGTCTTAATGTCGACCCCTGAGTACTAAACCCCGCCCTCACTGTTTTTTTGGTGCTGACCAAGAACGTGGGGGGGGGGTGGTTATTAATCAGGGGTCGGCATTACCTGGTTTGGTGAGCATCATAGTAAGTAAGGCCTGTGTAAACCTTCACAACCAAGAGGAACTATCTGGACCAGTGAGGACCCGCGGACATCCAGCGCCGCGGTTCTGAACTTGGAGGCGCAGTGCAAAATCCCGGAGAAATTTGGCATGACATGTGTGTGTGTGTGTGTGTGTGTGTGTGTGTGTGTGTGTGTGTGTGTGTGTGTGTGTGTGTGTGTGTGTGTGTGTGTGTGTGTGTGTGTGTGTGTGTGTGTGTGTGTTGTGTGTTGTGTGTTGTGTGTGTGTGTGTGTGTGTTGTGTGTTTGTGTTGTGTTGTGCTTGTGCTTGTGCTTGTGCTTGTGCTTGTGCTTGTGCTTGTGCTTGTGTTTTGTGCTTTGCTTGTTTGTGTTGTGTTGTTTGTGTTTGTGTTTGTGTTTGTGTTTGTGTTTGTGTTTGTGTTTGTGTTTGTGTTGTTTGTGCTTGTGCTTGTGCTTGTGCTTGTGCTTGTGCTTGTGCTTGTGCTTGTGCTTGTGCTTGTGCTTGTGTGTGTTTGTGTGTGTGTGTGTTTGTGTGTGTGTGTGTTTGTGTTTGTGTTTGTGTGTTTGTGTTTGTGTTTGTGTTTGTGTTTGTGTTTGTGTTTGTGTTTGTGTTTGTGTTTTGTGTTTGTTTTTGTGTTTGTGTTTGTGTTTGTGTGTGTGTGTGTGTGTGTGTGTGTGTGTGTGTGTGTGTGTGTGTGTGTGTGTGTGTGTGTGTGTGTGTGTGTGTTGTGTGTGTGCGTGCGTGTTGTTTGGGACCTCCTTTGGGCTGGTTTTATACAAAGAGGAACTAAAAGACGGACGAACCGTAAAGACGGATGAACCGTTTTAGGGTACCCCTGCATGTTGAGACAAGCCCAACGTTTCAGGTCGATGTCGTGGAGGCTCGCGATTCGTTGTTCCAAGGGCTGCAAGCGCCGACCTGAGGCTTGGATCTAGCTTCAGGTTAGGCTGCAGCCAGCACGCAGTCCACACTTCAACCCTGGGGGAATAGGACAGATGCAACGAATCGGGACAGGGGGTGCTCTTGTCTGAGAACTTTGTTTCATTCTTGGAATCCATGGATGTCCAAGCATTGCATGCCAAGGCATTTCCAGACTCCGTACCGAAGCCGGCATGCAAGCATCTGCCTTGGACAGCTCGGAGTCACGTGGGTTGGCTAGGGACACCCAAAGGAAACCTCTTCCATTTCGGGGGTCCATTTCTATAGTTTGTGTGGACACTTGGCCGCATCCAATTGCCCCATGTTTTGCGGAAGCCTTTGGTCGATTTGATTACGTCCGGATTCGGATGTCTCAGGTTCGCCTACTGGCCCGGGCGCCAGATGGCTTGCAGGGACGAGGCCGGGACATGTGAGGCATGTGGAATATCCCTTCCCGCGGTCCATGCTTCGCGTTTGGCCGGGTCACATGCAAAGGGGCAACCTGATCGGGTTTCCTGCAAGAGCCCCCTTGCATGTTTTAGCCATTGTTTAAACAGCTTCTGGTTTCCCTAAGGCAACCGGGACATTGTTGTTACAATTTCGCAACCAACCCTCGAGGAACCTCTTTGAGCTCTTTTTTCGCCAGGCCTACCTGCGCAAGGTCGGACAGGCGGTTGCAGCTTTCAGTTTCGTCGGTTTTGGCCGTGCAATGTAAGCCGCAGAAGGCCCAGGGAGTGCTTTACATTGGGTGGATCATTTTAGTACCAGGAGAAGGCTTGAGTGTGACATGACTCATGTCGGAGCGCCAGGAGAAGGCCTGCAATGCAGAGGGTCAGGAGGCCGAACATGCAAGCAATCTCTCAGTGGCTGTGGGCAAGTCTCAAATTTGGGGAGCCCCTCAAGCGGTCGCCACACCGGGCTCTTTTGGGCGTTGAGGCCTGCGGTGTCAAAGGCTTTTCCTGCTGCGAGGCGGTGGGATTGGGGTGATGGCGTCTCAAGTTGGGTCACGTGTCATAGTCATAGCCAGGATTCGGTTTTTGGAATAAATCAACATTGAAACAACGATTCCCTTGGTGCATTTGGTTCAAGATTGAAGCAATATATTCACTGGCATCCGGCTCATTTTGATGCCTCGGTGTCAAGGTGTTCCATGGGTGGGCGGAGAAGCTAGAGGTCTTCACCGGAAGGCAAGGACAAGCCTTGCAAGGGATGAGTGACCACAGACGCCCCCATCCCTGACTGCCACTTCCCATATTTTGGGTCCACCGTCAAAGTGTGCGGGTCCCCTTAATGGGCGTGGGAATATGAGCGTGCCTCGGTTTTGCGGGAAGTCCAGAGCAAGTCTGCAAGCACAACCGACCGTGGATTTTGACGAACCTCACATGATCAGCGCCTCAGACCCCTATTGGCCATTTTTTGGTAGCTGGTGCTACCTAGCTAGCTTGTGGTTATGGGAAAGCCGTATTGGGTGTGTCTTAAGATGGAGGGCCTCCAAACTGTTGGTTTTCCCTGTGATTTGCCTTAAACATCCACACCAACAGGATACTCTCAAAGCAAGACGCATTCATACAAACCTTTACGACCATGTTAGCAGAACAGTCAGCTTTGGTTTTGGGCGCTGCTCACGTGGAAAAGAGAAACGCTTCCGCAGGCCCTGGGACTTGCCCTGCAATTGCGGTGGGTCTGGCCTGGTTTTTTTCGACTGGCACTCCGCATCAGCAAGACAAATGAGTGTGTTTTTGAGGGTACCCTTTTGGGGGCCGTTTTCAAGGGAGCCATGGGAAACCAAAGGAACCAGAGCGAAGACAGGATTTTAGGGGATGCCTATGTTAAGACAAGCCCAAATTTGCAAGGCCTCGAGCGGTGCGCGCAATTTCACCGCACCTCGGACTATCCGCAGCTGGGAGCAACTCGGCGAAGGGGGAGTGTCGAAATGGCTTTAACAAGCATTCGGAGGTCACAACCACAGTCTTTTTTTGCCCTCAGCGCAAGCTCGCTCGTGGCGGGCTATTTAGGAAAATCACCGCTGCTGCTTTCGCAAGCACGAGGCGGGAAGCATCGCGCAATGGTTCAGCAATCTCTTTGGCATCTGGTTGTCTAGCAGGATCCACCCATGCTGCAATGCATTGATGCCCCATGCTCGGACTGCAACATGGGCATCTTAGTTTACGTGCGTGAGTGAGAGCATGGGTGAGTGTGAGGGCGGGCACATGCGTGTGGGTTTGTTCCTTCGTGCCGGAGTCATTCATCGGGTCAAGGGTTGGACAACTAACTATTGCATGAGGAGTTCTTGGTGCATTTACTGCGATTGAGTCCAGCCTACCACTGCGCTAGTTGCAACTAGGTGGTGTTTGCACTATTCTTCGCGATTTAGGCTATGTGTCAAGATACGGGGACCCCAAAATGGGTGATGTCGTGGTTTACTTTGAGCCGGGGCAGGGTAGCAACTACGAGACTTAGGTGGGTGTCTTTCCCAGCAGTATCCCGGCCATGGACTTCAACAGCTACAGCTCGGCCACGCCCTTGGACTTCATGCTCCTAAGGGTGCGGACCATTGGTGGATTTCTAAAAATGGGTCCCTGCAGGGTTTCCTAGGGTTCCGCAATTTTGGAAGCTCCCATTCAAGTGGAATAACAAGTTTAAACTTAGGTTTCAAGCTTTCTTAGGCCAACTCAGGAAGGAAGTAGCTGGTCAAAACACCTGGAGACGTGGACAACTGAGATGGGTTCATGCGTCTAGATGTTAGACAAGCAGCAGTTGAGGGTCCCATATGTGGGCACATAGACTGTGTGACCTGACCTTTTTTGGCGCAGCTTGCTGGGAAGTCAGCTTAAAACCCATACTTTCTGGTGCAACATCAGAGTTCCCGCATACCCAGATGTAGGATAACTAGATTTTGGTGCTGGATTTTCGGACCTTTGCTTTCCGTTGTTTTGTTTGGTAGCAGCCACAAATCAAACTTTATAAGTGAATCGCTCGACAATAGAAAGGGCAAAGGTGTGCCGAATCGCGACGCAGCTATCTGTGACTTTCCTAAGATATACCTGACCAAGATGTTGAAGCAAATGTTGAGGTTTGTACCATGAAGCAGCAAGGAAGCCGAAAAGGAGCCTTGGCTGATGCATCTCCACATGGGGCTAACACTTTGCCATTCAATTTGTCGCCCCAAGAGGCCGTGCTTTTTTGGGCAATATTGAGTATGGTCCGCATGCAAGCATCGGTTCATGGGGGCAACCCAATTGCGAGAAGCTGTCAACACAGCCCTAGTTTTCAGGCGCACGCGAAATCCAAAAGTGAACGAGAATACTTTTCATACTGCAGCTTTCATGTTTGTTTTTACAACCCCCCTTATTATTATATAAGCCTTTCGCTACTCGGATCTTGGGTTGCCTCAGGTCCCTAACCCCTTCTATTACACTTATGCCTCAGTTGCAGGGCCGTCCTATTCTCAGGACGTCTTGTGGGCCCTGAAGCTCCGCGGCTCTGAAGTCTTCACGGAGACCTTCCAGGACTGATCTGGCACGGTTTCCCCGGTTTTTCTTTAACACATTCGCACATTCGCTGGAGCAAACTTTTGTTATGGTTTCTGCCTCTGGTGGGTTTCCGTTTCAAGAACACGAACGGGGGGGGGGGGCTTATGATTGTCGGAACCGATGAAGCGGAATTGTGGATTGTGTGCACCAGAGCATTGAATCATTGTCAAACTGTGGGATGCCAGCTGGTATTGGACGCAAGCGTAACTGAAGGCATGCTGGCGCTGGACTCAAGCTGCTTCCGTGTCCATGTCCATGTCTACACGCTCCAATGATGCTCGGACCTTGGTTGCAAAGAGTCAAAGGGATGCTCAGTTTTGACACTTGCCAGATTGCGCTCGCAGCTGCAATGTGACCTCGTTTTTGGCACGTTTCAGGTGGGCAGGGAATGCACCTGGATTGCCAGCAGCTGAGGATTTTGGCTGAGTTCTCGTGTGTGTGCGGGGATTTTTTGCGATGTCCTCCGTTTGCCCAACGAATGCCATGGAGTTGAGGTCAGCAGCTTCTTGTTGGTGCATGATGAGCATGCTCTTCTGGATGAATGGCTGGGCTTCATGCTGAGGCTGCAGCTATTGCTTTCGCCAGTTGCTTTCGCGACCTTTAAACGCCATGGGCCAGGCAACACTTTCCCAACCTGGAGGAGTTGCATGCGGAGAGGCGCCGCCAGAAAGCTGCGTTCGCCGTTCACGGCCAACTGCAGGTCCGGCGGCTTCGCGAAGTTGCAGTCTGTCCAGAATCGAGCCAAGTGGTTGCGGGCATCTCAGCTCTGCAATCTTCCAGATGTCAAGGGAGTTGGACTGTTTGGGAGTGTCTTTGGCAAGCTGCTTTGGGGGGTTCGAAGGACCTTTTGGTTGTTATCCCTTTGCACCTTTTTTGACACTAAGCGGGCGTGTCACAAATACCAGCGGCATTGTTTGGAACAACTTGCGTGCGCACTCACAATCATTCCGGTGCTACACAAAATGATCACATGCTACAATGATCAGCTTTGTTGCACTGCTATACAGCAACGGCATAAACGTATCAGCGCCAGCGAGTAATTATACGAGCTACGGGCAGCTGACTTACAAGACTTTCTGGATACGCAGCTCTGGCCATAGCATTTGGTATCCAGCTTTTCAGAATATCTGAACTCTACCACTTGTAATGGTAAGTATGTACAATTTTGCTAGCTTTATCTACAGGTTGCCATGCTTTATCAGAACACCTTGTTGGCGCAAGGCGTTTCATAAGATTTGCGTTGCCGCATGAATCTCTCGCCGACTCGCCTTTTTCGTGCGATGTCCGAGGCTAAAGCGAAGCTGGAGCCAGGGTGCGGAGGCTGCGTAGAGTTCACCCACCAGGGTTGACTCGCTGCGGCCCTCAGGGCGCCGCCGTCGAGATATATGAGCTGTCCTCAGGTTTCTGCGGGCGTGCGTCATACTGGACTTAGCCTTCATGATATCTCCGGAATCAAAGCCATTGCCAGCCTTACATGGAAGTTTGGACCACCTGCGGAAACTTTGTGTGTGAGGACATCTACCGGCAGGCAACGGAAGGTGTTCCCAGAGAGGACCTGCCGCACATGCGGAGAGTGCTTCTTTCAGGATAACCACCACACATGGAAGCTGACTGGGGTGAGCTGGAAGGCAATTGTCCCTGAAGAAAAGGGGATCCTTTGGTGGGTTCTGCATTGGTTGACCGGAGAGTATCCTTAAAGAAAAGCAAAGATATTAAGAAGTGAACAGGCAGCCGTATATACTGCGGATGGAAACCTGGACCAGTCAGGAAAAAGAACCTATAAAGACTGGTTGATAAGCCAGCTAATCACTGTTGCCTGGCGCGGATTTTGTCCATCCACAGTATTCAACTCCCCCTCCAAAGAACTCGCTCCAGTAGGGACCTCATGGCTGGGTGGACGTATCCTTTCGAGGAGCTCTTTCCGTACTTCACACACCTGGAGGGCATCTTACGACCTCTTGCCCAGTCGAAACAAGCGCCGCCCTGGCGCTATTTGGGCATGGCTCATCAAGATTGGGTGAATCCCAAATGGAAAGGTGACCTCAAATCAAACACGCCCAGTTTCGTCATTCAGCGGCAGCACATTGCTCCATTCGGTTGCTACGTGATTGTGTGAGCCACTGTCAGACGTTGTACATCATGGTGGGTTTGCGTGCTTGGCCCCTTTCTATCACACATGAGTGGAACCCTTTGGCCAACCATTCTCGGGGCATTTCCCGTTGACATTCATAGCCGTATGAGGTTCAGTCAAAATTCCCAGTAGTCCACTGTCTAGTTTGGAAATGCGGAAACTCACTAAGCTTCCATCAACAAGCCAGGGGACACGCCCAACAGTTTCCCATGTAGCACTGCCAGACTTGGCTTACCGTTTTAACTGGTTGGATTTTTGGTCCTTCAATTCCCTGTCAACCAGCAAACAGTGACTTTTGGCAGGGGGTCCAAGTCTGCTGAAGTAAAAGGGTACCCTCAAGAAGCACACACACACACCATTTCTGATTCAGTCCGGTTGTCAGGGCTCCATCGGATGGGATTCCTGAGCTTGATTTGGACGTGCTCCAGGCGAGGGTGAAGTCAGCATCTCGGTTGTTTGTTGCCTCAAAATTACGCAGGCGTGGCCTGACTGTGGTAAGAGGCACCCAAAAACAGTTGCCCCATCTGGGGGTTTGTCAAAACAGGAATCGATTCCTCAACACCATGAAATGCACAGACCCAAACTTCTGACCCGAAAAGGTCCCTTGGGAAGCCAACAGACGGTTGTTTGAGTGTTTGTCAAAACAGGAAGGGGTCCTTTTCCTAAAATGGCAAGTGTTTTCTTTTCTGTTGGTTTCCCCCCTCCAAGCAGCAACCCACACAGGGTGAACCCCCCATTTGAGCATTGTCAAAGTCACACAACTGACAGGTTCAAGGGAAACGAGCAACCAGTTCTCAACGTTAACCCGGTCACACGAAACGTCGAAAGGAAAACATAACCATAGCCTGCCTGGCAAAGAGGATGCAGTCAACCAGACCAGCTTTAGAAGATCAAGCCTGCCCAAGAGCATCATCTACCATGCACAAACACAATGTAGAAACTGATGCAGTCCGGCGTCCAGCTCCCAGCAACCTCCTCTTGATCCGCCCTTTTAGCAAGCTGCAAATCAGAAAGACACGTTTGACCGACCCAAAGAGTCAACAGTCGCCTCGCATCCAAAGACATGGCGCGAGTCTTGCGATGCGGCGGGTTTTCGTGAGACCAGACTGAAAATGTGTCGATGACTGGCAGGCTGCTTTTGGTGAGCCTAGCAAGTGTGGCGGATGGCGAATTCGGCAAGGTTTCATTTTTCCGGGAGAACTTGCGGTCTGGATGGTCTGGCAAGAGACCTGGGGAGTTGGGCCGTGGACTTGTGTCCAACTCGAACCCTTTGTGGGACTTGGGCAGATCTGACTGCGGCTTTCTGCAGCCGGATGGATCCGTGTTCATGATCCGGGATTCCGCGGACATGAAATTGGCGGCCCAGCTGTTTTGCCGGCGCATGGTTCTAACGAATTGCACCCAGACGGATGACATCGCTTTGCTGTGTCCCAGCAGTTGCCAATTTTTGGAGCAAAGCACCTATTCGAGCTGGGATGGTTATGGGAACCGAGTGCCATGTGGAACGGCCTGTGTGCCACCGCAAGAGTGTGGGGCATACCGTCCTGACCTACCATTCCCCAACCCACTGACGCGGAAGTGCGAGAGCTGTCCCTCCGATGGGTGCGAGGAGTGCATGTATGTGGAAGCTTGCCGGTTCCCAGCATCCTTAGACTTGACTTGCGAGTGTGAATGCTAATGGGGACCCTTTGGTGCACATCAACTAGGTGGGGATTCATGTCCACCAACCACTTTTGATGTGCCCTCTAAGTCGTAGACTTGTAGAGTTCAGAGTTCGATTTCTCATATCTCCCACGAGCTTTCCTCTTGACCAACCAAGGAAGGCGAAGGCATGAAATGCACGCAGTGCAAGGAAGGCTTTGCCTTGGAGGAGGGCTTCTGCGTCTATTTGATGGACAAGCTGCTAGTGAAGACCTACGCGGTGCTGGGTGTGATTCTGGGTCTCTTGCTGATTCTAGGCGCTAAATAGGGCATCTTAGCGAATGGACAAATATAAGATTGTTTCAGACCATATATTGGAAAGTTGTGATTACAAATTGGCGGGCTTCGTCCTTTCCCCATAAAGGATGCCAAACGTGTATGGACAAAGCTCATTATTATTTTGTTTTACCCTCCCCCCCCCCCAGATTGGTGGGTTGCATTTCAGGAGATAGATGGTCTTCCATTTGTTCTGAACCCTGAACTACAAGATAGGTCAATTTGCCAATTTTCCAGGACATTTTTTCTAGATCTCATAAGATATCTGAACAACAAGAGCAGTCCCTAAAAATTGGTGGAGTGTTTCCTTCATTTAATTGTCACAGGGTTCCCTATAGTTCCACTTTAAACAACACCCCGTCCAAAGAAGACTTACTGTAAAAGGGGCCAAAAGGGGATGTGGGTGTGGCAACCCTTCAGATGGGAGGTTTCCATTTGAATCACCCTTAAAACCGTCCCAAAACCCCAACACACATGTCCCATGCGAGGATCGTGGCGGTGGTTTTGAGCGTGACCTGCACCAAGAACGCGGAGGCGTTGACCAGCGGCCTGGAGCACCGGGAGCGATGCCTGCCCCACGACGTGGAGACCAAGGCGGCGCGCCCGGACCGCGCCAAGCCGGCGACGGAGGCCTCGAAACGGGTCCTCGTTTCCGTCCACGGGTCCTCGTTTTACCAGAGCCCTTAAAACCAATGATTCCACTGGAAACCACCATGGACACCCATAAATTGCAACTTAAGAAATCCAGTGACCGCTGGGGCCCCTGTTTGTGGTACCCTCTCCGGGGGCAGCTTGCGGGAACGAAAAGCAAACCATGATATTTGGGGGCGTCCCTATTTGGAGACAATCCCAAATAAGCTTACACAAGCCC
>CAUJNA010001824.1:521327-524565 GCA_963377175.1 Effrenium voratum
GTGTGGTCTGGGTTCAAATGGAGACAATCCTTTGGCTATGAGTTTCAAGAGTTGGAACCTCAAAAGTGGTTGGTGGACATGAATCCCCACATAGAAATGATGTCCACCAAAGGACCTGTTTGAATTCACATTCAAATGGCTGCGTGTTACAATAGAGAGAAGCGGAACCCCAAATGGGTGGGTTTTCCTTTCGGGTGTCTTTTAAAACCTACCAGACAAGGGAACCCTCAAAAGGATGCAATGCTGAAGCATTTTTTTAGTGTGTGTGTTGCGGGCCAACCTCCAAAGACCTATTTTGAGACAAGCAACACTTTCTCGAAACAAGTTCCCCTTCTCCCTTTTTGCCCTCTTGCTTCACTTTTTCTTTCTCGTCGTTTCTTTTGACGGATTCCTGGTCATCATGCCCCATATGAGTATTTCTGAAAATAGTGATTGCCTAAACCGCTTTCGGTTATCCCTTTAAATACCAACCACACGGCGGTCCACCATGTTGAGAAACACTGTATGTTGAGCAACCGTTTTGGTTTGGCAAGGCCCAATGTTCCCATGTCCTTTTGGTCAAGTAAGCTATTCTGATCGTTGCTCATGCATGCACATACATTTGTACATAGCTGCGCAGAAAGAGAGCACCATGACGCAAAGTGAAGCAAAGTGAAGCTTAGCAAGATAGGCATGAACCGCCCAATCATCCCGAAAAGGGAGCCCAGTGGGTCAAAGGTTCCCGATTAGCATGGCTTTTGTCATTCGCTTGGCTCATAGGCCCGTTGGGTGCTCTTCCTTCTGCAGGCTCATTTCCATGGAAGCTATACGAGGTCGTGTCTCTCACCCGGGCTCCTTGGCTGTTGCAGGAAACAACAGCTCTCAAAAACCCGTGTCTTGTAGCCACTGCCCCACATCCCCCAGAATGTCCTTTGAAGAGGATGCTGCTTTTGCTGCCTCCATTGCACGAGGTATCCCTTTGAATTGAGCAGGAGTCATTTTTGTTCATGATCCCCTTTCCTTGGTGGATATTCAATGGTCAACCAGGATTGAAGCCGTGGTTCAAACAGAAACCCCGGGTCGACCAGGTCTAGTGGAAACATAACTCCTTGTATTCAATTTGGTATTGGGCAAACCTCCAGGCGGGCAATCAAGAAATGCAAGAAAGGGCTTTCCACCAACGGTAGCATTGAATTTCACGGCACAGTTGACACCTTAATAGCTAACACCGACCTTAAAACAAAACCATTCAAACCAAAGAGGCACCCCACCTCAACAACACATATACTGTAAATGGGTGTTTCTCAAAATGGTACAGCATCCCCCTTTTAGCTGGTGTTTAAAGGGAAGCCAAGAGAAAGCCGTTGCCATTGCAGGAAATAGGACCGATTCCTATTAGCGCCCAACTGGCCCCCATGTGGCTGTGAGTTTTATCGGTTACCGCCTCAGAGGACATGACTCACATGTCCACCAAAGGATCAAGTAAAAGTCACAGCGATTTGGTCATTTGGGTATGTTTCGCCAGGAGAGCTTTTCTGCGGCGCTGGGTGTGCCGGGCAGCCACCGCCGCAGTTTGCGGCAGCAGCCGACCTTCGCGCTGCCCGCGGTGCATGAGGGAGAAGCCCAGGTGCTTCCATGAAATCGCCCATTTTTTAGGCTCACTATTCTGAGACAATACGGGTGTTCCCCAAGATAGGGCTCCCTAAAAAGAACTGATACTGTGGATGGACAAAAACCACTTCACCTACCAGTTGGTAGGTTCCCAGTACAAGGTTTCATTAGTTTCCTCTTAGTTTCCCTTTAAATACAAACCAAAAGGGTGTCCAAATTCCATTTCGAGAACCAGGGGGGCTCCAAAATATGTTCAAAGTCGGGAAATGGACCAGGAATCCTCATGGCTGTTTAAATCCATGAGGGGTTGTCAGTCAAGGTCAACGGTGATGTTCTGTACTGACCTTACCCCAAAAACAGATAGTAGAACAACTTACAACATCGCTCATGGTGTGTGTGTGTGTGTGTGTCAAAAATGGGAGGGGGGGGGGGGCTGATGGGTGCCCTCAAGCAGGTGGAGAGCCCGTTGTGCTCAAACCGAGGCACACGTTGAGGTTTGCCATTTCGGCAAGCCCCGGGACAATGAGAAAGCAACACCTTACTCTTCTCACCTCTCCAATCTGAGAGGGCCACCCCTGATCAGCCCAATCAGAACGTGGCGTTTCTGATGGACTCCCGTTTAGCTCAACCAGAGGGAACCTTGCCCTAGACCCCTTTGAGAACCCATCAAGCGGCAAAAGCATGTTCATCATGTTCAGCGATCAGGTGTCGGGAACCAGGACGTGGCTATCCCAGCTC
Organism: Effrenium voratum; assembly: GCA_963377175.1. Taxonomy (NCBI): domain Eukaryota; class Dinophyceae; order Suessiales; family Symbiodiniaceae; genus Effrenium; species Effrenium voratum. The sequence continues at coordinate 523,656 of CAUJNA010001824.1, forward strand.
ACCTGCAGCGGGGAGGCCTTCGTGGTGATGCGACAGGCCGAAAAACGGGTTGCTTTCAACAAATGTCAAGGCCTTAGAGTCTTAGAGCCACAAGGAGTTCATTTACATATGGTGCTTAACGCACGAAAAGGAGTTCATTTATTCAGTTTGGGGAAACGAAGAAGAAAGGCGTTTATATTTATACAGTTTGGTGGCTTAAACCATTGTTTGAACTGGCAGAAACGCAACGGAATTCCTGGGGACCTTGTCTAAACCATGGTGGTTTGCACCATGGTCTAAACACCACATGTTTGACACATTATGGGTTTCCTCCAAAATGGTGGTTTCCCTTGTGGTTCCTCTTGAAACTCAACTAAGAGTAAAGGGTCGTCTCAAAACCACAAACACACAAACACACACACACACACTCACACACACACACACACACACACACACACACACACACACACACACACACACACACACACACACACACACACACACACACACACACACACACACACACAAACACACACACCCACACACACACACACACACACACACACACACACACACACACACACACACACACACACACACACGCACACGCACACGCACACGCACACGCACACGCACACGCACACGCACACGCACACGCACACGCACACGCACACGCACACGCACACGCACACGCACACGCACACGCACACGCACACGCCCACGCGCACGCGCACGCGCACGCGCACGCGCACGCGCACGCGCACGCCCACGCCCACGCCCACGCCCACGCCCACGCCCACGCCCACGCCCACGCCCACGCCCACACACACACGCACACGCACACGCACACGCACACGCACACGCACACGCACACGCACACGCACACGCACACGCACACGCACACGCACACGCACACGCACGCGCACGCGCA
>CAUJNA010001824.1:524665-622165 GCA_963377175.1 Effrenium voratum
CCACGCACCCACGCACCCACGCACCCACGCACCCACGCACCCACGCACCCACGCACCCACGCACCCACGCACCCACGCACCCACGCACCCACACACCCACACACCCACACACCCACACACCCACACACCCACACACCCACACACCCACACACCCACACACCCACACACCCACTCACCCACACACCCACACACCCACACACCCACACACCCACACACCCACACACCCACACACCCACACACCCACACACCCACACACCCACACACCCACACACCCACACACCCACACACCCACACACCCACACACCCACACACCCACACACCCCACACCCCACCCCACACACACCACACACCCACACACCCACACACCCACACACCCACACACCCACACACCCACACACCCACACACCCACACACCCTCACACCCACACACCCACACACCCACACACCCACACACCCACACACCCACACCACCCACACACCCACACACCCACACCACCCACACACCCACACACCCACACACCCACACACCCACACACCCACACACCCACACACCCACACACCCACACACCCACACACCCACACACCCACACACCCACCCACACACCCACACACCCACACACCCACACACCCACACACCCACACACCCACACACCCACACACCCACACACCCACACACCCACACACCCACACACCCACACACCCACACACCCACACACCCACACACCCACACACCCACACACCCACACACCCACACACCCACACACCCACACCCCACACACCCCACACACACCCACACACCCACACACCCACACACCCACACACCCACCCACACCCCCACACGCACACGCACACGCACACGCACACGCACACGCACACGCACACGCACACCTCCACGCCCACGCACCACCCACACACACGCACACGCACACGCACACGCACACGCACACGCACACGCACACGCACACGCACACGCACACGCACACGCACACGCACACGCACACGCACACGCACACGCACACGCACACGCCCACACCCACGCCCACGCCCACGCGCACGCGCACGCGCACGCGCACGCGCACGCGCACGCGCACGCGCGCGCGCACGCACACGCACACGCACACCCACACCCACACACGCACACACATGAGAATCGTCAAAAGTCGGGTTCCTTTAACGGGACCCGTTTCGGTCTCTGCCGCCGACGAAGAGGCGCCAAAAAGGGTTCCTAATTTGACGACCTCCCCGCAACAGCAACCGTCATTAAGTACTATCTCCAGCATTGACCATTTGTGATCATTTGTGCCATCAAGATTGCTGGTTTCCAACAAACAGGACATAGGAAGCCACTTTTCATCTTTTTTGGGTTCCCTGCTTGGTTCCCCTGTAAGCCAACGCCATTGCCAGGAGGCGGACGTGGAGCTGTTCTTTGCGCTCTGGGACCAGCCGCGGGGCCTGCAGCGCACAGGTGGGATTGATACGAGGCTCTCCTTGAGGCTCCCACGTTTGGTTCGCATCTCATCCTTGAGGCTACCCTTTGGAAAGCAAAAGCACAGAGTGTCTTGAAAAGGGATGTCCGAAACCAAAAGGAGAACCCAAAGGAAAACCGAGCTCCATTTGGGCCCGAATCCCTTCACGTACCCTCAAGACCAAAAACGAAAGCTTGGGAATGAACCTTATCCTTGATCGAAGTGTGAACCTGCGACTTTGGTGCTGAAACCTCAACATGACGGCTGAAATCAAGCGAAACAAGGGGTTCTTGAAACCTTTCCATTGTACTCCCTTGGATCAATAGAGTGTTTGTTAGCGGGAATCCTGCACCGTGGGTGACACCCCTTGGATGGGCTGAAGCATTCACCCAGCAACAGGATCCTTCTTCACCTTCCACGACGGCAGCCCATCCTCCGACTCCCCACCCGCGGAATCCGCGGGGGGGACCAGGAGGTGGGGTGAGTTTTCTGCCCTGGGGGCGGGTGGGTGGGCGTGTAGCCAACAAATCAAAGGGGGATTGAGCTATTCAAAGGGAACCCCTTTCTCAGGCCATAAGAAAAGAGAGGATTTCCTCCATCACAGTCCTTTACAGGACAAGTTTGGAGACGTTAAAGCACCACGTTTACCAGGTGTTTGGATCCAAGAAACCTTGGCCATTTTTCTAGGGGTAGCAACGCAGGAGCCGAAAGGATCGCAGCTTCCGTGGCCATGAGCTGGAGATCCGGGAGGCATGGCTCTGGAACATGGGTTCCCAAAATGGATTTTGCGTGTTTCTCTTTGGTTTCCCGGCAAACCAAGGTGAAAAGGGTGCCCTCAAAACATACCCAAATTGCCCAGAGACCTCGAGCATGGATTTCGGGTTTCCGCTTCTTTCTTGATTTCTCTAGCCCAAGTGGAGTAGTCCAAAGGAAATGGCCCCTCAGGTTACCTCTGAGCCCACCTCCATCCTCTGGGAGCACATGGGCACTACCCCCTGGCAGCTGGCCTGGCGCATTTGCATCGGGCTCTTGGGATTTCTGCTGGCCATCGCTTTGTTCTATGGCCTGCTGAAGCTCGGCAAGGGGATTTCGGAACACGCAATCCAAAGTCACCAAGCTGATTCCACAGCCCAGGGCTTGGCGCACTTTGGAACTTTGCAACGTTCTTTTTTGGACATAGCTGTGGCTGGACAGAATCTGCGCTGATATTGTAGGTGTTTTGTCCATGATAGGGATAGAATCTCACCCATCTCAACTGGTGCGACATGGTTTTTGTCCATTTACGTGGCCAAGAAGAGGAACTCAGTTGTCCAAAGCAGACCTTCCGTTGGAGACCAATCATGGAGGGTATTCCAACATTAGTTGGGGATGTGTAAGTTGGGCTGCACGAGCGCACCCCTCTAGACCTTCAAAGTTAGCATGAAGTGAGACCACAGAGGAACTCCACTAGGTGTCACTGTGAAGCGGCTGTGAATTTCAACGATGAATGCCATCAAGAAAGGCTGGCGGACGTACATGCTGTTCTTCCTCGCGGGGTCCTTGGACTAAGTTGCACAAAGTCACTTACACAGACCAAGTTGCACCGAGCCATCTGCCCAGTCCAACTTGCACAGAGTAAGTCGCATAGAATCACTTTCGCAGACCAATGCGCAGAGTCAGTTGCACAGAGTCACTTGCACGGACAAAGTTGCGCACAGCCATTTGCGTAGACCAACTTGAACAGAGCCATTTGTGCAGAGTCAGTTTCGCAGAGTCATTTGCACAGAGTTAAACTTGCACGGGGCCACTTGCGCAGGGCCATTTGCGCAGAGATGCTTGCGCAGAGCAACCTTCGCAGAGCCATGTGCATAGAGGCGAGCAGTCTGGTAAACAGCTTAGTCATGAAATGTCGGGTTCTTGGGCTCGGCGTTGGCAACTATGTAAGTTAAGGATAAGTTTCTGCAGACAAGATTCTAAACGCGCGTGATAGAGCTCGGTAGTATGATTCTGGATTTTGGGTTGCTGTCATTGCGCGGGATTGCAGCCCTCTGCGGGGATCCTCATGGTTGATGCAAAATGCTGAGGGCTCTTTTTGACGCGTGCGCGACCCTCTGCGAGGATAGGCGTGGTCGATGTCAAGAAGCTGAGGACTTTTTGCGGCTTCTTCGCAAGTTGCTTGCGCGATGGCTCTATGCAAGCTGCTCTGCGCCGATAGCTGAGCGCGCGTTGCTCTGTGCAAGTTAGTCTGCGCAAGTGTTTTTGCGCAAGTGTCGTTGCGCGAGTGCTCTGCGCAAGTTGCTTTGCGCAAGTCTGCGCTTTGCTCTCCGCGAGTGCGCCGTGCAAGTTTCTTTGTGCAAGTTGTACGCGCAGAGCAGCTTTTGCAGAGCGCTTGCGCAGAGCATCTTGCGCAAGGCCCTCGTGCAGAGCACTTATGAAGAGCAACTTGCAAAGAGTTTCCTGCACAGAGTTTGCGTGCGGCAACTTGCATAAAGCCACACGCACAGTGCGCTCGCAGAGATTGACGCGCAGACTTGCGCAGAGCGCAAGTGCAACAGACGGTGCCACAAGAACAACTTGCGTGATGCACCTCGCGCAAAACACTCGAAAAGAGCCACCTGCGCAGAGAAGCTGCGCAAGCAACTGCGCAGAACAATTTGAATATGTAAAGTTGGGGCAGCGTTTTGCAGCGTACTTGCAAAGCCGCGCTTGCACAGAGCCGAGCCGGCAGATTTTTTAGCTCATTATGTGCTGGAATTCTGTCATGCTTATGGGGGGGGGGCTTGTTCTCATCGCGGTGAGAGGATCGGGGGCTTGACAAAAGATGACGGCAACATGCTTTCTGGCCAATCGTTCTCTCATAGTGATATCCACCAAAGGGTCTCCAATTAGCAAACCCAAGGTATTTTCCGCTCACGAGCTCTGTGGTGCGCTATGCGCAGCTGTCCGGGAAGCCGCCATCGCCCTTCCAGTACCTTGCCTGGGTGCGGGCCATGGATCTGTCTCCAAGGAGAACGGGTGGGTTGCCTTTTGTTCTCCTTGAAAGCAAAGCTCCAACAAGGTTCTCGTGGGTTTTGTTGAGCCTGAAAAAAGGACACACCGATACTGGTGACTTGCCGGCGCATGACACTTCTTTGCGCCTATGGGCCCTTGTTGGACCCACCGGGCATTATGACCCAACACGCATCACAACCATGGCTTATGTGCCATCGCCAAGGACAGCTGGACTGGGAATCGTTGTCGGCGCATCTTGGCTGATTCGGTGTTACTCCGTGCGTGCAAATGGACGCGTTGCAAACGGTGCAGGCTGGGAACAACATGATCGCCAACCTGCTCTGGGTAGGCTCGGCGTTTCGCAAAGGTCATCTCGAGACAACATGTGCCGTGGTTGAACAACGTTTGGGTTCGGTAACTCTGTTCATTAACCCCTTAGTGGTTTTGGAGAACCTCAGGGTTTGTGAGGGACCCATGACCATGATCTACCATTGGCGTAGTTTTGACCATGGCACATGTACAGGGATACGTTTAGTGCAGTTGAGTGCAGTTGATTGCAGTTGCCAAATCAATTTAAAGGGTGCAAATCCCAATCCTCCATTGTTGTGATCCCTCAATCGAGGTCCTGAAAAACATTAGCTGTGGTCATGATCCCGTTTTGTGTTGTCAAATTGCATATACAGTATGCGCGCGCAGTGTGTGTTTAACTGTTTTACGTTTTTGTCGATGAGCTGTCGAGTTTCTTTGATGTGCGCAACGAACCAGTTGAACGCATCAATATGCACTGATATCCGATGGAAGACATCGATCTTGTTTGTTTGAAGGTTTTGAAGGCGATTGATCGAATGTGAACGAAGCCACCGGAACCCTCATACTACTTACCCACATAAATACGACAATAGAACTGTGTCATCTACCTTCTGACCCTCTAGGTGTCCCACATCTCGGTTTCAAGAGGAAGGACCAGGCCGACATTGTCACCTTCGCAGCGCGATGCCTAGCGATCGATCAGGTCCCGTACGGTTTCTAGCTCATTGTTACGGTTTCCTTTTGGCTTGTGGGAAGAACACATCGCGGACCTCCTTTGAGAAACACCCACATTGGGGAAGGTGTCTGGTTGCCAAGACCAATACCTCCTGATGAGGCCTGGGAGGGAGGCCTAGCCTGGAACAATTGGCTCTATCTGTTTCATTGCCGAATTACGTGGTCCAAATCAGAGGGCCGTCAATCCAAGCAGAGATGGTGAGTATCCTCTCATAGCCGTGATCTTCCTGTGTCTAAGTCATACATACCACTGACCGCAGCCTGAAACCTTGGACTGGATGTTACCCCCATCTTCACAGCGTAGCTGGCTCCAGCAGAGAAAGCCCACTCATTTTGTCCTTTTGATCTCTGGCCATGCCATCCAGCGAAGCCTGGATTTTCGTGCTGCCGTGCTTGCTTGTCGCGACCGTGGACGGGTCGACGACGGATGCAGCTGTGGAAGCCATTGCGCAGGAGGATATGTGGCCATTTGGGGCCCCTGTTGAGTTTAATGGTGCTGTTGGCATCAGTTGCACCTGGCACTCTTCAACACAGCCCCTGCAAGAGCACCCTGCCCAACTTTCGGTCATGCCGGCCGGAGTGGCACAGAACGACACCTGAAATGCCTGGGTTAGGGGCACGTGACAAAAGTTGGAACGAGTGCCATATGTTTTCTTTGTTTGGGGCTCTTGTTTGGCTCAGGTGTCCATTTGATGATGGCGCTCTTCACTTCTTGCAAGTCAAGTCAATGCGTGCAGCCCGATCTTCCATCTCGGGTTCCAACGAACAGAGCCCCCAGGGCCACTGTGATGCGAAACCTGATGCGCCGAGCTGGTCAAATGTTTGCCGCAGTATGGCTCCAGGCGTCCAAAACTGTCTCAACATGAATTGCGAGTGGCATCCGAGCGCGAGCTCGGGTGGCTACTGTGATGCGAAACCTGATGCACCGAGCTGGTCAAATGTTTGCCGCAGTGTGGCTCCAGGCGTCTCCACATGAATTGCGAGTGGCATCCAAGCGCGAGCTCGGGTGGCTACTGTGATGCGAAACATGATGCACCGAGCTGGTCAAATGTTTGCCGCAGTACGCCTCCAGGCATCCAAAATTGCATCAACCCGAATTGCGTGTGGCGTGAGCCATATGGTCCATATGGTCCATACGGTCCAGAACCAAGTGGCAAGTGCGAGTCAAACTCGCCCTTGAACTTGTTTGGAGATATGACTTGCAATGGCCTAAGCTACCAGAATTGCGTGGCCAACAGCAACTGCCAGTACACTGTGCAAGGCAGATGAAGTGGCCTCAGAATCCATTGACAGGTAAGATATGGGAAAATGAAAGAAAATAATGAGATAAGAGAACATGAAAGAGATAGGAATTTTAAAAAGAAGAAGTAACATAATTAAAGACAACTATTATAAAATAGTAATAAACTTTAGAGCCTCCGGCTCAGTCCGCCGACATTGTCCTCTCCCTTTTCTCCTTCTTCCTCTCTCCCTTGTCTTTCTCGTGTGTTCTGTCGTCCTCTCTCCCTCCCTCTGCTCCCCATCCTCCCCATCCCCCCAAGCCTCTCTCTCTTCAATCTCCCTCTCTCTCTCTCTCTGTCTCTCTGTCTCTCTGTCTCTCTCTCTCTCTCTGTCTCTCGCTGTGTCTGTTTCTCTGTCTCTTTCTGTCTCCCTGCTCTGTCTTTCTGTGTTTCTCTGTCTCTTTCTGTCTCCCTGCTCCGTCTTTCTGTGTCTCTCTTTCTCAGTCTCTCTCTTTCTCTCTCTCTCTCCTATTTCTCTGATTCTGGCTCCGTTTTCTGGCTCTGTCTCTGTCTCTCTCTCTCTCTCTCTTTCTCACTCTCTGTGTCTCTCTCTCTCTCTCTCTCTCTTCCTCTCTCTCTCTCTCTCTCTTCCTCTCTCTCTCCCGCTCTCTCCCTGTCTCTCTCTCTCTCTCTCTCTCTCGCTCTCTCTCTGCATTGCAGTGTCACGTCCCCCCTGAGTTGCCGCGGGCACTGCCCCTGCATGACCCTGAGCTGTCATCTCACTACTGGCTTTCCCCTTGATTTCCCCTTCATGTCCTTTTCACGTTTCCCATGATGTCCGGGTCCTGTCCCTTCTATGCCTTTCAACTCCCCCTTCATGTCCCTGACATTTTCTCGGTATGTCCGCTTCATTTTCCATGTATGTCCCGTTCTTTCGTTGCGAGTCATTTCCCTACATCTCCCGTCGTGCCGATTGGTTTCCTTGTGCTTTGTTTCCCTTTCATTCCCCCTGCATTCCCCTTGTTTTCATTGCTGTCCCTTGCATGTCCCTTTCAGTTCCCCTTTGTTTCCCTTTCATGTCCCGCTGCTTTCCTGTCATGTCGACTTCCTATTTCCTCCCCTCATTTCCTTGCACTTCCTTGCATTTCCCCTTTGCTCCCCAATATTTCCCGCAAAACAACGCGGGTTTTCCAGCGTTTTCGCAATTAGGACGTCCAAAAACACAGAGTTTTTTCCAGGTTTTCGGCAAAAGGAGGCAGGAACTCCAAACCAGCAAAGAGCCGGCAGGGGGAATCGAGCCTGGGACCCCTGTTTTGCGACACCGGCCGAAGGCCAAGAAGCCAAATATATATCATATCTAGTGCCGGCGATCAAAAGAAATTTGTGTCTGTGTTGTGTCTGTTTTTGACCAATGTTGATCGCCTGCAACCATTTGGCTCAAGGCCCTTCTGTACCATAGCAATACTCATGATTGCGTGCCGCTTACAGGATTCCATCCTCCAATCATCCATATTGGCATATTGGACTCTCTCCAGAATAGATCCAGGGACCGAATAAACGACCTCTACTACCACAGGGTACCAGTTCCCTCCTGGGATAGGTACCCCCGGCAGTGGGCCTCACCCCCCCAAGAACCGCGCGGCAATTTGATGACGTTCCACTAAACGTAGTCTTCGGGGAGCCTTGGTTTATGCCGTAGCCATGTGTATTGAAATACTGAATTCGTCCTGTTTTTCGCGCGGATGAAATGTCTTGATTTGCAAAATGGGAAACAGTCTGTACTGATTCTGTGAGATACCTAGATGTATCTAAAAGATGATGTACAACACTATGTACATGCGGGACGGATGTGAAACTATTGATCTCTCACTGAATAGTCTTGTTGGCGGTGAGGATCAATTCGGTTGATTTTCGTAGTGCCGATTTCGGGTGTTCTCTCAGTCGAGCTTCAGAATAACTTCTTTCTTTGTCGGATCACTCAGACCAAAGGAGGTCGAATGGATGCCAGAGGTGGCAGCTTCATCAGATAGTCAGCGGTTCCACCGATAGCTGCTGTCGGATTGGCTGACGTAGTCTCCGTAGTCGTGCCAGGTCGAGTCGCCGTAGTCTTTCCACTGCTTCTGATTGCCCCACTGCTGCTTGTTGTATTCCTTATACTCTTGCTGAGTCCAGGGTTGCTTCTTCTTGAAGTACTCCTTGGATCGCTCAAAGTTTCGCTGCTTGGTGGCAGACCTGCTGCGGATGTAGACCATCAGCGGACTGTGTGAATCGGAATCTTGAGAGCCATTCATGAACATCTCGTTGTTCACGTGCTTGAAAACGTTCCGCGGATGAGACCTGATAGTCGAAAATGGCAGTCGTAGGATCGTTCCGCATGTTTGTCTTGCCCCATCCAAATACGAAAGTCATCATGACATCTGGGAATGTTCGATCAAACCCGGATTCAGTCTTCATGTAGAGGTGATGACGGACGATGGATTTCAGGGTGCAGGAAGTCTCCATTGCATATTCCATTCTGTCCACGAGTGGCAAGTTCTCCGTTTCGTTCCACAATCTCTGGTATGCCTTCATGAGGATATTCATGAGACCGTTGGCCGGATTGTAGACCTGTTGGAGTTTGCTGTAGGTGTTCGCGGACTTGTTGGCGTCTCCGGTGATCGCATCGCATTTATACAATGTCACGAGCGGCAGGATTTCGGTTTGAAAATCGTCCCGTGCTGCTCCATGGCTGATTGATGGATGGATGTGAAAAACTCCAATGGTAGCAAACGGGAGGTCTGCCCTCGTCACATGGCGGCTGTCGAATTCGAGGAGTAAGTCATTGGATGACCTTGGAAACACGTCACGAAATTCATCACTTTGCTCGATGTGGATGACGACAATTTCCTTGTTGCGCCCATGTCCTTGGACAGTTGTGCGTGGCGGCAACCTCGGTCCAATGTATTTCTTGGATTCCATGAACATGGATGTTCCTGTGGTTGCCAGGCAGTCAGAGGTCGGGATGTCGTATTCGGCATCAGTGCAATGGTTCTCGGTTCCGAAGAAGCATCTGAACATACCGAATGTAGCTCCCCAGTTTTGACTCCTTGTGGAAATGTGTCGCGCCAATAGTTCCACTCTTGCGGAAGGTCCGCCGCGGACAAAGCATGCGATTGGTCTGGATGCTTGCTTGATAACTATGCCCTTGTATCCAAACCGGATGAACGTCTTGATGAGTTCCTTGCATTTCTCATCTTGAGGACTGAGGAACGCGTCTGCTTCATTTAGGCATATGATGTGCGCGCTGTTCTGCATCATCATCCTCGTGATTGGTCGATCCTTCATCGCCATGTTATTCACCTCCTTGTCGTCCAGCTTTGGATTCCTCGTGAGGTTTCCGTGGTTCATGTGAGCATGTTGATCGTCATGGATGAGGTGAACTCATGTGCCTTGAGATGGTCCACAGGGGAACGGTCAGTTGGCTGCATCAGCGATCCCAGGATGTCAGCAAATGCTTGGATGACCTCTGGTTTGTCATATGTCTTGAGCTTCTTCAATCCAATTGGAAGCTTGGTCGGATATCCTGATACTGGCTGTGCCTTCCTGAACTCTTCCATGGATGGCCATTCTCCTCGGTGGTGGAAATAGAATTCTTTTTCCTTGAGGTCGACATCTGGATCGACATGTGCCAATGAAGCTCGCTTGCATTCTGTCAATTCGGGATGAGCTCTCTTTGGATCCCTGTTGTACTTCTCCATGAAGCGGATGAAGTTCTTTTTGGTCTCCTGGAGCTCTTCCTTGGCGTCCTTCTTGTTCATGTCTATTTCAAGGTGTATCTCCTTGAATTCCTTGATGAACTCTTCTAGGTTCTCGGGATTGTGATACTCCATGGTGACCTTCGGCTTGACGGATCTCTCCCCAGAGGGTTCCATGTTCTCCTCATCATTTTCGTCCTGATCGGTGGAGTGCCGTCGCTTCTTGGTCTGTGTGGATGTATCTTTGTCGGATTTTCCCTTGCTTTGTTGGTCGGTATTCGTATATTTGAAGAAGGCATCGGCGAATTCATGGATCTTGGTGTTGTACAGCTCAACGTCTTCACGACCGAGAGACTTCTTCATGATCCAGTTGTTGCTCATTATGATGTTCCCATCAGTTTTCTTCGCCTCGATGGTTTGTTCTGTCAATGCTGTTCGCTCTTCAGAGAGTCGGATGCCGTAGTCCTGGTCCTTGAGGAATGCAAGGATCAACAATGCATCTCTTCCTGTTGGCACATGTGTCAATGCTGCTTCTGACGCGTCGTCGTCGAGGATAACGTCGTCGATGCATGCCATGTGGATGTGCGCTCTCCCCGAAGGGTTTGACTGGGATTTCCCAGATTTGAGCCCGTTCTCCATGATGCTGACCAGCAGATCTCCATATGTTGCATGGAACATGAACGTGATGGGCTTCTTCGCGAATGGCTTGATCTTTCTCTCTTCTTCAATGGATGGTGGTGCCGGCCTTCGCATTCTGTATTTTGCCTGGGCTGTGCCTTCATCTTCATGGGGCGCGTCGGATCTTGAAGGATGCGGACTTGGAGGAATGGATTCTGTTGGAAGATTGTAGTCCGGTTCTTCTTGACGAGGTTCACTCTTCTGTCCAGGCCAAAGGGGGCGTCCAAAGTATTGGAGATCGACTTGTCAAGTATGACCGCTGTTGCATCTCACGTAGAATTCCATCTCTGGATCATTGAGGAATTCTCTGCCATCAGGCCTGAGTGCATCACATGCGGATCTGGATGTGAGGTTGTCGATCCATCGATTCCTTGGAACAATGCATCCCTTGTCCTTGCGCTCATTGTATGACCCGTCCACGGATGGATACACGAAAGCAATCTCGAAACGTGCCTTGCCATAATCCGGGAACATAGCCATGAGAAAAAGTCCTGGCTTATTGCCCATGAAGTTCCTCGCATGTGTAATGCATCCCAATGCATCGTAGAGCTCAACAGATCCGTCAGGATTCATTTCCACTTGTCGTCGGCATTCTCTGTGGTTGCCCTGTTTTGGATCATGTCGAAAGCATCCGGAAAACAATCTGCTCAATCGCTCGATTCGCCAGAGGATGAGGTCGGTGATCTGTTTTGCCTTGGATGGGTCCATGTGGAAATATTTGCAAACCTGCTCAACATTCCGGACGGTCTTGTCAAGATCAATCATGCGGTTGTGGCATACCATCGGAATGATGTCGGTTCCGAATGGTATAGCAGCAGATGCTGTAGACCTTCTTGATGAAGTCCATGTATTGTTTCTCTGCATGTGGGCCTTCACCTTGAAGTGTTGGCTGCCAGTAATCATTGAATCTGGCTCTCAACCAGAATACCTTAGCTCCATGTTCTCGTTCATGCTCAGGAATGAATGGTAGAGCACTCCTTGTAGTATTCGAACACGAAGGTGAGGAATCGAGAATTCCCGAAAGGTCCTGGATGTACGGATACCCTCCGGTATCTGATTCTTCGGATATATACCACCGATCGTTGGATGTGAGAGTTGTCCGCGTCGCTGGTCGCCTTGGAAGCGCAGGTCGTTCACCAGGATTGTTGTCGGATTCTGTCTCCTCATCCAACGTATTCTTCGGCGCTGGCTTAACCTTTGACACAAGCCTCAGTGTCGGTGGTGGTGACTTCGGAACCAAGGTTGCTCTTCGTCATCCAGATCATCATCGTTGTCGGTATCTCGATCGTAATCTGCCTGCTCCATGTTGACATTATCTGGTTGTTGAGAGGCGGATAGATTCTCATCGGCGACGGATGTCTCATCTTCCTCGTCGCGAGCAGGGGATTCCTTCAAAGGAGATGCACGTCTCTTCACTAGCGGCTTCGGCGAAGGAGCCGCAGCGCCGGATCGTCCAAAGATCATATTGAGAATCGGCATGTCTTCGAGGTGATCAAGCATACACGATTGCAAAGGTCGGAGTGGTTGTAAACCAAAGTGGCTGCGGATGCAGACACATATTTCTTGAGATTCAACATGGGTCAAGTGCAAAAACACGCATCACGGATTTGAGGAATTGAAAATGTGCAAAATGAAAAACTCATGCATCAGAATTCGTGGACATGCGGATCATGCCCAGGTTCCCTAATAAGCAAACATGGATTCTGCTATACCGAATCCGTGCTTCGTATTGTGTGCTAGCCACTCAACCAAAATGCCTTGTTCTGCAACATAGTACGGAAAGGTGGATGTGCATCAACATTCAAGAGATTGCCGGTGAGGACGGCCTTGATGAGCTCGTCTGCTTTAGCTGAATGCTTGGTCAGCGAATTTGCCAGGCAATCTTCACTTCGTACATGTGCAAGGTCATGCCTCTGTCCGCTGTTGCTTTCTTTTCTCAACATTTGGATCAAATGCATTGTTTCTTTCTGTTCCGGTTGATGTGTTGTGGATGGTGTTGTGACAAGATTATTCGCATCAGTGCGGATTTGTACATCTGCGATTTCGCCTGTTATGTCTGACCAGAGACCGCGAAGAAATAATGCTGAACCGTAACAACGCATCAGTCCGTGCAATTCTGCAACAGTAGTGGACATTGTTGTGGCGGTGATCTTGTGCGTCTCATAGTCGACCAATGAGCCTCTCGAGTTCGATGAGCCCTGGCGAAGATCTCTTTGTTCTGCAAGAAATATAACATGCGCACGTTGGGATGACTTATCTTCATTGTTGCCATAGGATGCACCTGGATAACCAACTATGCGTGTCTTGCCACGAAGGGGCCAGAATCTCATACTAAGCGGAATGCTTTTGATGGTTCTGACTGTCTTTTTAATGGCGCGAACGTCCTCAATGGTCGGAGATGATGCCTTGGATGCGCACCTGGAGAACTGATAGCCAATGTGGAATTGCGTTCGCGATTGTAACCAATTGATCTGACCTAAGACACTTCTGTATGCAGTATGCATTTGTGGAGTGAGAGGAGTGTCGTCCTTCAGGTATTTGTCAAAGGTGATCTCCTGAAGTTCGTCAATGGCAACGTTCTGATGGACATTGATGTACCAGCCATGCTTGTCGTCTTGTCCATTGGATGCGTTGTCCTACGAAGGCAATCATTTTGTCTTCGGAACCAACTTGAAAATCTTTACGAAGTCGTTCCATGATTTCCTTCTCGAACACATCGTCACCCGTCATAAGAAGATCATCAACACGAAGAGAAAGTGCTCCATGAACTTGTCGATTCTTGGCATTGTTACCGGAAACGGGATCCATGAGGTAATCAAGTGCTCCTTCTAGATCGAAAGTATTGGATGATTTCTTTTCACTCATCAATGCGGGTTTCGGAAGCTGCTTGCCGTAGTAGACATATGTACAACGGTCTGCCCTGGTTGGCACCAGTCCGTAAGAACGGAGTGCCGAATCAAGGATGTTCCACCATCTGCGGGGTGCGTCATATAGCCCGTAGGCAGGCTTCTTCATGCGCGCTCCAATGTGCGGTGGATATCCCATTTCAGGAGGGATCTGACAAATGATGTCACGAGTCTGATCGTATGCTTCGCCTTGGAGGAATGCTGTCTTCAAGTCCATGTGAAATATATTCCAGCCTTTATTTGCGGCTGCTTGGATTGCAAGGCGGAAACCACTCCTGGATGCAGCAGGACTGTCTGCTGATCGTTCTTCTGCTTGTCTTGGAAGCCCCGGAGGACGCAGCGAGCCTTGGTGTTTAGCAAGTTGCCATCCTTCTCTCGCTTTAGAGGGCCCAGCGACCGGTAACCCAATTCCTGACATGAATCTTGCGTGTGTCGACCAAGTCGAACACTTCGTTCTCAAGCCAAGATTTGCATTCAAGAAGCTTAGCTCATGGAATTGCTTCTGATAAGCTCTTGTCTCAGTGGCTGTCGCTTCCTTCGCTTCTTGCCAACGAGCACGGATGTGGATGAAGCCTTCAAGGATTCTTGCTTGGATGAGTACAAGACTAAGAGTGCACGGTCATCGTCGGTCATGTTCTTGCACAACCGGTCAACATGATTCTTATCTGTGTGTTTCTGATGAGAGAATCCGCATCGGGGCGATGGGTTGAAGGTCCCTTTCACACGTCCAAGCAGGACAGGGTTCTCGGAACCGTAAAGGATCCACTATTCGCACAGATCTTCTGCTCGGCTGTCATGAATGACCAGTGTGCCTCATCAAGAACGAGATCAGCTTCGTGATCATCGTAAGCTCTGGTCCTCTAAGAGTCTTCTGATTCTCCATCTTCTCGGTCAGTGTATCTCATGGTTCTCTCTGAACTTCCAGTGCCGGATGAGGTTGGAACATGAGGGATCAGTTCTTCCTCACTGTCGTATTGTACCGGCAAGTTTACTGGATTGTTCGGATTGAAATTGGATGAAGATGCAGGTTCATTTCTGGGAGAATGCTCAGGTGACTCATCATTGTCATCTGGCTTCTTCTTCTTCTTCCCAGTTTTCTGCTTCTTGGATGGACTGCCCTGCGCGGGTGCAGTTGTTTCTTCTTGCTCAAGTGTTTGCAGTTCAAGATCTTCATCATGGTCTTCTGCTTCGGGGTTCGTTGGAATTGCAGGTGGCGAAGGTACGGAAGAATTGGTTGAGATGCTTGCGACTGTGACGGCAAAGAGACATCACACCCCAGTCGATTGAGTCCGCTTGAGGATGAAATGGAATGTTTTTGCCGTTTAAGCGGTGAATCTCCTCCGCCAGGCTTGTCGTGTGGCGGCAGCGGTGGATCTACTGGACTGTCTGGTGATACACCTCGTGGTGCTGGCAGCATATGGGATGATCAGGCTATGTGGAGGATCCGGAGGAGGATCTGACATGTGCTCGTCCGGTGGAGTTGGAGGTCTTGGATCAGGCATGGGATGGTCCGGTTGATCAGGTGGCTGCTGTGTGTCAGGTTGTTGAGATTCATCCGTTGGATCTGTGGGATCCGTCTCGATGGGCATCGGCTTGATCGCCGGCGCATCCGAGAATCACTGATGAACGGATGAAAACATCACTGCGTGCCAAGTCTTCGGATCATAATTCTCCCAATGGCATTTGGATGCAGGCAAGACCCAACTTCTATTCAGCTGATCAGGTTGCCAGAAGGATATGATCGCATCGTCCGGAGGTGACGTAATTGGCATGTTAATGCCGACGGTGTGGACGCATCATACTGAGTGGATGAGATGCACAATTGTCTCAACTTCTTGCAACCATTCCACATGTTCTGACATCGCCAGTCATTAGGATCTTGTTTGAAGATATCGATTTCACTCTCCGGAGGGTACTGCTTCATCGTCTTCTTAAACTTTTGGACTAGAGGATCTTGGATGACCAATGGTTGAACGTCCTTGTTGAACGGGAGGTGCTGAAGTCTGACCGCAAGACTACTGCTGGTCATGTTGAACTCTTTGTCAATGGCTTCCATCTCCTTTCCTAGGATGTCAACTTGCTTGATGGTGAATGGTTCGAAAAGGTCCTTGAAGAGGTACACCTCGTTGTGAAGTGGATTCACCTTCAAGTGTCGCAGGAGGATGTGCGCGAGATCCTGACAGAACTGGTAAGGATACACCTGTGCCAGTTTGGTTCTGCTTCCGAAAGTACCAGCATTTCCCTCGAGGGGTTGATGTTCGTGCTTGACTGAGCTGGTAAAATTCTTACACTTTCTGAAGATTGGTCTCATTACCTCGGGAGGTAAACAGCGCACCAAGCTCGTGGGCTTGAGACTTCTGAGTCCGGATTCAGGATCTTTCAGTCCGTATGCACAGAAATGGAAATCTCCCCAGGTCACGGATGGATCTGAAAATGGTTGCTGCATACAGTTCAGATACCATATCTTGGATGTCTGAGGATTCTCAATGATGAAGTATCTTCCGTGCTTCAACTGGTATCGCGCAATGGATGCCACAAACTCAACCATGGGAAGATAGCGTTTCCGCTTCTCCCAGACTCTTTGTTGGTCTTGTTGGATGTTCTGCATATTTGACCACGGTCCACAGACCGGTGCCATGAGGATTACATCAGGTGCTTGCTCCTTCATGATCTCCATGACCATGTGTCGTCCCTTGGATGTCATTACGTCGAACCGGTGTGGATGTCTACGGGAGTCCCAACCTTAAGACCTGTAAGTGCGCAGCATTGACTGAATCTGGCACTTCCTGCAAAGATCTCGAGAACGTGGATCTTTCCCTTATGCACACAATTCCAATGTGCTTGTTCAGGAACGGATGTGACGAACATGTTCTCTGCCGGATGAGGTGCTGCAGGCTTGGGAGTTGTCTTACCCGCGATGCGCAATGGCCTTCTTCTTGGAGCCGGCTGAGGAGCCGGCTTGCTATTTCTGCAAGGATTCTCGCTCTTTTGGTAAGAGAAGATCAATTCCAGGTTTCCCCGGAGGGATGGTTTCATCCTTTCTGACCTTCGTCATGGTAACCGAGTCCCAAGATCAAGTCCTACCATTGCTCCTTCGATGGAAATGACTTTTCCTTTTAGCCATATTCCTCCCTTGCTTCCATCGGAACGGATCTTGGGTTTGTCTTCCTGCCAGTAAAATACCTTGTCCTTCACCTGAAGAGGCTTAGAACTCATTCGGAGATTTTGAGCAAGGTCTTGTCGGATGTCTTCGGATTGACGTGCTTCTTGGAATGCTTGCTTAGACAGCTGCTTGATCTGGATGGCTGTCAGCTCTTCCTCATTCCTGTCAATTGTCAACTGAGTTGGTGTTGCGACGTCGAGTTGGATGAGATCTGCTGGTCGTCTTCCGAATGCGAGTTCCAATGGTGTTACACCCCCGTAGGTGACAGTCTGATTCCTGACAGTTGCAGCTGCCTTCACCAGCTGTCTAAATGTCACTTTCTTCAGTGTTGCAGGTGCTGTGCCTGCCTTGATGGAACTTAGCATGATCTTGAGTTGTGCCTTCAGGAGTCGAACTGCAGCTTCAGCTCGATTTGGCCATGGTGTGTTCGGTCCCAAGGATATTGGTGTGATGTCAAGGGATTGACAGAAATGTTCCCATGTCTCCGTCATGAAGGCTTGATCTGCGACAACTGATTTGGGCTGCAAGTGGTACTGGTCAAAATATTTCCTGAGGACAGTGATGTTCTCGACTTCTTCCGTAGTTGTCACTGCCTCTCTGTAGTGAGCAATGTTGTTGCTCCATCCAGGATGACAAGAACGATGATGTGTTCTCCTGTTCCAAGAGGAACTTGACAGTGATCAATGAATGTCATGTCATTGAAGGTGTCCGCTCTAAGTCCACTCGTTTTGCTTCGTGATGGTGATGGTTTTGCCGCTTGGCAAACTTGACATTCACTTCGGATTTTGTCAAATAGATCGATTGTTGGTTTTGGCAAGTGAAGCGAACGAGCTCTGAATCGAAATTGATCTGTTGTCATGTGATGATGCTGGAGGTGGAGCTTCTTCAACTCTTCGGGATTAGACAATCGCTTGTGGATTCTGCCTAGGGCAATCGGAAGCGATGTTGGTTCATCTGAGGATGGTGCGAAAGGATCTGGCTCAATGGTCGACCGGCCCTTCTTGTCGATGATCTGTCTGCTGCCGATCCGGAACCTGCTTCTTCGTCCTTAAGCGAATTGTCCGCGAAGGTGAAAATGGTCTTACCTTTCCACAGGTTAATCATTGGTTTGTTTGCCTGGGATGTAAGTCTCCAATTGTCTTCTGGGATGTCTGGATCTCCACCTTCGGGTGCATCTATGATTTCCGTGGTACGCTCTTGGCTGATGTTATCAGGATTGATTGGGCATTCCTTGGCTCCATTCGGTGTGAACAGCGCCTTGCGAGGCGTGATGTGCACACGAATGACTGCTTGTGCTTCTTGTCAAGGATCCAATGATCCTGCTTTTGAGACCCAATGATTTTAGGAGTTGCTAGGTCCTCCTTCGTCTCGGATGATGTGGATGCACAAACAGTTTCACTCTTGGAGATATCCCCGAAGGGAAACTTGATGCTGTTGTCATCATCGTAGACGTAGTTGGTGAGGCCCTTGATGGCAATTTCTCCATGTGCTTTCACTCTTGCAACTCCAGCGAGGTCGACGAGTGAATGTCCTGTGCCGGATACTGGAACTGCTTGATGGTTCATGCCAAAGGCCTTGCATGTGATCTTGTCACATTGAGGTGTGTGTTCGATGGTCATGTAGAGGTTCCGCATCTGACTGATGCTGAGGAGGATCGGTACAGTTCCTTGTTCAAGGACGTCGATGTTGGTACTGCATGGAGGAGTTGTGTGATATCGAAGATGCAAGGTCCAATTTACCTTGGCTGTTTCTCCGTTTGCAAAAGTGAACTTGGTCTCGGCCGGGATGTACTGATAGGAGATGAGGTCCTTCATGGGTTCGATGGCCTGAGTAAAACGCTGGATTGCGTGCCAGCTGCCCATGGATCTGGCACATCCGTTGTCCAGAATCGCATAGGTCGGATTGTGCTGAGGGTTGATGACAGGCGCCGTCAGCTTTGTTGCCAAAAGGCTGTGATTTGTTGTTACGGACAAATTGTGTTCTGAAACTGTATCTGATTGGATCAGCTTCCCGTGGATGGCTTCTTTCTCATGATGCTCATATGCGTCATAGAATGCCATTAGCGCTTGTCCTGTGCTGGGGATGAGTACCAGCCTTGTTCGTTCCATGTCCATGATTGATCCCAATCTTGGTCTGTCCAACCGGCATAGGCAGGCTCTTGGAGTTCAGCAACTTGCTGCGTGGCAGGATGCTCCTCCGGCTTCTCTGCGATGGCTGCGAACGTTTTGGATTTTCCTTTGTCATGTCCGCCTTTTCCTTTGCCATTCTCATACGATGGATAACCCTTGTTTCCATCATAGGGATATTGGAATTTGGATTTTCCTTTCTTTCCCTTCTTTCCTTTGCCTTTTCCCCAATATGCCTGGTCGTAGGGATCATCGTTTTCATTGGCCATATTGGCCTTCCCGCCAGAACCGCTTTTTCGAAAGGGTTTGAAGCCACCTCGTTGGTGACTGCCCTTTTTGTTTCCTGATTTTCCTTTTCCTTTTCTCTTTCTGCATCTGAAATTCCGCCCTGACACTTTTCTTGCTATGAACGCATCGTTCTCTTCGAGGACCCAGAATGTCTCTTCATCGTTGTTTGACATGAATCCTTCAAGTCCATCTTCATCTTCAACCCAAAAGCCGTCTTCTCCTTCGTATTCGCCTTGTTTGAGGATGAAGACTGTGTTGCTTCGGTTGCCTCCTTGAGGTCGGATGGATGGATCTTGGATGGATGTCCTGGTCGTGATGAAGAGTTCATGGTAATGCGTCTTCAGCATCTCATAGGAGTAGTGCTCGAGTGAAATGTTTCTCAGTGACATGGCACTGGTCAGTCTTTCTCTCTGCTGATCTGCTGTCTGTCCTGCATTCCCGTCATATACTGTCTGAGGACTGTCGGATCATCCTCATTTAGCACCGGCTGCTTGCTGATGTCGAGCAATTGTTGTGTTGTTTGCGTCCTGTACGGACTGTCGAAATGATGGGGACTGTGCCGTGAAGACGGGCATCAAGTCCATCCATGCTGCCTTCAATCTCATGAGAAGGATTTCGAATTTGGATGTGAAAATGAGGAACTCTTGGTTCTGCCTTCTGTGATTGAAGAAACTGAGGAGCCTGTACAGATACACGTTGGTCGCACCTTTCAGGAAGTACTTCTTCAGCGTGTTCTTGAAATAGTTGACTCCTTCATCAGGATCTTGCAAAATGTTAAAACCCTCCTGGCCCCGTGCCTAAATTGGGAAGCCGTTCTGAGGTCCATGTTCTTGTTGATTGGAACGCCCCTTTGGTTGCCATTTTGGCTCAAGTTACAAGTAGGGCTCAAGGTCTTGCATGAACTACGTTCGCCTGTGATCGATCTGTGAGAGAGAAAACAGGTTCATTCGCGCTGCTGATATTGAGTGTGCAATTGTGGTTATTGGGCTTTACCCCTTACAACAGTTTGCACTGGTTTGGCTGTAATGTGCCGTGGTTGAACAACGTTTGGGTTCGGTAATTCTGTTCATTAACCCCTTAGTGGTTTTGGAGAACCTCAGGGTTCCTGAGGGACCCATGACCATGATCTACCATTGGCGTAGTTTTGACCATGGCACATGTACAGGGATACGTTTAGTGCAGTTGAGTGCAGTTGATTGCAGTTGCCAAATCAATCACAAGCTGATTTAAAGGGTGCAAATCCCAATCCTCCATTGTTGTGATCCCTTAATCAAGGTCCTGAAAAACATTAGCTGTGGTCATGATCCCGTTTTGTGTTATCAAATTGCATATACAGTACGCGCGCGCAGTGTGTGTTTAACTGTTTTACGTTTTTGTCGATGAGCTGTCGAGTTTCTTTGATGTGCGCAACGAACCAGTTGAACGCATCAATATGCACTGATATCCGATGGAAGACATCGATCTTGTTTATTTGAAGGTTTTGAAGGCGATTGATCGAAGTGAACGAATCCACCGGAACCCTCATACTACTTACCCACATAAATACGACAATAGAACTGTGTCATCTACCTTCTGACCCTCTAGGTGTCCCACATCTCGGTTTCAAGAGGAAGGACCAGGCCGACATTGTCACCTTCGCAGCGCGATGCCTAGCGATCGATCAGGTCCCGGGACGGTTTCTAGCTCATTGTTACGGTTTCCTTTTGGCTTGTGGGAAGAACACATCGCGGACCTCCTTTGAGAAACACCCACATTGGGGAAGGTGTCTGGTTGCCAAGACCAATACCTCCTCATTAAGCCTGGGAGGGAGGCCTAGCCTGGAACAATTGGCTCTATCTGTTTCAATGCCGAATTACGTGGCAGCCAGCTCAAAGCTGGTCCAAATCAGAGGGCCGTCAACCCAAGCAGAGATGGTGAGCATCCTTTCATAGCCGTGATCTTCCACTGACCGCAGCCTGAAACCTTGGACTGGATGTTACTCCCATCTTCACAGCGTAGCTGGCTCCAGCAGAGAAAGCCCACTCATTTTGTCATTCTTTTGATCTCTGGCCATGCCATCCAGCAAAGCCTGGATTTTCGTGCTGCCGTGCTTGCTTGTCGCGGCCGCGGACGGGTCGACGACGGATGCAGCTGTGGAAGCCATTGCGCAGGAGGACATGAATATGTGGCCTGGTTGCCATTTGGGGCCCCTGTTGAGTTTCATGGTGCTGGTGGCATCAGTTGCACCTGGCACAGCCCCTGCAAGAGCATCCTGCCCAACTTTCGGTTGAAATGCCTGGGTTAGGGGCACGTGACAAAAGTTGGAACGAGCGCCATATGTTTTCTTTGTTTGGGGCTCTTGTTTGGCTCAGGTGTCCATTTGATGATGGCGCTCTTCACTTCTTGCAAGTCAAGTCAATGCGTGCAGCCCGATCTTCCATCTCGGGTTCCAACGAACAGAGCCCCCAGGGCTACTGTGATGCGAAACCTGATGCGTCGAGCTGGTCAAATTTTTGCCGCAGTAGTGCTCCAGGCGTCCAAAACTGTCTCCACATGAATTGCGAGTGGCATCCAAGCGCGAGCTCGGGTGGCTACTGTGATGCGAAGCATGATGCACCGAGCTGGTCAAGTGTTTGCCGCAGTACGCCTCCAGGCATCCAAAATTGCATCAACCCGAGTTGCGTGTGGCGTGAGCCATATGGTCCATATGGTCCACACGGTCCAGAACCAAGTGGCAAGTGCGAGTCAAACTCGCCCTTGAACTTGTTTGGAGATATGACTTGCAATGGCCTAAGCTACCAGAATTGCGTGGCCAACAGCAACTGCCAGTACACTGTGCAAGGCAGATGAAGTGGCCTCAGAATCCATTGACAGGTAAGATATGGGAAAATGAAAGCAAATAATGAGATAAGAGAGCATGAAAGAGATAGCAATTTTAAAAAGAAGAAGTAACATAATTAAAGATAACTATTATAAAATAGTAATAAACTTTAGAGCCTCCGGCTCAGTCCGCCGACATTGTCCTCTCCCTTTTCTCCTTCTTCCTCTCTCCCTTGTCTTTCTCGTGTGTTCTGTCGTCCTCTCTCCCTCCCTCTGCTCCCCATCCTCCCCATCCTCCCCATCCCCCCAAGCCTCTCTCTCTCTCTCTCTCTCTCTCTCTCTCTCTCTCTCTCTCTCTCTCTCTCGCTCTCTCTCTCTCTCTCTCTCTCTCTCTCTGTCTCTTTCTGTCTCTCTCTGTCTCTCTCTGTCTCTCTCTGTCTCTCTCTGTCTCTCTCTGTCTCTCTCTGTCTCTCTGTCTCCCTGCTCTGTCTTTGTCTCTTTCTGTCTTCCTGCTCTGTCTGTTTGTGTCTCTCTTTCTCAGTCTCTCTCTTTCTTTCTTTCTTTCTTTCTTTCTTTCTTTCTTTCTTTCTTTCTTTCTTTCTTTCTTTCTTTCTTTCTTTCTTTCTTTCTTTCTTTCTTTCTTTCTTTCTTTCTTTCTTTCTCTCTTTCTCTCTTTCTCTCTTTCTCTCTTTCTCTCTTTCTCTCTTTCTCTCTTTCTCTCTTTCTCTCTTTCTCTCTCTCTCTCTCTCTCTCTCTCTCTCTTCTCTCTCTCTCTCTCTCTCTCTCTCTCTCTCTCTCTTGTCAAACTACATGCTTCACTTTGCACTCTTGTTGCATGTATGTTCACTACCGCAGGCCTTGAGCTTACTACTCCGCATGAGTCAAAAGGTTGGCAGCTGCAGACTACATCGGTTGACTGTTTGTTTGAACATTACAACACTTGCACTTGTAAGCAAAGTAACAACTGATTTTAACGTGGTAGCGGAGCTGAGATCCTAAACATAGGGGAGCTCCAGTAAGCAGTAAGTACTACAACCGCAGCAACAGCAGCTACATGCCAAAGTACTACGACATGTCAGGAGAAGCAGCATCAGCCTCAGCGCAACAAACTACAGGAGCAGAGAACGGGCCAACAGCAGACACAGTAGGAGCCACGACTACGGGAGCAGGAACAGAACAAGACAACGACGTTCAGAGACTACATAGATACAAACTGCCACCACCCTTCTTCACTGGTGACTACTCCCAGTATGAAGAATGGCTGTTCAAGCTACAAGCATACCTCGGCCTCATAGACCGAGACTTCGACCTGGTGCTACAACTAGCACAAGTGGCTACACGACAGATTGAGGACACAGACATCAGAACACACATACTCGACCCTACACAAGCAAGCAAAGCAGTAGACCTCTCCAGAGATCTACACTACATCCTCATCAACATCTGTCAGGGAGCAGCAGCTACAGTAGTAAGGCAAAACCGCTACAACGCAAACGGATGTGAAACACTACGACTACTACACAACAGGTTCAGCCTACCAGTAGGAACAAGGAGCGTTGGTTACCTTACCAAACTACTGGAACCCACAACGAAGCGCAGTTTGAAGAACAATTTCTACAATGGGAATACGACATCAACCGCTACGAGAAAGACAATGGAACAGCACTACCAGATGGAATCAAAATAGCAATACTACTCAACAAAACCAAAGGAGCACTGCAGCAACACCTCCAACTGCGAGCTGGACAGATCACGAACTACATCGAGATCAGAGCACTCATCCTGGACTACTACAAAACGATTTCAGCCTTCACTAGATCTACTTCAGCAGTAGGAACAAACTACAATGGAGGAACTGCACCAATGGATGTTGACAACATATGGAGGAAAGGAAGAAGCTACAAAGGCAAAGGAAAAGGAAAAGGCGGCTACAAAGGAAGCAAGAGCAAAGGCAAGTACAGGAGTAAAGGACACTACAAAGGATTCGACAAAGGCAGCAAAGGAAACTACAACAAAGGAGGATACAACAAGAGCAAAGGAAAAGGCTACTCAGGATCCAAAGGATATGGATCAAGCAAAGGCTACAAAGGCCAAGGAAACTACAGCAAATCGAAAGGAAAAGGAAACAACAACTACACAACATGCCATCGATGTGGCAAGCCCGGCCACTGGGCACAAGACTGCAGAGTGCCGGTATGGCACATAGGAGAAGGAGAAGAACTACATCCACTAGAACAAGAACAAGCAGATCACGACAACAATGATGAACTACCTCAGGATGTGAACGACACTTGGGACTGGTACTACGAAGGAGAAGAAGGACAACACGAGGTGAACTACATGGAGGAGAACTGGAACGACTACGACTATGACAACAGCTGGGATTGGAATGACAACAGCTATGAGGACACAGCGAACTACATTGGAGGCATCAACGAGTCACACCTCACCATTGGACACATCAGACAAGCAAAATCACGACTACACAAGCACATATCCAAATCACTACTTGGCAAGAGAACAACACACACAACATCATGGAACGACCACAGCAAGAGCTTTCAACAATTCCTAGAAGAAGACACCACAAAGCTACACGTCGACATAGCAGCAGCAAGACAACAACAAAGGAACAAGAAGATTGAGGACACTATCACCCACTACATCATGTACTCCAACTTCAAGTCAGACCACCACCTGTTGATCGACTCAGGAGCATCTACACATGTTTGCCCAAAGGACTACGCACCGGATCTTCCACTACGACCCTGTGGAGAATCAGTGCCACAACTCTACACGGTGACCAACAAGAAGATTCCAGTCTACGGCATCAAGTACGTTCCCTACAAGCAGGACAACTTCAGGATCATGATACCCTACTACGTTTGTGATGTGAAGTATCCAATCCTCAGCGCATCAAGACTACTTGATAGAGGATATGGACTTGACTTCACTCCACGACACTGCACCATCACACATGGACAACAACAAGCACACCTCATAAGACACTCAGGACTTTTCTACCTACGAGCAGAGAAGATCGACATTCCTACAGGATTCGACATCTACCCAATGACTACAGACAATGGAAAATCCATTGCTGTGATTCAACCTACAGAGAGAGCAGCGCAACAACAAGAACAAATCGCACCACTCACACACACAGACCAAGGACTACGACAGATCCTTGGTGGAAACACTGACTACTGGAAACTTGATGGTGACTACGCCATCAGAGTACACAAACGACCACGCAAAGCACTGTTCACACCACACAACAGTGGCTGCCCAATACCAGAAGGAGAACTAGATGATTGGAGACTAACCATCATCAACAGACAAGGGCAAGAGCAAGAACAACTACAAGAGAACCCAACACAACTTTCCAAGCAAGAACTACAACGAAGACTAGAAGGTGACAACTGGACTGGAGAAACCAGATTCAGAAGAAAGATAACACCTACACGCAGAGCAACATCAAAGACCACACCAACAAGGCAGAGCTCACAACCACAACGGCTAATGGACACACCACCAACCAGATCAAAGATCCAACTACGAGCACCACAAAAGATATGGAGACCCAAAGCAGCACCTTCTACAAATCTTGACACCACACAACCAAAGGAGACAATACACAGACCACTCACAGCACAGGAGGACAACCAAGACTACTGGGAAAGACAAGGTGAACATTGGATACGACACCACACAACGCTTAGAACAACTCTCTTCACTCCAACAGATGGACCAGGACATCCACCAATCAACACACTTGAACCTCACAGAACTACAATCACTCACAACAACTTTGGAGAAGTTTCACAACGCAAAGATGACTGGACAGTCATGGGCAACGCAGCACTACCATTTGAATGGAAAGGAACAACAAGGTTCACCGTGAAGAAAGACTACGAGTACATCCAGGAGAACCACGATGAAGAACAACAACACGAGCATCATTTTGCACACAGAGCAAGAGGACTACGACAACCACAGCAGCCCGCTCCACAACAAATAGCAGAACACAACCTTACACACCTACCATACAGAAACTGGTGTCCAATCTGCGTTCAAGGCAAAGGACGCCAAGACAACTACAAGAAACAACAATCCGACAACCTGTCATTCAAGTAGACTTTGCCTACATCAAGTCACAACAAGACCCAAAGACCACACCAGTACTGACAGCAGTTGATGTTACTACACAACTGTGTATGGCAGTATTGGTTCCAGACAAAGCATCAATGATGGACTACATGGTCAACAACCTACAAGCATTCATCTTTGAGTGCGGAAGAACACAAGGCATACTACAAAGCGACAACGAAGACACACTCAACGCACTTCTAAAAGCTACAGCAGCAAAAGTCGGCACAATGAGTGTACGACATTCACCTTCCTACAGCAGCAACAGTCAAGGAAGCGTTGAGCGACTACACAGAACACTTCTCGGACAAATCCGCGTCGTCAAAGCTCAGGTTGAAAGCAACTACAGCATGACGATGCCCACAAAGCACTGTCTATATACTACCTTGGATAGTACGACATGCAGCATGGACGGTAAATCGCTACGTCATTCACTCAGACGGCTACACAAGCTTTGAACGCCGCTGGGGAAGAAACTACGAGCGAGCGATCTGCGAATTTGACACTACACTACCTTCCACCACAACACAAGAAACTTCCGAAAGCAGACCTACGGATGCAGAAATGCATCTGGCTCGGAAAAGTTTCCGAAACCGGAGAAAACTACGTCGCAACGGAATCAGGCGTACAAAAGGTACGAACAGTACGAAGACTACAACCGGACTTCAAATACGACCTCGCACTGTTGAACAAAGTTTCCGGCACACCATGGGCACCACGACGGAACACCTACAACCCATCGTTCGCAACAGATACGCAACTACAACCGTCAGAGAAAAGAAGGTCCACGCAAGATTTCGGACGACAAACGAACGCTACGGACGACATCGTTGCGGAACCCGCAACAAAACAACAACGTGCTACACCACCTCCACGACTTCCGTCCACATCCACGTCAAGTTCACGACCACTACCGGATAGTCCTATGGCTACTTCACCAACTGGACGACAACACCCACCACTACCAGCACCACCTCGACAAACACTACGACGCTTAACTCCGGAAGAAGTAATGCAACCAACTAAAGCACAGAAGACCTCAAAGGACACTACAATCAGATCAACGGAACAAGCAACCAAAGAACCACCACCACTACGACAGAAAATCAACGCAGTGACACTTCGCAACGGAAAATTCATCACTCCCTACACAAACGACGACACCTCAGAAGACCAACCCATAATCTTCGACAACGAAGGTTACGACGAAACACAACTACTGGAAGGAATGAAACACGAGTCAAACCAAATGAAACTTCACGACGTCTACGACGAAGTATAGATGCGTCTACCGTCGACGACAACGTCATCAGAGAAGCGATACCTACAAGATGGGTACACAGAAAGAAAGGACCAGGAGTACGAAGCCGAATCGTCGCAAAAGGCTACACCGAGAAGATCGAGGACGAAGACTCCGTCTACGCCTCTACACCAATGTTCACGACACTCCGGACACTTCTCGCACTACAAATGTCACGACCAAACTGGATCGCGCGACTAGGTGACGTCTCTACAGCATTTCTACACGCACCCATCGCAAAAGACCACGACGGTAAACAACGTGACGTCTACCTTTGGCCACCTAAAGAACTTTGTCCACAACAGGACAAAATCTGGCGACTAAAGAAAGCCATGTATGGACTACGCAGTTCACCAAAAGCATGGCAGGACTACCTGGCTGAAGTGTCTACAAAAGCTCAGCTTTGTAAGACTAAAGTCAGAACCCAACGTCTACACCAATGCGACTCGCGACTGCTACATCATGGTCTACGTGGACGATCTACTAGTACTTGGAGACAAGACCGCAGTCGACTCCACTTTCGAGGCCGTCCAGAAGCAGGTACTACTCAAGCACATCGGCTACCTCGAACCTGGCAAACCACAACAATTTCTTGGAAGAAACATCGACCACTTCGGCAACTACTGCAATCTTGGACTAAAGGACTCCTACATCGACAACATGATCGAGGAGTCTGGAATGAACAACTGCAACTCAGTAAACACTCCAGGAATTGCACACTACAAACCAACAATAGAAGATGAAGCACTACTTGACCACGAACAACACAAAAGGTACAGAAGAATTGTTGGCAAACTTCAATGGTTAGCATACACACGACCAGACATTGCATACTCCACAAAAGAACTAGCACGAGACCTCACAGCACCTACAGAACTTTCACAAAAGAGAGTCAAACATCTACTACGCTACTTGCACGGCACCAAGCACTACAAATTCACCATAGAACCAACAACAACACTCAGAGCAAACACCAACAACATCCTGGATCTCGACGTTCATGTCGATGCCGACTGGGCAGGATGCCCTACTACCAGGAAATCAACTTCAGGTTTCAACATCATCTTTCTAGGAACAACAGTTGCATTTGGCAGCAGAACACAAGCTACAATAGCACTTAGCTCAGCAGAGTCTGAACTCTACGCCATTTGCACAGGAGTTAATGAGGGACTACACCTCAGAAACTTCCTACTTGAAACCAACATTTGCAGCAAGCTAAACCTACGCATCCACACAGACTCCACAGCAGGCAAGAGCATTGCTACACGACAAGGCACTAGCAAACGAGCAAAACACATCGACCTCAAATTCCTCTACACACAAGACCTCATCAAGCACGACATCATCAGAATCCTTAAGATCAACACACTCCACAACAGCGCAGATTTGTTTACCAAATACATCAGCAAAGAAACGCTACACAGGCTCATCCAGAGCATTGGAATACGCATCTAGCATTACGAACGACCAGCGCAGCAGTTTCACAACAACAGCAACGACTTTGGACATTTCATGTATGTAAGTAGCTACATGTAACACGACACTTTTGGTATGTAAGTAACAGTAACTACATGTACTTTCACTTGCACTTTTGGCGGCTTGAGTCAACACTACAGTTGTTTGTTTTACATGTCTGCATTCGCCGACTGCCTGGTAGCAACTACTTAGGCTCATTTGTTTTGCCCCGTTTCACTACATTTTGCATTCCACTGCAGCCATGGCCGCTCCATCTACTGCAGATGCTACGATGGGAGACGCCACTACGCCCGACAGGGCGACTACACCTGAGGTGGCGGTCACTACGGACTCCAGTGACCATGGAACTCCACCACCTCAAACCTACAACGACTCCAACTACCACTTCAACCATTCTACACCCGGCAACACCGTCTACTACAACCCGACCACAGTGATGGACCAACTACACATCACTGAGCACCAGACAACCACTGCACCACCACTGCCCGACAACATTCCCTACACCCAATTTTTCACTGCATTTACACTTGAAGAGTATCAACTACTCTCACAACAACAAGCTACTCCACTGGCACAACTGGACTACACACGACCCATTCACTGCATCCCTGGAGATCTTCGGATGCCGCACTACAATTCCACACTGCTCAGCATTTCACTACCTGAAGCAGCCAACGTCCACTACTACCACACGACTTCACTCCACACCACAACTGGCGACAACACCAACTACGTCATCATCCAACTCCAGATTGAACAACCACTACTCCTGAGGTACCTCACTTCAGGACAATTTCTACACTTCACAAGGGACTACATCTCCTACATGATGTCGGTACAACACAACTACTACCTCCCGACTACAACACTGCCACAGACCATCTTCAAGGTGAACTACAACATGACCACCTTCACTGACAACTACAGCCTCAGGAACAACTACGTTTGGAATTACCACATGCCACTACTTCTACCTGAACTACTCCATTACCTTTACAACCGAGACCAACTACACGACTTCCAGCACAAAGCAATCGCTACAATCCTCTGCAAAAGCATCCAATACTACGGATTCACACTACTCACAATGACCAACCTCACACAACACCACAAAGCACTACTACACCGCTTTCTACGGGACTACGACCAGCACATGTCGTGTCCCGAGATTGATGATGAGCGACTACGGGGAGCTCCGAACTACATGCAACCTTTTTCACCACCAACTACTACGCGACCTTGGACAGTCGACTACAGATGGTCCAAGCCTTTGCATGTATGTTCACTACCGCAGGCCTTGAGCTTACTACTCCGCATGAGTCAAAAGGTTGGCAGCTGCAGACTACATCGGTTGACTGTTTGTTTGAACATTACAACACTTGCACTTGTAAGCAAAGTAACAACTGATTTTAACGTCTCTCTCTCTCTCTCTCTCCCTCCTATCTCTCTGATTCTGGCTCCTTTTTCTGGCTCTGTCTCTGTGTCTCTCTCTCTTTCTCACTCTCTGTCTCTCTCTCTCTCTCTCTCTTTCTCTCTCTCTCTCTCACTCTCTCTCTCTCTCTCTCTCTCTCTCTCTCTCTCTCTCTCTCTCTCTCTCTCTCTCTTCCTCTCTCTCTCCCGCTCTCTCCCTGTCTCTCTCTCTCTGCATTGCAGCGTCACGTCCCCCCTGAGTTGCCGCGATGTCCGGGCACTGCCCCTGCATGACCCTGAGCTGTCATCTCACTACTGGCTTTCCCCTTGATTTCCCCTTCATGTCCTTTTCACGTTTCCCATGATGTCCGGGTCCTGTCCCTTCTATGCCTTTCAACTCCCTCTTCATGTCCCTGACATTTTCTCGGTATGTCCGCTTCATTTTCCATGCATGTCCCGTTCTTTCGTTGCGAGTCATTTCCCTACATCTCCCGTCGTGCCGATTGGTTTCCTTGTGCTTTGTTTCCCTGTCATTCCCCCTGCATTCCCCTTGTTTTCATTGCTGTCCCTTGCATGTCCCTTTCAGTTCCCCTTTGTTTCCCTTTCATGTCCCGCTGCTTTCCTGTCATGTCGACTTCCTATTTCCTCCCCTCATTTCCTTGCACTTCCTTGCATTTCCCCTTTGCTCCCCAATATTTCCCGCAAAACAACGCGGGTTTTCCAGCGTTTTCGCAATTAGGACGTCCAAAAAACACAGACTTTTTCAAGGTTTTCGGCAAAAGGAGGCAGGAACTCCAAACCAGCAAAGAGCCGGCAGGGGGAATCGAGCCTGGGACCCCTGTTTTGCGACACCGGCCGAAGCCCAAGAAGCCAAGATATTTCATATCTAGTGCCGGCGATCAAAAGAAATTTGTGTCTGTGTTGTGTCTGTTTTTGACCAATGTTGATCGCCTGCAACCATTTGGCTCAAGGCCCTTCTGTACCATAGCAATACTCATGATTGCGTGACAAAAGGAACCTTTGTAGGCCGCTTACAGGATTCCATCCTCCAATCATCCATATTGGCATATTGGACTCTCTCCGGAATAGATCCAGGGACCGAATAAACGACCTCTACTACCACAGGGTACCAGTTCCCTCCTGGGATAGGTACCCCCGGCGGTGGGCCCCCAAGGACCGCGCGGCAATTTGATGACGTTCCGCTAAACGTAGTCTTCGGGGAGCCTTGGTTTATGCCGTAGCCATGTGTATTGAAGTACTGAATTCATCCTGTTTTCCGCGCGGATGAAATGTCTTGATTTGCAAAATGGGAAACAGTCTGTACTGATTCTGTGAGATACCTAGATGTATCTAAAAGATGATGTACAACGCTATGTACATGCGGGACGGATGTGAAACTATTGATCTCTCACTGAATAGTCTTGTTGGCGGTGAGGATCAATTCGGTTGATTTTCGTAGTGCCGATTTCGGGTGTTCTCTCAGTCGAGCTTCAGAATAATTCTTTCTTTGTCGGATCACTCAGACCAAAGGAGGTCGAATGGATGCCAGAGGTGGCAGCTTCATCAGATAGTCAACGGTTCCACCGATAGCTGCTGTCGGATTGGCTGACGTAGTCTCCGTAGTCGTGCCAGGTCGAGTCGCCGTAGTCTTTCCACTGCTTCTGATTGCCCCACTGCTGCTTGTTGTATTCCTTATACTCTTGCTGAGTCCAGGGTCGCTTCTTCTTGAAGTACTCCTTGGATCGCTCAAAGTTTCGCTGCTTGGTGGCAGATCTGCTGCGGATGTAGACCATCAGCGGACTGTGTGAATCGGAATCTTGAGAGCCATTCATGAACATCTCGTTGTTCACGTGCTTGAAAACGTTCCGCGGATGAGACGTGATAGTCGAAAATGGCAGTCGTAGGATCGTTCTGCATGGTTTCCAGTTGATCATCTTTCATTGCGTCCATCTCTTCCTTCCGGAAATTCTGCTGGATGTTTGTCTTGCCCCGTCCAAATACGAAAGTCATCATGACATCTGGGAATGTTCGATCAAACCCGGATCCAGTCTTCATGTAGAGGTGATGACGGACGATGGATTTCAGGGTGCAGGAAGTCTCCATTGCATATTCCATTCTGTCCACGAGTGGCAAATTCTCCGTTTCGTTCCACAATCTCTGGTATGCCTTCATGAGGATATTCATGAGACCATTGGCCGGATTGTAGACCTGTTGGAGTTTGCTGTAGGTGTTCGCGGACTTGTTGGCGTCTCCGGTGATCGCATCGCATTCATACAATGTCACGAGCGGCATGATTTCGGTTTGAAAATCGTCCCGTGCTGCACCATGGCTGATTGATGGATGGACGTGAAAAACTCCAATGGTAGCAAACGGGAGGTCTGCCCTCGTCACATGGCGGCTGTCGAATTCGAGGAGTGAGTCATTGGATGACCTTGGAAACACGTCACGAAATTCATCACTTTGCTCGATGTGGATGACGACAATTTCCTTGTTGCGCCCATGTCCTTGGACAGTTGTGCGTGGCGGCAACCTCGGTCCAATGTATTTCTTGGGTTCCATGAACATGGATGTTCCTGTGGTTGCCAGGCAGTCAGAGGTCGGGATGTCGTATTCGGCATCAGTGCAATGGTTCTCGGTTCCGAAGAAGCATCTGAACATACCGAATGTAGTTCCCCAGTTTTGACTCCTTGTGGAAATGTGTCGTGCCAATAGTTCCACTCTTGCGGAAGGTCCGCCGCGGACAAAGCATGCGATTGGTCTGGATGCTTGCTTGATAACTATGCCCTTGTATCCAAACCGGATGAACGTCTTGATGAGCATTTCTCATCTTGAGGACTGAGGAACGCGTCTGCTTCATTTAGGCATATGATG
Source organism: Effrenium voratum (assembly GCA_963377175.1). NCBI lineage: Eukaryota > Dinophyceae > Suessiales > Symbiodiniaceae > Effrenium > Effrenium voratum. Next base: position 558,269 of record CAUJNA010001824.1, read on the forward strand.
TGCGCGCTGTTCTGCATCATCATCCTCGTGATTGGTCGATCCTTCATCGCCATGTTATTCACCTCCTTGTCGTCCAGCTTTGGATTCCTCGTGAGGTTTCCGTGGTTCATTGTGAGCATGTTGATCGTCATGGATGAGGTGAACTCATGTGCCTTGAGATGGTCCACAGGGGAACGGTCAGTTGGCTGCATCAGCGATCCCAGGATGTCAGCAAATGCTTGGATGACATCTGGTTTGCAATATGTCTTGAGCTTCTTCAATCCAATTGGAAGCTTGATCGGATATTCTGATACTGGCTGTGCCTTCCTGAACTCTTCCATGGATGGCCATTCTCCTTGGTGGTGGAAATAGAATTCTTCTTCCTTGAGGTCGACATCTGGAGCGACATGTGCCAATGAAGCTCGCTTGCATTCTGTCAATTCGGGATGAGCTCTCTTTGGATCCCTGTTGTACTTCTCCATGAAGCGGATGAAGTTCTTTTTGGTCTCCTGGAGCTCTTCCTTGGCGTCCTTCTTGTTCATGTCTATTTCAGGTGTATCTCCTTGAATTTCTTGATGAACTCTTCTAGGTTCTCGGGATTGTGATACTCCATGGTGACCTTCGGCTTGACAGATCTCTCCCCAGAGCGTTCCATGTTCTCCTCATCATTTTCGCCCTGATCGGTGGAGTGCCGTCGCTTGGTCTCTGTGGATGTATCTTTGTCGGATTTTTCCTTGCTTTGTTGGTCGGTATTCACATATTTGAAGAAGGCATCGGCGAATTCATGGATCTTGGTGTTGTACAGCTCAACGTCTTCACGACCGAGAGACTTCTTCATGATCCAGTTGTTGCTCATTATGATGTTCCCATCAGTTTTCTTCGCCTCGATGGTTTGTTCTGTCAATGCTGTTCGCTCTTCAGAGAGTCGGATGCCGTAGTCCTGGTCCTTGAGGAATGCAAGGATCAACAATGCATCTCTTCCTGTTGGCACATGTGTCAATGCTGCTTCTGACGCGTCGTCGTCGAGGATAACGTCGTCGATGCATGCCATGTGGATGTGCGCTCTCCCCGAAGGGTTTGACTGGGATTTCCCAGATTTGAGCCCGTTCTCCATGATGCTGACCAGCAGATCTCCATATGTTGCATGGAACATGAACGTGATGGGCTTCTTCGCGAACGGCTTGATCTTTCTCTCTTCTTCAATGGATGGTGGTGCCGGCCTTCGCATTCTGTATTTTGCCTGGGCTGTGCCTTCATCTTCATGGGGCGCGTCGGATCTTGAAGGATGCGGACTTGGAGGAATGGATTCTGTTGGAAGATCGTAGTCCGGTTCTTCTTGACGAGGTTCACTCTTCTGTCCAGGCCAAAGGGGGCGTCCAAAGTATTGGAGATCGACTTGTCCGCTGTTGCATCTCACGTAGATTCCATCTCTGGATTATTGAGGAATTCTCTGCCATCAGGCCTGAGTGCATCACATGCGGATCTGGATGTGAGGTTGTCGATCCATCGATTCCTTGGAACAATGCATCCCTTGTCCTTGCGCTCATTGTGTGACCCGTCCACGGATGGATACACGAAAGCAATCTCGAAACGTGCCTTTCCATAATCCAGGAACATAGCCATCAGAAAAAGTCCTGGCTTATTGCCCATGAAGTTCCTCGCATGTGTAATGCATCCCAATGCATCGTAGAGCTCAACAGATCCGTCAGGATTCATTTCCACTTGTCGTCGGCATTCTCTGTGGTTGCCCTGTTTTGGATCATGTCGAAAGCATCCGGAAAACAATCTGCTCAATCGCTCGATTCGCCAGAGGATGAGGTCGGTGATCTGTTTTGCCTTGGATGGATCCATGTGGAAATATTTGCAAACCTGCTCAACATCCTGGACGGTCTTGTCAAGAGTAATCATGCGGTTGTGGCATACCATCGGAATGATGTCGGTTCCGAATGGTATAGCAGCAGATACTGTAGACCTTCTTGATGAAGTCCATGTATTGTTTCTCTGCATGTGGGCCTTCACCTTGAAGTGTTGGCTGCCAGTAATCATTGAATCTGGCTCTCAACCAGAATACCTTAGCTCCATGTTCTCGTTCATGCTCAGGAATGAAGTGGAAGTCCGGAAACGTGTCGAGGATGGTAGAGCACTCCTTGTAGTATTCGAACACGAAGGTGAGGAATCGAGAATTCCCGAAAGGTCCTGGATGTACGGATACCCTCTGGAGGTAGATACCGGTATCTGATTCTTCGGATATATACCACCGATCGTTGGATGTGAGAGTTGTCCGCGTCGCTGGTCGCCTTGGAAGTGCAGGTCGTTCACCAGGATTGTTGTCGGATTCTGTCTCCTCATCCAATGTATTCTTCGGTGCTTCGAACCCTGACAACGCGCCTGCGCGGTTGAGCCGGATCATCAGAGAACAGAGAAGGCGTCACATCGATGGAGCAACAATCCGTGACATGATGATTCAGAAGAAGAGCTTCCTGGTTCTGGATTGGCCCCTGAGGGCCGTCAATTCGAAAGGGAGCACGAAGACTTTCCAAATGATGGTCAGAGCAGGGGTGGACGAACATCGAGGAGAGATCGTATTACGGGTCGAGCGAGCCAGTCTCATCGACTCCGGATACGGTGAACATCATCTCCCGATTGCAACAACTGGAAAAGCTTATCGGTGAACGACATATGGATGCTTCACCTGTGTCGGTGCACATCTGGATGTCGCTCTACGACTGGATGTGCATGAGGGGTTGCGGACGGCAGGTGACCGCCAGACCCATCATTGACTCCCTGTAAGGCGATATCAGACCTAGTCAACGTGTGCAAAGGCATGGTCGTTGTGTGCGTGAACCGCGATGTAGCTTTCCATGGTGGAAGAGGGGATTTGGGTACGATTGCCAACAAGGTGAGCGAGATCTGCAAGGCGGCAGGTGCGTTGGTGAGCGAGAATGACCGCATGTGGCGCGTTGCTCATGCGCTTGCGGCCAAGAACTACAAGATCCCCGGGAGCTCGAATCTGCAATACTACCTCCTGAAGCGGTTATTGGTGGAGAAGTCCATTGACGCGCTTGCGCCGAGTCTGTTGTTCGTCAACGAACTGGAGGAGATTTGCATCAATGAGCCTGACCTTCAATTCAATATTCCCAAGAACATGGAGGAATCGAAGGTGAGATTCGAGTACAAGCCGACCTTCACCGCCCAATCAAGAAGGAAGCAGGAGCGCCAGAACGAGGGTTACAGTGGACAGGATGCATTTGGGAACGTTGATGCCAATGATCAGTGTCTTCGATGGTATACGGTCTCTGAGCTCAGCGACTTTATCTGCGAACTATGCAGACATGAAATGCAGAGGAACAAGTCGAAGGTGCTCGGGTCCGATGCGACCTTCAACCCAACTGTGTGCGTGAACTGTTGCGCGAACTGGAATGCAAGCACGAACGGTGTCACGAGGTCAACAAACGGGAGAACGCTCTACACGCGACTTTTCGCGGAGTGCAAGGTCGCGATCCCAGGCCTCCAACATCTCATGGTGGATGTCAACAATGTTCAGGCCATGACCACGATCATACGGGAACTTGCATATTCCAAATTGAAGCAGGAGCTGTCCCACGAGGGGTTCGTGAGCATGACGGCGGATCAGGCGGCGCAATTTTACGGTTACGGATATGGAAAGCAATTGTGCGCGACCAGAGATGTGGTCATGTGCGGGAATTCCGAAGGGGTTGAGGAGAAGACCTCCATCTACGTGATTGACAGGGATCTTGGCAATGTGGCCTATTCTTCATGGATCAAAAGCGTGCTTGATCAGGGGACGATGTATGACCTCCTGGGACAAACTACCAATGAAGAGTCTTTAATGGACGTCGTTGAGATGGTGTTGGGATTCTTCGAGGTGATGTCATACTTCCAACACGAACTTCCACTGTGGAGAGATGTGTGGAAGATCAAGAGGGAGTTCGAGCAATCCATCGTGCGGCGCATCGCGGGGAACGTGAGCCACACGACGGGACAGAACCGGAAACGGAACAAACCTTCTTCTCAGCTCGGAACACCTACAAAAGAGGTGTTGGACTTCATGAACACGATCAAGCCCAAGCATCCCTACTCCCTGGTGATCGAACAGGCCAACCAGGGGTCCAAGAGGAAGGCATCAAGGGGTGGAGACGATGATCGCGGCCCAGAGCCAGATCAGAGTCAAAGCTCTCAGCCCAAAGAAGAGAAGGAGGAGAAGAAGCAGCGCGGGCGAAAAGCTGCACTCAAGTTCCTGAACTCAATGGAGAAGTGCATGGAGGACAAGGGAATTTGTGCAAAGTGCGCGAATTCAGCCCACGACGGAGACTGCAAGAAGGTCGAAGAGGCTGCTGGAAATGAGGAGGCGATGAGGAAGATTCGTGAACTTCTCAGCAGCGATCGTGTGTCCTCGAATGAAAAAATGGGGGATGCAGAGGAACCATCGTCATCGACATCCAAGGAACACAAGACAGGAGAGCAAAAGGGGAAAGAAATAATAGAGATGTATAGCTATACCATCAATCTGGTGGAAATGGCTGACACAGCTGAAGGAGGCAAACTACAATGCGGAGGTGTGGACCTTACCTTCAACCCGTGCGGGGATCACAGGACATTCAAGACAACGTTGGAGCGAGGATGTGATACTATTCCATGCTACATCCCAAGGTTTGGTGACGTGAGTAGCGTCGACTTGCCATGGGCGTACGCTTCGATGACGGATTCCAAATTCTTCCCCAAGGGCGCCATTTTAGAGCAGATCGATGTGCAACAGCTTGGCAAGAGCATCAACTTCTGCATTTACGCCTTCAATGACGCTCCATTTTGCAAAATTGGTGATGAGTATTCTGTGTTCGGGTCGAGAGATCAAGCTAATCAGCTATCTCATGATCTTTGCAGAATCCTCCGACACAAGATCGGCAATTGCCGAGGAAGTGCTTTCAGGGATGAGCATCAAAAAACAATCATTTTTGGGATCAACAAAAAATTATTTAGGGGATCAAAAACAAATTAAATTATTGAGACCTAGTCTCCTGGTTTCCTGGTTTCCTGGTCCTGGTCTCCTGGTCTCCTGGTCTCCTGGTCCCCATGTCTCCTGCTAATCCTGCTGGTCCTGGTCCCTGGTCTCCTGGTGTCCTGGTCTCCTGGTCTCCTGGTCTCCTGCTCTCTTGCTCTCCTGGTCTGCTGGTCTCCTGGCCTGCTCTCCTACCCGAAACCGACCCTAAACCAAACTACACCCACCCTGAACCAACCCAAAACCAACCCAAAACCAACCTACAAACCAACCTTGAAACCGACCCTGCGCAACTTTTAAGCCAACCCTAAACCCGCCCTAAACCAACCCTAAACCAATCCTAAACCCACCCTAAACCTACCCTAAACCTACCCTAAACAAACTAAAACCACCCTAAACCCAACCTAAACGTACCCTAAGCCAACCAATATCCACCCACCGCAAACACCCTAAACCAATCCTAAACCAACCCTAAACCAACCTAAGCCAACCCCAAACCCACCCGAAACCCAACCAAAATTAACCCTAAACCAACCTTGAAACCAACCCTACACAATCTTAAGCCAAACCTAAACCCAGCCTAAACCAACCCTAAACCAACCCTAAACCTGCCCGAACCCTAACAAACCCAAAGCCCTTCCTAAACCCACCCTAAACAGACCCTAAACTAAACCTAAACCCACCCTAAACCAATCCTAAACCAACCCTAAACCAACCTAAGCCAACCCCAAACCCACCCGAAACCCAACCAAAATTAACCCTAAACCAACCTTGAAACCAACCCTACACAACCTTAAGCGCCCTAAACCCAGCCTAAACCAACCCTAAACCTGCCCTAACCCTACCCTACACTTACCCTAAACCACCGTAAACTTAACCCTAAACCAACCCTAAGCCACCTAAACCCACCCTAAACCCACCTAAACCCACACTGAACCTACCCTAAACCAACCTGAAACAAAACGTAAACTGGCACTAAACCCAGCCTAAGCCCACCCGAAAACTACACTAAACAGACCCTAAACCAAACCTACACCCACCCCAAAAACACTCCTAAACCAACCCTAAACCAACCTAAGCCAACCCTAAACCCGCCCTAAACCTGCCCGAAACCTACCCTAAATTATCCCTAAAAACCATAACTTAGCCCAGCCTAAACCATCCCTAAACCAACCCTAAAGCAACCCTAACCAAACCTCGTCCAACCCTAAACCCACCCTAAACCAACCCTACTGACCCGGGCAAATGTGACGGACCTCTGCTCGATTGGTGTGTCCGGAAGGGACATTGGCTTGCGGACGAGCGCTACAAGAAGTATGCCCGAGCACGAGACGCCCAAGGCAACTTGGACGAGGAATTCCGTCGACGTATCACAAGGATGGCCATTGTGGATCGACCTATGTGATGCTGGAGTGGATCAACATTGCATTTACGGCATGGTGCGGGCCAGACCCCATCCATCGCCAGCAACATGTTGACTCTACTATGAGGTGGATCATTGTTGCATTTTCCGGCATGGTGCGGGCCAGACCCCATCCATCGCCAGCAACATTTTGACTTCACTACGATGGAATGAATTACGATATGATGAGATTTCATTTGTCCAAGAACTATGTTTATGTATGTATTTGCATATTCCGACGACTATGGCGGCACTATTACCTCATGGATGATTTCATTTCCTTATATTTTCATGGTATCTGGGATGGCTATTTTTGCATACATATTGCTCGCCATTTTCTTTGCCGGTGAGAAACGGATGGCTTACAATCATGCACTGCTATGGATTTCTTCGGCCAACCCATTTCTATGGGTGACAGCTGTGCGATGCGCAAATGCGGGAGCTGGGATCTCCGATGGCTGTGTTGTGGTACGAGGTATAATGCCTCATGCCTCTGTGTGTTGAGATGTGCTGCGATCTGCGGATGCACGTTTTGGTTTAATCGAACCCGGCTGAGTTTCACAATGAATGAACGGCATTGCAGTAGTGAATGAAAGAATGTTCGACACAGTTTCGTAATCGGAGCCGTGGCCATTGGGACTTGTTGTGATGTTTGGACCGCATGATGAACAGTGCGACCCAAATGGGGGATGTTAAAACCCTCCTAGCCCCGTGCCTAAATTGGGAAGCCGTTCTGAGGTCCATGTTCTTGTTGATTGGAACGTCCCTTTGGTTGCCATTTTGGCTCAAGTTACAAGTAGGGCTCAAGGTCTTGCATGAACTACGTTCGCCTGTGATCGATCTGTGAGAGAGAAAACAGGTTCATTCGCGCTGCTGATATTGAGTGTGCAATTGTGGTTATTGGGCTTTACCCCTTACAACAGTTTGCACTGGTTTGGCAATAACCGTTTGGCCGAAAACCCTTTCTGCGTGGTTGAGTACACACAGCTGGAGGCTCGGTGGACAGCGTCCCACGGGACGTCATCTTGCCATCTCTTGACACAAAAGGTCATTTTGGAGGACTGCCTTGTACATGTCAGCATCTCCTGTGAGTCTGCTTTTGAGGAGTGGTCCTCTCTTGGGTGCTTCCACCGTGGTGATTGTCACCCAGTCGTCCACGAGTTCTTCATACCTGAACCAGCTGGCTTTTCCGTCGTACGATGGCGGCTGCTTGGCGGTCATCGATAAGTTGAGTGTTTCCTCCGTATAGCCGGATGATTTGGCCATACTTGAATAGGCCTCCATGAAGCCTTCTTCATCGGATGACATTTTTCCTTGGATCTCTGCGGAAAACCTGCTCCGCAACCACAAATTGAGGCCCACTGCCGAGGGTACCTATCCCAGAAGGGAACTGGCACCCTGTGGTAGTAGAGGTCGTTTATGCGGTCCTTGGATCTATTCCGAATAGAGTCCAGTATCTGCAAATATGGATGATTGGAGAATGGGTTGCCCCTGGTGGATTGTATTGTTGTATAATCCTGTAAGCGGCCTGCAAAGGTTCCTTTTGTCACGCAATCATGAGTATTGCTATGGTACAGAAGGGCTTGAGCCAAATGGTTGCAGGCGATCAACATTGGTCAAAAACAGACACAGGGGGTGGGGGGGGCCCCCTGTGTCTGTTTTTGACCAATGTTGATCGCCCGCAACCATTTGGCTCAAGGCCCTTCTGTACCATAGCGATACTCATGATTGCGTGACAAAGACCTTTGCAGGCCGCAAACAGGATTACCAAGACAACCAGGGACAATCCATCCTCCAATCATCCATATTGGCATATTGGACTCTCTCCGGAATAGATCCAGGGACCGCATAAACGACCTCTACTACCACAGGGCCAGTTCTCTTGTACCCCCGGCGCCTCAATTTTGGTAGCAGCAGGTTTTCCGGCAGAGATCCAAGGAAAAATGTCATTTGATGGAGAAGGCTTCATGGAGGCCTATTCAAGTATGGCCAAACATCCGGCTATACGGAGAAAACACTCAACTTATCGATGACCGCCAAGCAGCCGCCATCGTACGACGGAAAAGTCAGCTGGTTCAGGTATGAAGAACTCGTGGACGACTGGGTGACAATCACCACGGGAAGCAGCCAAGAGAGGACTTCTCCTCAAAAGCAGAGTCACAGGAGATGCAAGGCAGTCCTCCAAAATGACCTTTTGCAAGATCCTGATGAAGGAGTCAACTATTTCAAGAACACGCTGAAGAAGTACTTCCTGAAAGGTGCGACCAACGTATATCTGTACAGGCTCCTCAGTTTCTTCAATCACAGAAGGCAGAACCAAGAGTTCCTCATTTTCACATCCAAATTCGAAATCCTTCTCATGAGATTGAAGGCAGCATGGATGGACTTGATGCCCGTCTTCACGGCACAGTCCCCATCATTTCGACAGTCCGTACAGGATGCAAACAACACAACAATTGCTCGACATCAGCAAGCAGCCGGTACTCGAGCACCGCCTCCAGTCCTGCTAAATGAGGATGATCCGACAGTCCTCAACGCATTTCCCTTCAGGGGAGAAACTCATTGCGCAGTTTTTCATCATTCAGAGTGAATTGTCAGATCAGCAGAGAGAAAGACTGACCAGTGCCCTGTCACTGAGAAACATTTCACTCGAGCACTACTCCTATGAGATGCTGAAGACGCATTACCATGAACTCTTCATCACGACCAGGACAATTCATTCAAGATCCATCCATCCGACCTCAAGGAGGCAACCGAAGCAACACATTCTTCATCCTCGAACAAGGTGAATACGAAGGAGAAGAAGGCTTTTGGGTTGAAGATGAAGATGGACTTGAAGGATTCATGTCCGTTCATAGCAAGAAAAGTGTCAGGGCGGAATTTCAGATTCACAAAGAGAAAAGGAAAAGGAAAATCAGGAAACAAAAGGGGCAGTCACCAACGAGGTGGCTTTAAACCCTTTCGAGAAAGCGGTTCTGGCGGGAAGGCCAATATGGCCAATGAAAACGATGATCCCTACGACCAGGCATTTTGGGGAAAAGGAAAATCCAAATTCCAATATCCCTATGATGGAAACAAAGGTTATCCATCCTATGAGAATGGCAAAGGAAAAGGCGGACCTGACAAAGGAAAATCCAAAACAAGCCGCAAGAGCATCCTGCCATGCAGCAAGTTGCTGAACTCCAAGAGCCTGCCTATGCCGGTTGGACAGACCAAGATTGGGATCAATCATGGACATGGAACGAACAAGGCTGGTACTCATCCCATGAGACATCCAGCACAGGACAAGCACTAATGGCATTCCATGACGCATATCAGCAGCATGAGAAAGAAGCCATCCACCGGAAGCTGATCCAATCAGACACAGTTTCAGAACACAATTTGTCCGTAACAACAGATCACAGCCTTTTGGCAACAAAGCTGATGGCGCCTGTCATCAACCCTCAGCACAATCCGACCTGTGCGATCCTGGACAACGGATGTACCAGATCCCTGGCATGCAATCCAGCGTTTTACTCAGGCCATCGAACCCATGAAGGACCTCATCTCCTATCAGTACATCCCGGCCGAGACCAAGTTCACTTTTGCAAACGGAGAAACAGCCAATGTAAATTGGACCTTGCATCTCCGATATCACACAACTCCTCCATGCGGTACCAACATCGACGTCCTTGAACAAGGAACTGTACCGATTCTCCTCAGCATCAGTCAGATGCGGGACCTCTACATGACCATCGAGCACACACTTCAATGTGACAAGATCACATGCAAGGCCTTTGGCATGAACCGTCAAGGAGTTCCAGTATCCGGCACAGGACATGCACTCGTCGACCTCGCTGGACCTGGCACGACTACGGAGACTACGGCAGCCAATCCGACAGCAGCTATCGGTGAAACCGTTGACTATCTGATGAAGCTGCCACCTCTCACTCCATTCGACCTCCTTTAGTCTGAGTGATCCGAGGAAAGAAGTTTTTCTGAAGCTCGACTGAGAGAACACCCGAAATCGGCGCTACGAATTTCAACCGAATTGATCCTCACCGCCAACAAGACTATTCAGTGAGAGATCAATAGTTTCACATCCGTCCCGCATGTACATAGCGTTGCACATCATCTTTTAGATACATCTCTGTATCTCACAGAATCAGTACAGACTGTTTCCCATTTTGCAAATCAAGACATTTCATCCGCGCAGAAAACAGGACGAATCCAGTATTTCAATACACATGGCTACGGCATAAATCAAGGCTACGGCCAAAGGCCAAGAAGCCAAAGATACTTCATATCTAGTGCCGGCGATCAAAAGAAATTTGTGTTTGTTTTTGTGTCTGATTTTGACCAATGTTGATCGCCCGCAACCATTTGGCTCAAGGCCCTTCTGTACCATAGCAATACTCATGATTGCGTGACAAAGGAACCTTAAAGGCCGCTTACAGGAAATATACACCAAGACAATCCACCAGAAACAATCCATCCTCCAATCATCCATATTGGCATATTGGACTCTCTCCGGAATAGATCCGGAACCGCATAAACCACAGGGTACCAGTTCCCTTCTGGGATAGGTACCCCCGGCAGTGGGCCTCACCCCCCACGTACGGGCGGGGGGGGGTTAGGGGGGGTTATCCTCTATCCTCTCTTAGGTGTCCGGCACGCCGAGCAATGTCGGCGGATATTATAAAGATAGAAGCTTCTTAAGACAACCATCATTAATAAGAAAGACATATCAATTCATTACCATGTAGAATTAAATACAATAAAATGCTAATTGATGACTACGGAAAGTAAAGCGGTGTGAACAAAGTGAATGCTTGCCTCATATACATTCTTGCAGCTGCGTTTCACTCTCGCGAAGATGCGTGCCTGCCTTTTTGATACCGGCTGCACGTTCCAGGCTGAAAGCCGTTCGACGCTGCTTGCCTGCGTTCTTCTTCGATTCTTGCTTTTTGCAGCTGCGGGCCTTTGATAACTTCCTGGTCCCGTTGGCCCAATAGTGCAAGGGCAGCTGCAGCTTCATCCTTTTGCTGCCACGCTTCTGGTTCCTGGCCTTCCTGTTTGTTTTTGGAACCCGGCCTGCCAGAAAACATCCCGCCCGCCTGTGCGGCCAATCCCTGAGTTCGATTCTTTGAGGCGCGTACGCTGCTGGTGTTGCTGAACACCTTTAGCTTGGTGCTGCTCACTGCCCAGAAGCTGGCGGCCGTGGGCCAGCCAGAGGAGAAGCCGAGGGGTGGCAAGCCAAATGTCGGACGGGAGTAGAATGGTTGTATCCCCTTCTCCCCTGCGTGGTTTGGAAGTGGAGGCATGACAGTGGTTCTCGCAAGGTTCAAAGCCACTTTGCCTTGCGGTTGAAGGGGTGGGTGGTCATAAGGTCCCCTCGCGTAAGGCAAACATGTGACGGCATAAGGCCGCGTAAGTGTGTTGCGCAAGTGCAGTGGCGTGGGTGATCGCGTAAGCTACAGCTGTGCGATTGCTGCTCAATTGACGCAATGATTGATACCTTGAGTTCCGAAAGCGGTCGCTTGCATAGTAGTTGTCTAGTGGCCACTATGAATTATGGATTAGGACTGGCCGGGACACAATTTTGAACAGCCCAGCCCAAGAGAACGTTTCAAGTCAAATCGCCCAACCCTGGCCGACAAGCGTTGGTGACTTGAAGCAAAAAGGGCTAGGAGATTTGAGAGGCAGCCGCATTGCAGTATCGATCGAGGCACTCGCTCCAGGTTCGACCGTGGCAGCAGACAGCTGCATAGGGATTCTGCAAACCACCTTCATGATCGAATGTACGAGTGTGTCAGAATGAGGGCTGCTAAAAGGACCAAATATTGCTATTGCGGTTCTACTACTTGATTTCACGGGGGGTTGTAGTGAAGCTAAGAAGCGCCAAAAGCCAAAGTCATCGGGCTTTGAGCGCTGCTCACATCTTCTTCTCCGTGCACCCTGCAAGAAGAACATGTTCGCCGAAGCCGGGAAGACCTTGGCGAGATCTGCCGAGCTTTCGCGGGAAGCCTCGTTGGCAGATGCGGTGCTTGCCTTAAGATTTCATAGCCTTCCTGCCATATGCCCGGTCAAAATTTACGGTAATCTATGCTGCATTAGGGGGAGTGGGGTCTCACAGTTTCACATAAAACTCAGGCGACTGACTAATTTCTACTGTTTGGGGCAAGCCAGCAACTGACACGTACATTTGTAAATAATATATATATATATATACACACACACATCGGCAGCGCAGCCGTAGTTCGAGAACGTCGTATTGGCCGCTTACCCGAATTTTGAGTAAAAACCAGTGGTCAATCTCGGGCCCCGGCTTTCCGGCGTATCCTCTTGGGGAAAAATGGTGTAATTTTTGTGCGGAGCTGAGCCACCAGGTAGATCAACGGTAAGGGACAATCCCATCCATAAGCGGCGCGGATATTTGCCCTGTAAATTCTCTACGTTGGTTTGGGTAGATCCTTTTAGTACCAGGTGTTTGTTCCCCAGATAGCGGGGTTCTAACTTCTAATAAAGAGGGGAAAGTGATTTGCGAGATTGATGGGCTGGTGCTAGGGGGCGTGCGGTTTGGGGTGCTGGTGTAGGTGCTGATTGGGGTGCTGTTTGAGGTCGCTGATGGCAGTGTGTGCGCATCTTTTCAAGATTGACGGTAGGGTGCAAGGGGGCATGCAGTTTGGGGTGCTTGTGCAGGTGCTGTTTTGGGAAGTGACGGTGCGCGCACATTTTTGCATCTTGACGGTAGGACGCAGGGGAGAATGCAATTTGGGGTGCTGCTGCTGATGGTGCTGGGGGAGGCAGTTTGTAGGGAGCCGTTTGAGGTGCTAGTGACGGTGCGCATTTTTGCGATATTGACGCCCGGGTGCTATCGGGCATGCAGGTGACGGTGCAGGCGCATGTTTGCATCTTGACGGTAGGGTGCAAGGGGGCATGCAGCTTAAGTGGTGGTTTGGGATTTTGTTTGGGGGTTGATTTTCGCAAGATTGACGGCTGGGTGTCTTGGGGGGTGCCGTTTGGGGTGCTATGGGGTGCTCTTCAGGGTGATGGTGCGGGCGCATTTTGTTCGATGGAAGGCCGGGTTTTGCTTGGGGCGTTCTTCGGGGGGTGCTTTTGGAGGTGCTGGTGTGCAAGCGCTGCTATCTGGGGTCTAGGCTGGTGTAATTATGAGTCATTTGTTGCAGAATGCCGGAGCAGCCCCCCCCTTTGGTTGGAAAACAGTGGCAAGTCAAAAGGACTGCCATTTTAGAGAGCTAGTTCCTATGAGAAACGCCCAGGTGTTGAAGATGTTCCTTACCGGGCAGCTGTCTTCATGCATCTTCTCCTTCTGCTTCGTCCCGCTGACCCTTTGGCAGGCTCCAGACGTGCAGCTCTCTTCCGACCGTTGACTGTCCTCAAAGCGTGCCCCTATGAGTGTGAATCTCTCAATAGACGAAGACGACCCTTTGGTGGACATCATTTAGCTGGGAACTCGTGTCCACCAACCACTTTGATATGCTTCCCTAAGAATGGCCATAGCCATATCCAGATTCTTCAAGCGTGCAAAAGGCATTTGGAGGATCACAAGTCATTTTGCCCCTATGCTTCACCAGGTTGCCCAGAGTGACTCTAATACCGCGAGAAGGTTGCCAACAATGGTGGGGGGGGGGGAGCTTGTTGGGACCTTTTCCGTGAAGTATGCCGCGTTTCAGGGGGTTCAATTTCAGGACCATGCTTTTGTGAACCGGCTTGACCTGGCAGGCCGTGTTTCTGATTCGAACCGGCTTGATGGGATCTGACATGTCTGCTCGCGCCTGTGAACGACTTCTTCAACCAGACGAGCTTCTCAGCTTCACTCGCAAGATGAACACCAATCAGTTTGGCCCTGGTCCCTCTCCAAAGAACATGTCAATGTGAGAATTCTGATCAAGTGGCTCATGATCAAAGAAGCCTCAATGTGGGACAAGTGCCATGGGCAGTTGCTGATGGTCGGCTCAGGATCTGGTTGCCTTGGGACTATGCGACTCAATTGCACTCACACTCCAGCTCGCCAGCAATCAGTTCCCTTTCCTATGAACCAGCTTTCATGCTGGTTCCATTCCCAAACGGCGAACAATTGCACACCTTTGCTCCACTTGTTTTAATCACGGGATCAGTTGGACCCTTCGCAATGTTCACTGTCTTGCTGTGTTCGTGTTCCAGACAGTCTTCCAATAGGCCGTTTCTTCACCTTTTGGTGCTTTTAAGCATTACCTTTGAGCCCTTTTTCCTGAACAAGGCGAGTTTCCTTTTTGGGTGATGTTTAAAGGGGAATTGTGGGGAACCCCTAGTCTAGCATGGACAGCCAGGCCAACCTTAACTCCCCAACAGCATTGGTTTGTAGTGTTTAAACGAATTTCTGAAAGTGGGATTCGGACCTTCTTTGTTTGGCATGTGGGAAACTACCAGTTGATACCAACCTGTTTGGGGGACCGATTCCGTTGGGGAACCTTCAATGGGTGCTTGTGGGTGCCTCAGGCCAGCCATATTCAGCTCACCTGCTGTGCCTTCTTCCCATTGGCGCCCCGGCCTTCAAGGAGCTGCACACTTTTCACCGGCGGCTGTCGGGTTCCTGGCAGTTTCACAGAACGGACCTTCGGCAGCGGCTGTCGGTTTCCCTTTGTCCCTTTAAAACACGCGAAGCGACACGTGGTTGACGGAAACAGCTTTCAATGAGGGTTGTAGCCAGGTTTGCGTCGTGGTGTGTGTTTGGTAACAAAAACAGACAGCGGGACCCATTTTGAGACAGGATGTGAAATGTGACCGTGAACTGAATTGCAGTGCAGGTACTCACAAGCAAGGCCAGCTGCCAAACTTTTAGCCTATCGTGAGGACATGGCAACCTCGCGGTCAGGAGTGTACTTGGCGAGACACCGCCTGCTGCACGCTTCTCTTTACCGAGCCCCGGTCTTCGAACAGGGCTCATCAAACACAGCTGCAAGCTGCGCTTTCATTCAACGCAAGCCCAGAAAGTCATGTGCGAAAATGAGTTACTGAAAAAGCAGAGGCCAGTGTTGAGCTACAATGGAGGCCAATGGCATGAGCTGCTGACCAGCTTTTGAAAGCCATGGAATGCCACCATTCTTGAGGAACATGCCGAAGCCAAGCTGGGACAAGCCAGCGCTACACCAAAGCCAGCATAGTCCAAGAGACGTGAGCCTCTGGGGCTCTCACTCGCCGGCTTGAGCGTCTTGGAGACGTGCTGAAGGAGAGCTGCAGCTCGCTCCTTCTGAGTGCCTGGGGTCGCCACCGCCTCGTCCTTCAGGACATGCGCAAGTGTTCAGTCATTGCGCTCCTAAGCTCGCGCCAAGCTGACAGTCCCCAATATCTTATGATCCAGTTTCGTTTGCACCTCCCGACAGCGCGATGGCCGCTGCGATTTCTGCACGGAGCTTTTTCTTAAGTTCCACGAGCTTGTTGGCTTTCTCTTCAAGCAGCTTGAAGGAGAGGCGCGGCGGCCGCGTTTCCACGTTTTCTTCTCCAAGAACTTGGCAAAGGCGAGCCCAGCCTCGAAGCCACCATGCTCAGAAGAGCTTCTGTGCCAGTTGTGCTGCTTGCCATAGCGCCACCTGTGCCCTTGCCGGTCTCTAGAGCTTGCAGGTTTGCAGCCTGTGTGCCACCCACCGCCAGCCAGCAGCAGAGCATGGGAACATGGCAGCTACGCTTCGTGACAAAGTTGGAGCTCACGATGCCTTGCGAGCCGAGGAGAAACATCGTCAAAACACCACAATGAATCCTGCGTGTGGTGAACAAGGGCGATCAATGCGCCCACGTACAGCCTGGCCGAGGATTTGTCAGAACAAGCCACCAAGGCCAGCAGAGGAAAATCGTCGCAGAAGATCTCCCGGGCTTGGCTGGACGCGCGGGAGACGGAAGTTGCCCAGCGCTGCGTTTGAGCAACGTGCGGTTCTGGAATGGTCATATGCAACCAATGCTGTGTAGTAAGACCAAACTCACTCCAGAGCGACAGAAATGAAAGCGCAAAGGGTGTCATCAACATAGCGGAGTAGCGGAGTTGTAAGCAAGTTCTTGCCAAGCCCTGAACGCTACGGAAGCCGTGAGGCCCAAGGTGGGGTGTGACCAGGACCCAACCTGGGTGACTGCTGCTGCTTGCGGTGTGGACGGAAGAGGGCGAGACTGTGATGCTGGGCAGTTTTTACGAAGAAGTAAGCGCGCAAACTGCTTGTGCTGCGTTCCACGCTGTTGGGAAAGCTTAGAAACGCATGAGTTTCCTCAGCGCTGAACGTACTGGCCGCTTTGAGTTTGTTCCCCCCCGTCCGCGTGTTTCGCTGGATTTGCAGGTGCCACGACTGTCTCTTTCGTTTCCATTGGCCATGCGGTTGCGTGTATGAAAGGAATTCCTACTTCCTTTTGGCGGCCTGGTCTTCGAAGCAGCAAGGGTTCGGATTTGAGTCGTCTTGTTGCGTTCAATAAACCAGGAGCCAAGGGTTTTGAAACAGCGCACCAAGGCTGTAGATCTTCCAAGTCGCCGGTTTGGCCATGGCGTAAGAGCAAGCCTTTCAAGTCGCCGGTTTGGCCATGGCGTAAGAGAGGATGCTGCGCCTGTCGCAAATCCTCTCAGCCTGCGACCCAGAAACAAGTTGGAATGCCACTCAATGGTCTGGATTCGTGTCTTCTTTCTGGAGCGAATGGCCAGGACAGAGAGAATTCTCAACATAGAAACGTTGAGCTGCACGATGCTTGTTGGAATCCGACACGGAAGGCCAAAGGGTGCCAGTCACACTGGCCCAAGAGAGGGTTTGCTGAGCCACATAGACCACAAATTCACTGCCCGAATGCTCACTGCACTGAGGCAGGCGCAGGTGAAGCGTATGACAAGTGTCATTTCCGCGCGTCCTTGGCACCGCTGGTGGTTTCGTGGCGCGAGCAAACTGTAAGGTCAAAAGGAAAGGCAGATCACGGTAAAGAATAGGGACGTAGATATGGATATGGATAGGCAAACCAATTGCCAAAACAGACACACACACACACACATATATATATATATGTAAACTGTGGGCCGGAGCCCCGTCGCAACGTGCCTCAAACAGTCACAACACTCACCGGATAACTTAGCGGGATCTGGGTACTCACAAGCCGTTACTGGGCCCCGGTCCTTGAGCACGCCCGTGCCAAACATCAAAGCCAAGCCCGAAAGTCATGCGCGAGAAAAAGAGCTCTGGGGCAGGTTTTGAGCTTCAGTAACAGAACACCTGGATTGACGCAAAGGTGTATTAACACTGCAGACAAGGCATATCGACGACCGCACGCACATACACACACACACAAAGCGATCGCTTGCCTGAGACCTGGCCTGCGGCCGAGGTGCTTGCCGAGCCACCTGGCTCCTGTGCCTCCCGCATCCTGTGCTCAGCTCTGATTCTGTGGTGCCTCTCGGTAGCAGCTGGCGAGGCCCCTGAAATTCAGCGCGTCTGGGGATTTTGGAGGTGATCGTTCTGCGCTCGCCTGGGTTCTTAATTTTGAGCCGCGCCCAATTGTTGCCCGCGCGCAGACACAGAAACACAGAGACGCAGAGATGCAGAGACAAAGGACAGGCGCAGACACAGGCGCAGAGGCAGACGCAGAGGCAGACGCGGACACGGGCGCAGATACAAATACAAGCCACGCACGGCTTAAAGTACATTGGCTGAATGAGCTGAGGCTGTGTGATGTACTGTGCTCAGCGCATCATCCACTTCAGGCGGAGCGAGCACTTGGCCATCCTTCCGTTTTCAGTTCACTGTTTCTACCTCCCAAACCGCCTCCAGGTTTTTCTATGTTAACCAAGGTCACTTAAAATCGGCTGATTTAGAGGACCCCTTGCAAAGCAGGTGGTATCCATGAAGACTGGGCGGTGTTGTGCCTATGTGGTGGGGGGGGGACGGGGGGGGGGGGGGAAGGAATTTTAGTTGCGCAGTCTGGCGCTCAGGGCATCGAAGGAAACCTTCTTCACGACTCCGCGCTTGGATAAAGCCGTGCTGGCGGGTTCAGAGCTGAGATGCGGGGTTGTTTGTTTGTTTTTCGAGGCTCCGTACCTTAGTCAGATTTGCTTGAATGGAAATCAAAAAAAGACACCATTTGGAAGTTTGACCATGTACACACACGCACACCCATGTGAAAGCGCTGCAATCAGTTGCCTGTGGATACTGTGGGATGAGGCTTGCGATGGAGGGTCAGCGTGTTGCTTTCGCGGATTGTCGATATTGCAAGTGAACCAGCCCACTTCGAAACATGATACCTCAACCATTTGTGGACAAATTGCAAGGTTTCCTTGTTCCCTGCTTGCGATATTTTGGTGTATCCGCCGTATCATGGACGGAAAAGGATACTGTCAGGGACCCCCTCTTTGTGGGTCGCATTTTTCTTTAGGTTGGGGACTTCCTGTCAGCCAGCTGGCTGTAACGAGTGCGTCCTGGGCGTGCAGGGCTATGCGCTTCGCGCCTCAGCGAAATGTGTTCCTTCAGCATTTTCCCAGCGCATTCTAGAATCCTTCACCCGGAACCCTCAGAGCTGCTCCAGAGACCGCATGCCATAGCTTTCAGCTGAAACAAGAGCAGTTGTCGCTTCGGTCCTTGCCATTGGGTAAAGCACATGGTGCAGTTCCATCGTTTTGGCTTGGTCATCCCTTCACTTACATTTTATTTTGCGAAACAACTGGCCCTTCGGTGCTTAGGAGCTGATTGCTTCGGTGCCCATTTGCATCGTGACGTTCCTGGTGAGCTGTGGGTTTTACTTGATGCTGCTGTCGAAGGTGGGAGTTCGAATTCGGCGGTGTTCGTCGCCAGCGGGGCGCCGCAAAAGGGTGAGATGGTGAAGTCCTTGTCAAAGGAGAATGCTTGGCTATATAGGAAAGACCAAGAAATCTTCGCCAGGGGTTAGCATGGCAAGCTGCATCCCCTGGGTTCCTGCTAAGCCAACTCTTGGAATCCTCACAACCAAAAGAAGATAAAAGAACCAAGGAACATGCCCTGGAACAGCAACTGATTGAATCCTCACAACCTGAACCATGGGAGTTTTGCCGATTCGCTTTGGGTCTTCGCGATTCGTGAGGCCTTGGACCACCACCAGAGCATTCGCTTTCTGTACGCGACGAAGAGTGAGTCCGGCTCATGGTTTTGCTGTTGCCGAATCCTTTTGGTACATATGGAGGTTTCTTAAACGGAAGCCACAAGGAAACGACCCATTTGTAGAAGTCCCCTGTTTTGAGAATTTGTATGAGCAATTGCCACACATATTTGTAGTCTTGTTGGTTTCTGGAGGAGACGGGGGATGGGCCCCCAACTTCCCACACAAGCCAGGGGTTGGTTGATGCGCTGAAGGTCTTACAAAGCTGCGCTTGCAAGACTTCGTTACAGCCTCCTGCCACAATCTGTCTAAGAAACCGTACAGGAAAGTCTGCAGGAAGCTGGCCAAATATTCATCAAAAGACTAGCTTCCTGCAGACATGCCTGTAGCCGGGTTCTTCGAAATCCATGCTGTGCTGTCTTGCAAATGTCAAGCATTCTCAGGGAGCGCCTGTCGCTTGCGTGCGTCTCAGGCTATTTCAACACCAACCCCATCCATGTGCTTATGGCCCAACACATGCCTGAGCTGCGTCTTGAGCCCACCACATGGTATGAGGCCGGGTGGAAATTTGAGAATCCAGGTGCAAGGGTCCCTGAAGGTCGAAGAGATGGGGACTTGCCTATTCTTTGATTCTTCCTACGGGCATCCACCGATGTACGTGCTGCAGGTATACTGCAGGGAGCGATATCCCAGTATGAATAATAAATATACACGGTGAAGAGTCACTCTTTCACATTCAGCCAAGTCAGGGAACTTAGTGCGAAGCTGTCTCGTGCAGACAGTGCCATGCGTGCTTTACGGTAAGCGCGTGCAGCATTCAGCACCCGTATACACCTGGCTTTCCGCTTGAAACTTGCACGGTCTTCTTGTGCGATGTGAAAGTTAAAGCGCGCGAAGGACGCCATCTGCGCAATTTCGGCTGCGTCTGGCTTCTGCTTTGTTATCTCCGCTCAGACCTTGATCACATGCTTGGCTTCCTTTGCAAGCTTCTTCTGAGCAAGCTTCGTGAAGGTCCGAAAAGCGAACAGGCCGAGGTGCCTTTTCTGCATCCTTCTAGTCAAATTGAACACAACATGCAGGGACTGAGGTGTAAAAAAGGCATGTTGCCAGCAGCAATTCATCAGGACCTGCATGTTACCTGCATTTTACCTGCATAAATGTGGGATCAAAGATGTCAAGCAAACACTCCCCTGAATCTTAGTCTTACTTCTTCAATCCCAGATGCATTGATACATGTTAATACATCCCTCTTGGCTAGGAGGTGGAATCTTGAATCATGCTTCTTCAATTTGAGGATGTATTGATGCTATGAATACCTCTCCCAGAGTAGGCGTAGATTTCGCAATGATCGATTTTGGCACATATTCAAAGGCTAAAAAAGGTAGATCTTTGGGGGGAGGGCCTGCCATATATAGTTGAGATCGACAATTATGATCATCATCGATCACGATAATTCCTTTCTGGGACAAACACCTATTCCAACTGCGCACGTGGAACGGCTCATGGGAAGACTGCCGATGCCACTGTTCCACACCTCGCCGGTCCGAATCAGCTTTGATGAGACCAGGATGCAACGTAGGGCCTAAACTGCAAGGGTACTGCGAAAGATGCTTATGTTCTTAAACGTGTGCCAGCAAGAGGTCCAACTTTGATCACACACTACATGAAGTTGAAGAGATGCAAAAGGGAATCGATTTCTGAAACTACGCATTGCCCATGCAAGAGCATGTCAGAACAAGGATCCCTCCCAAACGGCTTCCAATTGCACATCTCTTTCCCAAATGAGCTCGACCCAAGTCTTCCAGTCCCACTTGAGTGCAAACCATAAGTGTTGTTTCTACTGTTGGACTCTGGTTAGTGTGACCCCCCCCCCCTGGAACAGTGGAACCAGTCGGCGGGACTCTCTTTAGGGAGATCCTGGGGGTCCGGGAGGGGCAGTACTTACTTTAGTATTGCCAATTCTACTTTAGTATTGCCAAGGCTGACTCTCAGATCCCCAGTACTTACTTTAGTATTGCCAATTCTACTTTAGTATTGCCAAGGGTCGTTTTTTCAGCAACCCCCGAAACCAGTTGGACACTAAAGAGGACCCCAAAACAGTCGCATTAAAGAGGATCTGGGCCTCTTGTGGGCACCCCCCTTTGTGTGACTGTTTGCCCGCACTTTTTTGTAAAGAAGTTATCTTAAATTTGATGGTTTGGGGACCACTTCAAGAAAACAAATTCCCAATTCTAGCTCAGAACCAGCCTCCAGCTCAACAGGAGCTACCAAGGCTTAGCAAGTTTAGCCTGAGCCCGAGCAAATCCAGAAAGCGAAGAAAAAAGCTATGCGTTTTTTTCTTCAGATTTTTCTGGGGGGACAAAAAACTTGCCACAATAGCGAACCCCTAAAACAGTCACAGGATTCTGAATGAGGAAAATTTTCTACAATAGCGAGTACTTTTAATAAAGGAGGTCCAACATTAACATGGGGGAACCCCTAAAATGGGGCCTGGCTTCTCTTTGGTCTCCCTGTACCTGAGCCGAACAAGACAAATATATCCCCCAAACACCCGTGATTTTGAGAGGGAAGCGCCTCACAAGTGAATACAAATCACGTGCACCAAAGGGCCCGCTATTGAAATTTTCCTGGCCCAATTTCAAGTCCGGAGGGGCCCCGGATTCACCGACTCAGGCTGGGAAGGCGTACCTCCAAGCCGTGGATCCCAAGACAGACGCCCGCCTCGAGGCCACCCGAGCCCTGGCGGAGCAGGCGGAGGACAGATGGGGGAAACGGGGGAACTGGGACCCGGTTTGGCGGAGTTGGGGAAATATGAATTTGTCCTTCAATAAAGGAATTCCAGGACAGGGTTTGTTTTCAAGGAGAATACCATGTTGGACACGTCTGAAGGAGAACATTCAACCAAAAGACACCAGGACGCGCTTTTTAGGAAAGCGTCTGAGGAGTGCTCATGGACATCAAACATGACTCTGGCCAGTTGACATGAATATGAGGGCGGGTCAGGTTTGAAGGCGGATTGCAATGTGCTTTGTCAACGTGGAGAAAGATTTTGGAGGGCCGGGTCGACGGCAATGACACTTCTCACAGGACACGCAGAAACGCCCCAGATCCTTCGTTTCGCGTATGGTGTACAAGGCCGGTGCATTTGAGCGCGATGCTCTTGAGTTTGGCCTCTGCTCAGGCTCGAGTTTGGTTCACTGGAGCTCCCAAGCATGCCTACCAAGCTTTGGACGAGACCATCGAGTAGCGCAGCGCCGTGTTGGCCAAAGCCGCTGAATCAGATGCAAGCCGACACCTCGGTCCATGCGACTCAAAAAAGGGCTTGCTTGGATGCAACGAGATGCAAGGCGCGCTTGCTCAGGCAATGTTTGCAGCTTCTTGCAGCGGGGCAGTTGTGCGGCATGCCTTTCATTGCGTCTCATTTGCGTCCCGGTCAGGATTGTCGCTGGTCCTTGCTGAGCCCCACCGTTTGGCGTGCCATTGGTCTCAGAGTGAGAAGCGAGCTTCGATTACCACATTTGCTGAATGAGCGCTCCATGTTTCAGGGCCCAGCGCAAAGCTTGCACCCTTTGATTGTCTCAGGCCGAGCTTGGCGTTGAGTTGCACATTTGCATGGCGGTGCGCAGCTCAGCCTTGTGATTGGAAGCTGCACATTGCTCGATCCCTGCGAGTTCTTGGCTTTGTGTTCTTTTGTCAAAATAACAACCACCGGAGTTTTTTCGGTTTTTACAAGGGGCTCCTCCACAATATGGCTGTTAGGACATGAGTCCCCACCTAAATGATATACATTTGAGTCATTGCCAAGAACGGGCGCTCCTCTTTCCAGGAGGGCTTCTACAACAGATGGCTGGTGCGCCGGAGCCTCACTGCTGCCAATTTTTGAAACTGGGTGGTTTCCCTTTAAGCCAACCCGAGAATGGGTACCCTTAAAGCAAGCACAAACATAAACCCAAGCACAAGCCCAAACCCAAACCCACATCCAAACTCAAACCCAAGCACAAGCGCAAAAACACGCAGACGCACATGCAACCAAACACAAACCAAACACGGAAAAGCAAGCAAACAGAGAAACAAAAAAAGCAAACAAACAAAAAGCAAAGAAGCAGATAAACAAGGAATCAAAGCAACAAAGAAGCAACGAAGCATCGAACGAAGAAAGGAGCAAACAACGAACCAAACAAACAAACAAACAAATAAACAAACAAACAAAAACCAACAAACCAGCCAAACAAGCAACCAAACAAACCAAACAATCAAACCAACCAACCAAGCAAGCAAACAAACAAGCAAGCCAACAAACCAACCAACCAAACAAACAAACACACACAAACACACAAACAAACAAGCAAACAAACAAACAAACACACAAACAAACAAACAAACAAACAAACAAACAAACAAACAAACAAACAAACAAACAAACAAACAAGCAAGCAAACAAACAAACAAACAAACAAACAAACAATCAATCACACACAAACAAACAAACAAACAAACGAACGAACGAACGAACAAACAAGCAAGCACGCAAGCAAACAAACAAACAAGCAATCAATCAAGGAAACAAACAACCAAACAAACAGACAAACAAACAACCAAGCAAACAAACAGTACACACAGACACGCGCGCACACACACACACGCAAACAAGCAAGCAAGCAGACAAACAGGCAAGCAAGCGCGCAAGCCAGCACGCAAGCAAGTAAGCAAACACAAGCAAAGCAAAGCAAACCAAACCAAACCAAGCTAACAATTCAAGCAAACAAACGCACAAACAAGCAATCAAGCAAACACACAACCACGAGCAAGCGCAGACACAAACACAAAGAATCAGAAAGACGCACCCACAGAGATACACAGACGCACAAACTCGGAGACACACACACAAAGAGACACAGACAAGCGCACAAACACACCCACAGAGAGAGAGAGAGAGAGAGACACACACAACCCACCCACCCACACACACAACTCACCCACCCACACACACAACCCACCCACACACACAGACATGTGCAGACACACAGACACAGAGACGCACCAAACAGACACACAGAGACACATACAGACACGCAGGCTTACACAGACACGGACACGCAACTACACACACACATACACAGATATGCACACAGACGTGCAGATTGGCACGCACACACACACACACACACACGCACGCACGCGCGCGCGCGCGCACGCACGCACGCAATCACACATGCGCACACACACACACACGCGCGCGCACGTGCACGCGCGCGCGCACGCGCACGCGCACACGCGCTCATGCGCGCGCGCACGCGCGCGCGCACGCGCACGCACGCACACGCACACGCACACGCACACGCACGCACACACACACACACACTCACGCACACACACGCACACACACGTACACACACACACACACACACGCGCACACACACACACAACACACGCACACACACACAACACACACAACACACACACACACACACACACACACACACACACACACAACACACACACACAACACACACACACACACAACACACACACAACACACACACACACACACACACACACAACACACACAACACACACAACACACACAAACACACACAACACACACACCACACACACACACACACACACACACACACACACACACACACACACACACACACACACACACCACACACACACACACACACACACACACACACACACCACACACAACACACAACACACAACACACAACACACAACACACACACACACAACACACAACACACAACACACAACACACAACACACACACACACACAACACACACAACACACACAACACACACAACACACACAACACACACAACACACACAACACACACAACACACACAACACACAAACACACACACAACACACACACACACAACACACAACACACAACACACAACACACAACACACAACACACAACACACAACACACAACACACACACAACACACACACACACACACACACACACACACCACACACACACGCAGACAGAGACACACACACAGACAGAGACACACACACAGAGACACACACGCACAAGCGCACGTACATGCACACGCGCATGCGCACGCGCACGCGCATGCACGCACACACGCACACACGCAGCCACGCAGACATGTATACACACAGAAAGACACGCAGACACGCACAAGCGCACAGAGACACGCACGTACACACACACACACGCATTGAGTCTTCGCCCCTCTCTCCAAAGGAGGTTGATTGAACTAATGTGTTTAAACATGTTCGCCAGGACCCTGAGGCTTGCCCGCCCCCCAATGTCCCCGGTCGCTCTCGCACCCTAAAAGGTGTTTGGGGGCCAACATAAACCCTAAAACAGGTCATCAAACCCTGTAGGCCCAACAAAAACCCTCAAGCTGTCTGGAGGCCAACATACACCCTCAAAACTTTTTGGTGGGGGTAGCATAAACCCAGGCCAACATAAAGCCTAAACAGTGATGGGACCAGCGTGTACCAAAGCAGTGGTGGTGGGCCCAGCATAAGCCCTAAAAGGTGTCTGGAGGCCAACATAGACCCGGAGCGCAACATAAACCCTAAAAGGTGGGTGGGCCAACATAAGCCCTAAACACAACATAAACCCTGAACCGTCTTGGCGGGGCCAGCAGAAGCCCGAAAATGTGTCTGGAGGCCAACATAAACCTTGGTGGGCCCAACATAAACGGCAACATAAACCCTGAAAAGTGTGGGTGGGGTCAACATAAACCCCAAAAGTGTCTGGGAGCCAACATAAACCCTTAACAGCATTTGTGGGCCCAACATAAACCCTAAATCGTGTTGGTAGGGCCAGCAAAGACCTTACATAAAGCCTAAAACAGTGTTGGTGGGGCCAGCGCAGGCCCTAAAGCAGTGTTGGTGGGGCCAGCATAAACCCTAAACAGTTTCGGGGTGGGAGAATTTCGGGGTTGGCGCCAACATGTTCAAACGGAGGTTGGCTCTGCCGCAATCCTCCATTTTAGGTGTTGCTTTTTCGGTTTCTGGCTTCATTGGTTTCTGATGGCGGCTTTTAAACGTTGGTCAAACAGACAGCGAAATCCAGGAGTGACAGTGTGACGCAGACTCATCATATGGCTTGCAGCGTGGCTGAGGCTTGGCGCAAAGGCTGCGACGAGAGTTTCCAGACCTCTTCAGGCTATGGGGACTCATTCACTCAAATGCCCAGGTTCCCAAAAGGTTATGAAGCATGTTCATTGGGCTGTGTCTTGGGCCTTCACTTTTTGTGTGGCAACAGATTGGCGGGTGCCGGACACTTTGGACGTTGATCAGCATGCCCTTCACAGGAGCCCATCACTCCATGCGCAGCAGGTGAAAATAGAACGCAGCAAACATGTTTGGTGGTGCTGATGGCGATGCTGGTGGTGTGGTGAATCCCGGGCAAATCGTGCTCAAACAATAAATAGCTGCTGCCCCGTCCTGCTCTTTGGCCCATCCTTGGTGCACATCCTCGCAGCCGGGCACTGCATGTCGTTTGGCAGCGTTCGGCCCAAGCTGCAGGGAGGGAGGCAGATGGCAATTTAGCACCCTGGAGTCTGCATAGTTTCAGTTGCTGGGGCACGCCATCAGAGGTTTCTCAACACATAGCGTTCAAGTCCGTGGACCACAGCCTTACAAACAGACGGTGCATAGCATGTTTCCAAGGACATCAGACTTAGCACAGCCTTTGCATCCAAATTCTGCTGGCTGGCACGCGAGGAACGACATGCGTCACGGTCAAAAAATGGGCAAGTGAAGGTTAGCCAAAACATAGGCAGGCCTTGGTTTGGGTAGGCCCCGCTATGAAACCCGGCCTTGGCTATGACTCACATGGCGTGCTGAAGATTGAAGAGCCTGCATAGTTTGGCTAAGAGTCATTGTCTGCTGCATCATGAACACATGTTTACGTATGTGCACATACATTCATACATGACATTACATTGCGTACATACATATGTACATACATAGGTATGTTCACATATATGCATGGCGTGCGCACATGCGACGCAGACATGCGCAATACAAACGCACACACACATACATACATACATACAAGTATGCAGACCTGCAGACATACACACAGACATGCAGACATACAGATATAACGGCATACAGACATACTGACCTACAGACATACGGACGTACAGACGGACAGACATACAGACAGACGTACCGACATACTGACCTACAGACATACAGACCCACGCACACACAGTCATGCAAACAGAACGTGCAGACATAAGCACATACAGACATACAGACATACACACATACAGACATACACACATACAGACATACATACAGACATGAAGCCACACAGACATACAGACACATACGCACACACACACACAAGTACAGTACATACATGCATGCATGCACGTATATGCATGCATACATGCATACACGCATACACACATACACGCATGCACGCATACATGCATACATGACACGAAATTGCATTGCATTGCATTGCATTGCGTTACATACATTACCTACATACAGTACATGCGCTACATACATTACATACATACCACACCAGACCACACCATACCATACCATACCATACCATCATACCATACCCTACCCTACCCTACCACACCATACCATACCAAGCCAGACCATACCGTACCACCATACCATACCGTAACCACCATACCATACCACACCACACCAGACCAGACCACACCATATCATACCATACCAGACCATACTTACACACATACATACATACATACATACACACAACCATACATACGTACATACATACATACCTACATACACACACACATACACACAACCATACATACATACATACATACATACATACCTACATACACACACACACATACATACATTACATACATACATACATTACACACATTACATACATACATACATGCATACATACATACATACACATACACACTTTAGAGCCTCCGGCTCAGGCAGCCGACGTTGCATCTCCCATGACTGTCCTCTGCATTCGCCTTGATGTTCCTTTCATTTCTCCTCCTTCGTTTCCCCTTCGTTTCCCTGGCATATCCCTTCATCTCCCCTTCATTCTCAAGAAATTGCCCGGGCAGGGCCATTCATTTCCCCTTCGCTTCCCGTTCATTTCCCCTGCGTCTCGCTTCCTTTCGCTGCACCCCCTCATTTCTCTTCATTCCCCGCCACTTCCCTTTCATTTCCCTTCATTTCTTTTTGCTCTCCGTTTCCCTTCATTTCCCTTTCATTTCCTCTCATTTCCTCCCAGTTCATTACCCTAAGCGCTTGGCCCGAGAACCTTCCAGCTGGTAGTGCCGTTTCGACCAATTTCGGGCGCCATGGCCGACATGATGGGGAACGACTGGTCCGTGACGCACATTTCGCAATGGGAGATGGCGGTTCGGGTGGTTATGGAGGTCTGTGTTGTGGGCTTGACTTCACTTGTACAGGGGCATCGGCTTGCTGGTTCTTATGTTGCCAAAGGTTTATCAATGTTTCAATCAGTGGCATTCCTCGCATCCTGGGCTACCGCAAAGCTACGGGCAGGAGGGTGCAGTTTTGCGTGACACCCGTTTGGCTTTTATAGGCTTTGGAAATTTCTATGTTGTGATGCCTTCACTGCTCATGCATGAAGGTGTGGTTTTCTTTCTTGATGTCGCGGTGGTATCCGTGGTAGTGGCGTTCTTTGCCACGGAAGGATGGAAGCATGCTATTGTTGCCATGGCTCTGCTGGCAAT
The DNA here is from genome assembly GCA_963377175.1 of Effrenium voratum. NCBI lineage: Eukaryota > Dinophyceae > Suessiales > Symbiodiniaceae > Effrenium > Effrenium voratum. The sequence goes on from CAUJNA010001824.1 coordinate 587,478, forward strand.
CTACAAGAACGTGCTCGTGCAGCTGGGGAGCGATTTGTGCGTATTCGGTATTGGCCAGTTTGTGGTGGTGCATCCGTTCACTGCCCAGACTACGTCATGTCCATTGTGTACACGTGGCGCTGAACACGTTGCTATCTGGGATTATTCGGGCGCAGTGGTTCAATTATGTGCCGCGTGTGCTGGCTCTGCTCCATGCTCCAGGTTCGATAATATGGTTAGATTATGAGCGCGGGTACTATGCAGATCCCGCCCTGTCGTCTGTGCAGCCGCTCATGCGGCGCAGCGACCGCGCAAGCGGAGCAGTGGATTTTGCGGGCCATTTCATATTGCTCAACTTTGCGAAAACGACCTGCCGGGGTTCGTTTCTGGTTTTGGTATGTGACTTTGGGGGTGACGGATTCTCAGGCATTGGGCCGCACATGTGGCCGTGGCTACGGCATTTTCTGGCGCAAACATGTTGCCGGTGTAGACCTCATTGTGGGTTAGCGGATTGTGCTTTTTGTTACGTGCAGCGCACATTCTGCAGACATGAGGTTGGTTCCATCAAGGCGGTCTTTCCTGTGTCGGGGTTGATCTCTGAGCTCTGTTGCGCTTATCTGCCAGTGTCACGCATTTATGCCGGGCACTGCGCAGCACGGTGATGCAAGGGGAAACCAACCAAGTTCTTGACCTTCATTTCCCCTGCGTTCATTTCCCCTTCGTTTCCCTTTCATTTCCCGTTCTTGCCCTTCACTTCCTCCCCATTGCTCTTCATTGCCCTTTCATTCCCACTTCATGCCCTTCTTCATTTCCCCCTCCGTTTCCCTGCGTGTTTCCCTTCACTCCCTCCATTCCCCTTCATTTCCCTGGAGACGGAGCAGCCGGCAGGAAAACAGGGGTCCCCAAACCGAAATACCGCGCAGTCCTTCCCCCCAACCCTACAGACGTCTCCTTGACAGGGGGGAATAAGGGGGGTTAACCTCTATCCTTTATTAGGTGCCCGACGCGCCTGAACAGTGTCGGCGGACATACACACACATACATACATCCCTACATGCCTACACACCTACATACCTACATACCTACCTACCTACCTACCTACCTACATACATACATACATACACACACATACATACACACAGACATACATACATACATACATACATACATACATACATACATACATACACACATACATACACATATACATGCACACATACATACACACATACATGCACACATACAAACATACAAACAAACATACAAACTTTAGAGCCTCCGGCTCAGTCCGCCGACATTGTCCTTTCCCTTTTCTCCTTCTTCCTTTCTCCCTTGTCTCCCTGGTGTGTTCTGTCGTCCTCTCTCCCTCCCTCTGCTCCCCATCCTCCCCATCCCCCCAAGCCTCTCTCTCCCCAATCTCCCTCTCTCGTATGTATGTATGTATGTATGCATGTATATATGTATGTGTGTAATGTATGTATGTATGTATGTATGTATGTATGTATGTATGTAGGTATGTATGTATGTATGTATGTATGTATGTATGTAATGTAATGTAATGTAATGTAATGTATGTATGTATGTATGTATGTATGTATGTATGTATGTATGTAATGTATGTATGTATGTATGTAATGTAATGTAATGTAATGTAATGTAATGTAATGTAATGTAATGTAATGTAATGTAATGTAATGTAATGTAATGTAATGTAATGTAATGTATGTATGTATGTATGTATGTATGTATGTATGTATGTATGTATGTATGTATGTATGTATGTATGTATGTATGTATGTGTGTATGTATGTATGTATGTATGTATTAATGCATGTATGTATGTATGTATGTATGTATGTATGTATGTATGTATGTTTGTGTGTATGTATGTATGTATGTATGCATGTATGTATGTATGTATGCATGTGGATGTCCAAAACACAGAGTTTTTCCAGATTTTCGGCAAAAGGATGCAGGAAGCCCAAGCCAGCAAAAAAGCCGGCAGGGGGAATCGAGCCTGGGACCCCTGTTTTGCGACACCGGCTCCCCGAAGACTACGTTTACTGGAATTGCCGCGCGGTCCTTGGGGGCCCCCTGTGGTTGTTTCCCAATCCAGTTGATCTCCCGCAACCATTTGGCTCAAGGCCCCTTTTGTGCATATCATTGTATCATCAATGATCGCGTGAAGCAAAAGAACCTTTGCAGGCCTCTTACAGGATTATCCACAAGACAATCCACCAGGGACAATCCATCCTCCAATCATCCAGGGACCAACAACGACCTCTACTACCACAGCGTACCAGTTCCCTTCTGGGATAGGCACCTGGGGCAGTGGGCCTCAATTTGTGGTAGCGGAGCGGGTTTTCTGCAGAGATCCAAGGGAAGATGTCATCCGATGGAGAAGGCTTCATGGAAGCCTATTCAAGTATGGCCAAAAATCCAGGCAACACGGAGGAAACACTTATCGAGGACCGCCAAGCAGCCGCCATCGTACGACGGAAAAGTCAGCTGGTTCAGGTATAAAGAATTCGTGGACGACTGGGTGACCATCACAACGGTGGAAGCACCAAAGAGAGGACCTTTTCTCAAGAGCAGACTACAGGAGATGCATATATGTACAAGGCAGTCCTCCAAAATGACCTTTTGCAAGATCCTGATGAAGGAGTCAACTATTTCAAGAACACGCTGAAGAAGCACCTTTTTGAAGGGTGCGACCAGACTTGATGCCCGTTTTCACGGCACAGTCCCCATCATTTCGACAGTCCGTACAGGACGCAAATGCAAGAACAATTGCTTGACATCAGCAAGCAGCCGGTGTTCGAGCACCGCCTCCAGCCCTGCTCAATGAGGACGATCCTACAGTCCTCAGACAGTATATGACAGGAATGCAGGACAGACAGCGGGACGCATTTCCCTTCGGGGATAATCTCATTGCACAGTTTTTCATCATACAAAGTGAGCTGTCAGATCAGCAAAGAGAAAGACTCACAAGTGCAATGTCATTAAGAAACATCTCACTAGAAAATTATTCCTATGAGATGCTGAAGACGCACTACCATGAACTCCTCATCACGACGAGGACATCGATCCAAGATCCATCCATCCGACCTCAAGGAGGCAACCGAAGCAACACATTCTTCATCATCGAACAAGGTGAATACGAAGGAGAAGACCTCTGGGTTGAGGATAAGAAGGACTTGAAGGATTCATGTCAAACAACGATGAAGAGACGTTCTGGGTCCTCGAGGAGAACGTTCATAGCAAGAAAAGTGTCGGGGCGGAACTTCAAGTTCAAGAAGAGAAAAGGAAAAGGAAAATCAGGAAACAAAAAGGGCAGTCGCCAACGAGGTGGCTTCAAACCCTTCAGAAAAAGCGGTTCTGGCGGAAAGGCCAATATGGCCAACGAAAACTATGATCCCTACGACCAGGCATATTGGGGAAAAGGCAAAGGAGAGAAGGGAAAGAAAGGAAAATCAAAATTCCAATATCGCTATGATGGAAACAAAGGTTATCCATCCTATGAGAGTGGCAAAGGAAAGAGCGGACAGGGAAAATCCAAGACGTTCGCAGCCACCGCAGAGAAGACGGAGGAGCAGCCCGCCATCCAGCAGACTGCACCATCCATAGAGCCTACCTATGCCGGTTGGACAGACCAAGACTGGGATCAATCATGGACATGGAACAAACATGGCTGGTACTCATCCCATGAGACATCCAGCACAGGACAAGCGTTAATGGCGTTCCATGATGCATATGAGCATCCTGGGAAAAAGGCAATCCACGAGAAGCTGATCCAATCAGATACAGTTCAGAAGACAATCTGTCCGTCACAACAGATCACAGCCTTCTGGCAACAAGGCTGATGGCGCCTGTCATCAACCCTCAGCCTATGCGATTCTGGACAATGGATGTACCAGATCTATGGGCAGCTGGCATGCAATCCAGCGTTTTACTCAGGCCATCGAACCAATGAAGGACATCATCTCCTATGAGTACATTCCGGCCGAGACCAAGTTCACTTTGGCAAACGGAGAGACCGCCAGGGTAAATTGGACCCTGCATCTTCGATATCACACAACTCCTCCATGCAGTACCAACATCGACGTCCTTGAACAAGGAACTGTACCGATCCTTCTCAGCATCAGCCAGATGCGGAACCTCTACATGACCATCGAGCACACACCTCAATGTGACAAGATCACATGCACTTTGGCATGAACCGTCAAGCAGTTCCAGTATCCGGTACAGGACATGCACAGAAATTGCTCACAAGGGCCTCATCAACTATGTCTATGACGATGATAACAGCATCAAGTTCCCCTCCGGGGATCTCACCAAGAGCGAAACTGTTTGTGCAGCAAAATCATCCGAGACAAAGAGGACCTAGCAACTCCTAAGATCATTGGGTCTCAAAAGCAGGACCATTGGATCCTTGACAAGAAGAACAAGCAGCTCATCCGTGTGCGCATCACGCGCTGTTCACACCAAATGGAGCCAAGGAATGTCCAATCAATCCTGATCACATTAGCCGAGAACGTACTGCGGAAATCATTGATGCGTCCGCAGGTGGAGATCCAGACATTCTAGAAGACAATTGGAGACTTACATCCCAGGCAAAAAAACCGATGATTAACCTGTGGATAGGTAAGACCATTTTCACCTTCGCGGACAATTCGCTTAATAACGAAGAAGCAGGTTCAGGATCGGCAGCAGACAGGATCATCGACAAGAGGGGCCGGTCGACTATTGAGCCAGATCCTTTCGCGCCATCCTCAGAAGAACCCACATCGCTTCCGCTTGCCCTAGGCAGAATCCACAAGCGATTGTCAAATCCCGAAGAGTTGAAGAAACCCCACCTGCAGCATCATCACATGACAACAGATCAATTTCGATTTAGAACCCGAGCGCTTCATTTGCCGAAATCAACATTCGATCTATTTGACAAGATCCGAAGTGAGTGTGAAGTTTGCCAAGCGGCAAAACATGCACCATCACGAAGCAAAACAAGTGGACTTCGAGCGGACACCTTTGGTGACATGACATTCACTTGATCACTGTCAAGTTCCTCTTGGAACAGGAGAACACATCATTGTTTTTGTCATCCTGGATGGAGCAACAACATTGCTCACTGCAGAGGCAGTGACAACTACGCAAGAAGCCGAGAACATCACTGTCCTCAGGAACTATTTTGACCAGTACCACTTACAGCCCAAATCAGTTGTCGCAGATCACGCCTTCATGACAGATACATGGGAACATTTCCATCAGTCCCTTGACATCACACCGATATCCTTGGGACCGAACACAGCAGCAGATCGACTCCTGAAGGCACAACTCAAGATCATGCTAAGTTCCATCAAAGCAGGTACAGCACCTGCAACACTGAAGAAAGTGACACACAGGCAACTAGTGAAGGCCGCTGCAACTGTCAGGAATCAGACCGTCACCTACGGGGGTGTAACACCATTGGAGCTCGCATTCGGAAGACGACCAGCAGATCTCATCCAACTCGATGTCGCAACACCAACTCAGTTGACGATTGACAGGAATGAAGAAGAGCTGACAGCCATCCAGATCAAGCAGCTGTCAAAGCAAGCTTTCCAAGAAGCACGTCAATCCGAAGACATCGGACGAGACCTTGCTCAAAATCTCCGAATGAGTTCTAAGCCTCTTCAGGTGAAGGACAAGGTATTCTACTGGCAGGAAGACAAATCCAAGATCCGTTCCGATGGAAGCAAGGGAGGAATATGGCTAAAAGGAAAGGTCATTTCCATTGAAGGAGCGATGGTAGGACTTGATCTTGGGACTCGACTCATCAAGGTTAACATGACGAAGCTCAGGAAGGATGAGACCATCTCTCCGGGGAAACCCGGAATTGATCTTCTGTTACCAGAAGAGCGAGAATCCTCAGAGAAGGAGCAACCAGGCTCCTCTGCAGATTCCAAGAAAAAGGAATCATCCGCACCAGCTCCTAAGCCAAGATCCTCAGTGCCATTACGTATTTCGGAAAAACAACTCCAAAACCTGCAGTACCTCATCCAGCAGAGAACATGTTCGTCGAGGACCTCACATCCATTCCTGAACAAGCACATTGGAATTGTGTACGTAAGGGAAAGATCCACGTTCTCGAGATCTTTGCAGGAAGTGCCAGATTCAGTCAATGCTGTGCACTATCAGGTCTTAAGGTTGGGACTCCGGTAGACATCCGCACAGGATTCGATGTAATGGAACAAGCGCCTGATGTCATCCTTATGGCACCGGTCTGTGGACCATGGTCAAATATGCAGAGCATCCAACAAGACCAACAAAAGGTTGGGGAAAAGCGGAAACGCTACCTTCCCATGGTTGAATTTGTGGCATCCATTGCGCGATATCAGTTGAAGCACAGAAGATACTTCATCATCGAAAATCCTCAGACATCCAGGATATGGTATCTGAAATGCATGCAACAGTTGTTTGCAGATCCATCCGTGACCTGGGGAGATTTCCATTTCTGTGCATATGGACTTAAAGATCCTGAATCCGGGCTCAGAAGTCTCAAGCCCACGAGCTTGATGCACTGTCTACCTTCCGAGGTTATGAGACCGATCTTCAGAAGGTGTAAATTTTTTTCCAGCTCAGTCAAGCATGAACACCAACCCCTAGAGGGAAACGCTGGTACCTTCGGAAGCAGGACCAAACTGGCACAGGTTTATCCTTACCATTTCTGTCAGGATTTCGCGCACATCCTCCTACGACACTTGCAGGTGAAACCGCTTGACAATGAGGTGTACCTCTTGGAGGACCTTTTTGAACCATTCACCATCAAGCAGGTTGATATCCTGAGAAAGGAGATGGAAGCCATTGACAAGGAGTTCAACATGACCAGCCAAGGACGTTCAACCATTAGTCATCCAGGATCCGCTAGTTCAGAAGTTCCAGAAGACGATGAAGCAGTACCCACCTGGCGATGTCAGAACATGTGGAATGGCTGTAAGAAGTTGAGACAATTGTGCATCTCATCCACTCAGTATGATGCATGCGCCGCATACGTCCACACAATAGGCATCAATATGCCTATTACGTCACCTCCGGACGATGCAATCATATCCTTCTGGCAGCCTGATCAGCTGAATAGAATTTGGGTCTTGCCTGCATCAAAATGCAATTGGGAGAACTATGATCCGAAGACTTGGCATGCTGTGATGTTTTCATCCGTTCATCAGTCGTTCACCGATGCGCCGGCTATCAGGCCGATGCCCATCGAGACGGATCCATTGGATCCAACGGATGCACCTCAACAACCTGACACACAGCAGCCACCTGATCAACCGGACCATCCCATGCCTGATCCAAGACCTCCAACACCTCCGGACGAGAACATGTCAGATCCTCCTCCGGATCCTCCACATCAGCCTGATCATCCCATGCCGCCAGCACCACGCAGTGTGTCACCAGACAGTCCAGTGGATCCTCCACTACCGCCACACGACAAGCCTGGCGGAGGAGATGCAGCGCTTAAACGGCAAAAACAGTCCATTTCATCCTCAAGTGGACTCAATCGACTGGGGGGTGATGTCTCTTTGCCGTCACAGTCGCAATCATCTCAGCCAATTCTTCCGACTGTCGTGGTACCTTCACCACCTGCGATTCTTACAAATCCCGAAGCAGAAGATGAAGATCTTGAACTGCCAACACTTGCGCAAGAAGAAACAACCGGCAGTCCATCGAAGAAGCAGAAGACTGGGAGGAAGAAGAAGAATCCAGATGACAGTGATGAGTCACCCGGGAATTCTCCCAGACATGATCCTGCATCTTCATCCAATTATAATCCGAACAATCCAGCAAATTTGCCGGTTCAATATGAACGTGAGGAAGAGCTGATTCCTCATGTTCCAACCTCATCCGGCACTGGAAGTTCAGAAAGAACCATGAGATACACTGACCAGGAAGATGGAGATTCAGAAGACTCTCAGAGGACCAGATCCCACGATGATCACCAAGCTGATCTCGTTCTAGATGAAGCGCATTGGTCACTCATGACAGCCGAACAGAAGATCTGTGCGAACACCGGATCCTTTACAGATATAGAAGGCAACCCTGTCCTTCTTGGACATGTAAAAGGGACCTTCATCCCATCGTCCCGATGCGGATTCTCTCATCAGAAATGCACAGATCAGAATCATGTTGACCAGTTATGCAAGAACATGACCGGCGATGACCGTGCACTCTTAGTTATATATTCATCCAAGCAAGAATCCTTGAAGGCTTCATCCACATCCGCACTCATTGGCAAGAAGCGGAAGGAAGCTACAGCCACGGAAATAAGAGCTTATCAGAAGCAATTCGTAGAAGCCAAACAGCTTGAGTGCAAATCATGGCTTGACAATGAAGTGTTCGACTTAGTCGATACACGCAAGATTCAGGTCAGGAACTGGGTCACCGGTCGCTGGGTTCTAACCCTGAAGCGAGACAAGGATGGTAACTTCCTAAAGACCAAGGCTCGCTGGGTCCTCCGAGGCTTCCAAGACAAGCAGAAGAATGATCAGCAGACAGACAGTCCTGCTGCATCCAGGAGTGGTTTCCGCCTTGCAATCCAAGCAGCCTCAAATAAATTATTTGGGCTGGAACATATTCCACATGGATTTGAAGACAGCATTTCTCCAAGGCGAAGCATACGATCAGTCTCGTGACATCATTTGTCAGATACCTCCTGAAATGGGATATCCACCACACATTGGAGCGCGCATGAAGAAGCCTGCCTACGGGCTGAATGACGCACCCCGCAGATGGTGGAACATCCTTGACTCGGCACTTCGTTCATACGGACTGGTGCCAACCCGGGCAGACCGTTGTACATACGTGTACTACGGCAAGCAGCTTCCGAAGCCCGCATTGGTGAGTGAAAAGAAGTCATCCACAACTTTCGATCTCGAAGGAGCAGTTGATTACCTCATGGATCCTGCTTCTGGTAACAATGCCAAGAATCGACAAGTTCATGGAGCCTTGTCTCTTCATGTAGATGATCTTCTTATGACGGGGGATGACGTGTTCGAGAAGGAAATCATGGGACGACTTCGAAAAGATTTTCAGGTTGGTTCCGAGGACAAGAATGATTGCCTCTTCGTAGGACACGCATCCAATGGAAGCAAGATGACAAGCACGGTTGGTACATCAATGTTCACCAGAATGTTGCCATCGACGAACTTCAGAAGATCACTTTTGACAAACACCTGAAGGACGACACTCCTCTTACTCCACAAATGCATACTGCATACAGAAGTGTCCTAGGTCAGATCAACTGGTTACAGTCGCGAACGCAGTTCCACATTGGTTATCAATTCTCCAGGTGTGCATCCAAGGCATCATCACCGACCATTGAGGACGTTCGCGCCATTAATAAGACAGTCAGAACCATCAAAAGCATCCCGCTTAGCATGAGATTCTGGCCCCTTCGTGGCAAGACACGCATAGTTGGCTATCCAGATGCATCCTATCGCAACAACGAGGATAAGTCATCCCAACGTGCGCATGTTATCTTTCTTGCAGAACAAAGAGATCTTCGCCAGGGCTCATCGAACTCGAGAGGCTCACTGGTCGACTATGAGACGCACAAGATCACCGCCACAACCATGTCCGCTACTGTTGCAGAGTTGCACGGACTAATGCATTGTTACGGTTCAGCATTATTTCTTCGCGGCCTCTGGTCAGACATAACAGGCGAAATTGCAGATGTACACATCCGCACTGATGCGAACAATCTTGTCACCACAGCATCCACAACACATCAACCGGAACAGAAAGAAACAATGCATTTGATCCAGATGTTGAGAAAGGAAAGCAACAGTGGACAGATGCACGACCTTGCACATGTACGGAGTGAAGATTGTCTGGCACATTCGCTGACCAAGCATTCAGCTAAAGCAGACGAGCTCATCAAGGCCGTCCGTCCTCACCGGCAATCTCTTGAATGTAGATGCACATCCACCTTTTCGTACCATGTTGCAGAACAAGGCATTCTTGGTTGAGTGGCTAGCACACAACACGAAGCACGGACCCGACATCATTGCCTTTGCAGGAGTCGGTGTAGCAGAATCCATGTTTGCTTGTTGGGGAACCTGGGCATGATCCGCATGTCCACGAATTCTGATGCATGAGTTTTTCCGCTTTGCATATTTTCAGTTCCTCAAATCCGTGATGCGCGTGTTTGCACTTGACCCATTTTGAATTTCAAGAAATATGTGTCTGCATCCGCAGCCACTTTCGGTTTACAACCAATCCGACCTTTGCAATCTTGTATGCTCGATCACTTCGAAGACATGCCCATTCTCAATATGATGTTCGGACGATCCAGCGCCGCGGCACCTGTGCCAAAGCCGATGATCAAGAGACGGGCATCACCGTTGAAGGAATCCCCTGCTCGTGATGAGGAAGATGAGACATCAGACTGCCCCATGGAGCAAGTCACCGATGAGAATCCATCCGCCTCTCAACAACCCGAGAATGTCAACATGGAGCAGGTTGATTATGACCCTTGATGTCAATCCGGATTTCCACTTCGTTCCTGAGCACCAGAGACCACATGGAGTTAAAGTATTCTGGCTGAAGGCCAGATTCAACGATTACTGGCAGCCAACACTCCAAGGTGAAGGACCTCATGCGGAGAAGCAATACATGGACTTCATCAAGAAGGTCTACAGCATCTGCTGCTACACCAATGCTCAATCCGAAGTTTACGGAACCGACATCATCCCGATGGTATGCCACAATGGCAACATTGATCTCGAGAAGACCGTCCAGAATGTCGAACAGGTTTGCAAATACTTCAGCATGGATCCATCCAAGGCGAAACAGATCGCAGATCTCATCCTCTGGCGAATTGAGAGAATGAGCAGATCACTTTCCGGATGTCTCCGACATGATCCAAGGCATGGAACCCATAAGGAATGCAAACGACCAGTAGACATGGGTCCTGATGGTTCCGTCGAGCTCTATGACGCATTGACCTGCATCACACATGCCAGGAACTTCATGGGAAACAAGCCAGGACTTCTCTTGATGGCTATGTTCCCGAGCTATGGAAAATCGCGTTTCGAAATTGCATTCGTATTTCCATCCGTGGACGGGACATATAATGAGCGCAAGGCACGGGGAGAAATTGTTCCAAGGAATCGATGGATCGACAAGCTCACCACGAGATCCGCACAAAATGCACTCAGGCCCGATGGCAATGACTTCCATGTCGATCCGGAGATGGAGTTCTATGTGAGATGCAACAGCGGACACACACGACAAGTCGAGACCCAATCCTTCGGACGACCCCTGTACTCTGAGCAGCAGAAAGAGCCTCATCACGACGAACCGGACTATGATCTACCCACGGAATCTATTCCGCCAAGTCCGCATCCGTCAAGTCAGGATCCGAGGCGCCTCATGAAGATGAAGGCACCGCTCAGCCCAAGTACGGAATGCGAAGGCCGGCACCACCATCCATTGAAGAAGAAAGAAAAATCAAGCCGTTCGCGAAGAAGCCCATCACATTCATGTTCCATGCAACCTATGGAAATCAGCTTTTCAGCATCATGGAGCACGGGCTCAAATCTGGGAAATCCCAGTCAAACCCTTCGGGGAGAATGCACGTTCACATGGCATGCATCGATGACGTCATCCTTGATGACGATGAGTCAGAAGCCGCATTGACCCATGTGCCAGCAGGAAGAGATGCACTGTTGATCCTTGCGTTCCTCAAGGACCAAGACTATGGCATCCGACTCTCCGAAGAGCGAACAGCATTGACAGACAAAACCATCGAGGCAAGGAACATTGTTGCAGCATTTGAACCTGATGGCAGCCTCATGGCGAGCAACAAGTGGATCATGAAGAAGCATCTCAGTCATGAAGATTATGAGATGTACGACACCAAGATCCGCGAATTTGCCGATGCCTTCTTCAATTATGTGAATTCCACCAAGCACAGCAAGGAAAAAGATACTTCCTCAGAGACCAAGAAGAGACGGCGTTCCACCGATCAGGACGAAGCTGAAGAAGAGACGATGGAACCCTCCGGGGAAAGATCCGTCAAACCAAAGGTCACCGTGGAATATCACAATTCAGAGAACCTAGATGAGTTCATCCAAGGACTCAGGGGAATCTATCTCGACACAGATTTGAACAAAAAGGACGCAGAGGAAGAGCTCGCGGAGACAAGGGCTAACCTTTCCCGCTTCATGGACAAGTTCAACAAAGATCCAAGAAGAGCTCATCCTAACTTGACAGAGTGCGAGAGAGCCTCATTGGCACATGTCGATCCCGATGTCAATCTCGGAGAAGAAGAATTCTACTTCCCTCATCAAGGAAAATGTCCCACCATTGACAAGTACAAACAAGCTCAACCAGGGTCCGGATATCCGATCAAGCTTCCGCTTGGATTGAAGAAGCTCAGGTCACATGACGACCAGAACATCATCCGAGCCCATGCCGATATCCTGGGATCGCTGATGCAGCCGACCAACCGTCCTCCTGTGGACTATCTCAACATGCATGAGTTCACCTCATCCATAGCAATCAACACGCTTACCCTGAACCATGGAAACCTCACGAGGAATCCAAAGCTGGACAACAGGGAGGTGCGCAACATGCGGATCGACCAATCGTAAAGATGATGATGCAGAACAGTGCACGCATCTTATGCCTGAATGAAGCAGACGCATTCCTCAGTCCTAATGATGAGAAATCCAGGGAACTCATCAAGACGTTCATTCGATACGGTTACAAGGGCATCGTGATCAAGCAGTGGTCATCCAGACCGATCGCATGCTTTGTCCGTGGCGGACCTTCTGCAAGAGTGGAACTTCTGGCAAGACACATTTCCACCAAGAGCCAGAATTGGGGAACCACATTCGGAATGTTCAGATGTTTCTTCGGAACTGAAGGAAGTTGCACCCATCCATGTTTTCTGAATCCAAGAAGTACATTGGAAAGAGATTGCCAACACGCACCATTGTCCAAGGACATGGCCGAGACAAGGAGATTGTCGTTCTCCACATCGAGCAGAATGATGAGTTTCGTGGCATGCTCCCGAAATCATCCAACAAGTCACTCCATGAGTATGACGACCGCCACATAACGAGGGCAGATCTCCCATTCGCTACCATTGGAGTTTTCCACATCCATCCTTCAATCAGCCATGGAGCAGCAAGGGAAGATCTTCAAAATGAAATCATGCCGCTCGTGACCTTGTACCGATGCGATGCAATCACCGGAGACGCCAACAAATCAGCGAACACCTACAGCAAGCTCCAGCACGTCTTCAATCCGGCCAACGGTCTCGTGAACATCCTCATGAGAGAATATCAGAGACTGTGGAATGAAACGAAAGACTTGCCACTCGTGGACAGAATGGAGTATGCAATGGAGACTTCGTGCACCCTGAAATCCATTATCCGTCATCACCTGCGCATGAAGTGTGGATCAGGATATTATCGAACATTCCCAGACATGATGATGACTTTCGTATTTGGATGGGGCAAAACGAACATCCACCAGCCTTTCCGGAAGGACGAGATGAACGGCATGGATGATGAACAACTGGAATTCATGCAGAACCATCCGACCAAGGCCATATTCGATTACCAGGTCTCATCCGCAGAGCGCTTATCATTGCGTGAACAATGACATGTTCATGAATGGCTCGCAGGACTCCGACTCTCACAGTCCTCTCATGGTGTACATCCGCAGCAAATCTGCAAGCAGTAAACGCAGCGCTGAGAGACCAGGAGTACATCAAGAAGAAGCAGCCCTGGACCCCGCAGGAGTACAAGGACTACAACAAGCAGTGGGGACGCCAGAAGCAGTGGAAGGACTATAGCAACTCGACCTGGAATGATTATGGAGACTATGGCAGTCAATCCGACAGCAGCCGCCGATGGTATCGTCGATCCGACTGACCATGAAATTCATACGTTCAGCACCACGAACTCAATTCAGATGATTGATCCTCGCCGTCTACAAGACTATACCATGAGTGAGAGATCAATAGTTTCACAATCGTCCCTCGTGTACATAGCGTTGTACATCACCCTTTGATACATCTAGGTATCTCGAAAAGAAGCAGTACATAGTGTTTTCCATTTCGAAAGCCAAGACATTTCATCCGAGCAGAAAAGAGGATGAATCCGGCATTTTTAATACACATGGCTACGGCACACAGCATGGCTACGGCATACATCAAAGGCTACGGCCAAAGGCCATGAAGCCAATAGTATTTCATACTTAGTGCTGGAGATCAAAAGAAATTTGTGTCTGTTTTGTGGTTGTTTCCCAATCCAGTTGATCTCCCGCAACCATTTGGCTCAAGGCCCCTTTTGTGCATATCATTGTATCATCAATGATCGCGTGAAGCAAAAGAACCTTTGCAGGCCGCTTACAGGATTATCCACAAGACAATCCACCAGGGACAATCCATCCTCCAATCATCCACATTGGCGTATTGGACTCTCTCCGGAATAGATCCAGGGACCAACAACGACCTCTACTACCACAGGGTACCAGTTCCCTTCTGGGATAGGCACCTGGGGCAGTGGGCCTCACCCCCCCCCCAGGTATCAGACGTCGGGTGGGGGGGGGGGTGTCCTCTATCCTCTCTTAGGTGTCCGACACGCCGAGCAATGTCGGCGGACATACACACATACATACACACACACATACATGTGTATATGATTCTCATTATAGTCGCAAACTTTACTTTCTGCCAAGCGCAAGATTCGCTGTGTGTTTGAGCGTGTTTTTCAGGTCTATGACCGTTCTGTCTGAGTTCGACGCGGCTCACGAAGGCGAGAGGAGCGACTTGACTTCTTGGAGTTTCCGACCGACAGTTTGTTAGGTCTTAAAAAGGCATCCCTCCAGTTGGGTGGGCGAATTTCCCACGTCGTGCGGGGGCACCCGCTGTATTTTGGGCAAAGCGGATGAAACACAAACCATGGTTTCTTTCATAAACCCTATTAGTCACACTACATGTTCCTAAAAATCAGTGCTTTAATTATGCTTCAACATTCTTGAAGTACATCAACAAGTTGATCTTAACGTACCATTATTGAAGCCAATTCACAGTAAGCAGGTTTATTCCGATAATTTCAATTGTGCAGTAATTCAGATTACCTATGTTTACACCGCTTTGCAAAGAACAGTGTGCAAGTGTTCTCTTGAAGAAAACCATACCATTTTCATTGAGCGAATAACTTAACCTTTTACTATTTTAATTATACCCTCCCCCAGGCTAACATGGAAGTTTCCAGGACCACTTTGGACGACTTGGTTCCAGAAACGGAGGCCTTTTGGGAGCTTCCATGATAGCACGAGGGAGTGTACTGCTAATGCAGTATAATGTTGTATCTATATCAAGGTTGATTTGCAAAACAGGACGCATGCTTTGCACAAAGCCCAAAAAGGATTATGCTCTGCAAGTCAGGACAGCCGACATGGTCTTGTGCTAGAAATTGTGATCGGGGTGTTTCCTTAATTATGAAGTTCTATAAAGTCTTCTTAATATCAGTTCGAAATTGAGTCGAATTTGATAAACATACTAAGTTGAATTCATAAGGAAAGAATTCAACCAACCCAGCGCTACCATCATGGTCAGAGAACACCGTACTTGCACAGTGTTTTGTAGCATTTTTCATGCCCATTGTTTCCCTAGCAAATCCAAAGTGCAAAGCCCCTGAGAAAACCCAACCAACAATGCAAAACAAACAAAGCAACATAAGAAACAGACTATGCCTCTCAAGTCAGGCCACTTTCCTGCTTTCTTTGCACTTGTGTAGTTCACATCCAAGCCCTAGTACAGTAAGCTAGAGATGGTTTCCTCTGATTTCTTCATTAGTAACTATTGAAGTTCAGTTAGAAATTAAGTAGAACTTGATACATATATTGATTAGAACCCATGAAGAAAGAATTCAGGGCGCCCAAAATTGAATAAATGGTGCTTAAATGTGTACTGACGTGTAAATACAATTTGATTGGACATGAGATCCTACGCAAGATTGAATTTGAACTAATTTCAAAGTAGAAATTCTGATTGGGGCCTTTCCTAATTAAGTTCTTTTGAATTTCAGCTAGAAGTCCTGTCGAAGTTGATGAAGATATTAAGTAGAATTCATGAAGAAATACTTCAGAGGTCCAAAAATCGTTTTTAAGCTAGTATCGCACTATCATGGTTAGAGAACGCTGTAAAGCACAGTTTGTACTCTCTAGAATGCAATTTGAGTTTGATTAGGATTTAAATGGGGCTCAATAACGAACTGGTTGTTCAGAATCCTGCTAGAAATTATATGTTAACTTTTGCTAGAGTTCCTTTCTGAGTAGAACTTTGCAACTCAACTAGAGTTGAACCGGAATTGGATAAGGAAATAATCCAATCGCATTTAGATTAGAGTGTGTTCTATTTTAGATTATAAGTGACACAGGCTTTTCTCTTCAACAGACTTTCTTGCAAATCAGTTGACATTTAGACGCGCGTGATTCAAACATAGCCCAGCTTGAATGTCCAATCAACATGTGGAAAAAACAAACGCACGTTCACAGTGTCCCGCTTTCTTTCTGTTGAATCTGTAAGTCTGTGTCAGGGGTAGCCAGATTCCAGACAGATTGAAATGTACAAAAAAAGCACACCCTGACAGCGTGCTTCTCTTTTGATTCAATATATCATGTGTTGAATATTGTGTTTGGATGTTGAACATAGTTCACGACACATTTTGCATTATTTGTTTCAGTTGTTAACATTTGTTTTCAATACATAATTATTACCCACAAAACACGCGGCTCGCCCACAAGCATCTTTATGGGGATGTTTGCCGCTGCCTTTAGGGTTTAGGTTTAGGGTTGTTAGGGTTTAGGTTTAGGGTTTTTAGGGTTTAGGTTTACGGTTTTTAGGGTTTAGGTTTAGGGTTTTTAGGGTTTAGGTTTAGGGTTGTTAGGGTTTAGGTTTAGGGTTTTTAGGGTTTAGGTTTAGGGTTTTTATGGTTTAGGTTTAGGGTTTTTAGGGTTTAGGTTTAGGGTTTTTAGGGTTTAGGTTAAGGGTTTTTAAGGGTTTAGGGTTTAAACCCAAGACAGGGTGCCCCAAATCCAGGTTTCGACCCCAAGTTTTTGAGGGAGTTCACCACACAGGTCTACAAGTCCCACGCCTGCCACGTTTTTTAAGGATCGGGGCGGGGGCGGTCGCAGACGTCGCGGGCAAGCGGGAGGTTTTGGCCGAATTATTACTAGTTGCTTGGTTTGACATTCTATTGTGTATTCTAGCAGTTTGTAGCCGTATGAATGTTTTTGTTTAATGAGCAACCTGAGCAGGTCTCATCAATTGGCTCAGAGGCTCATCTTTCCTCTGCTGCTCCTGGGTGTCGCATATCACTCACCAGTGTGGGTTTCCTGCAGTGGAGGATCCCCTTGTTCGATATTGAAGAGAACGGAAGGTAACCCCTCCCATTCCCAGAACTAACGGATCCTTGTGTACGATTTTGAGAAACGATGATAGCCCCTCCCATTTCTCCACAACCAGAGTTTCTGAGAAATGACAGGAACCTCTGAGAAATGACAGGAACCCCTCCTAGTCCCCAGCAGAGTCTCTTGAACTAAGGGACTCTTGTGTACTATTTTGCGAAATGAAGACAACCCCTCTTTCTCTTGAAGGATGCACCAACGTCGGCAGGTGCCATTGTGGACACCCAGCTGGATGACCTTTGCTTCAGACTAGCCACCGCGTTTGGCACTCAAGGTCTCAAGGTACGGGCGACTGACGGGTTGGTCTCAAAGCAAAAACACTTGGTCCCAAAAAATTGGCGGTTTCCTTTCCGATTTGCCTGTTAGACCGGTAAAAAGTGAATTCCAGCCCAAAAGACGCAACCAGATTTGCAGCACCTGACATTGACAAACTATGGCCCTCGCCTTCCACGGCTCCGGTGCGGTCCTTCGTTGTAGAGCGGTTCAGCATGAGCCCCCGCTGGATTTCTCACTTGCCGTCGAAAGCCCTTTGGGTTATTCGGGGGTTCACTATCCAATTGGTTAAATAGGCAGTATCCCACCATCTTGACGCTATCTAAAGATCAGCAGGTTTTGGGCGCTCAGGGGCAGAAGGAATCTTGAGGTGATGAAGATCCTCATTGGACCCTACGCTCTCCTAGTTAGCCTTCTCTGAAGGCGCACTGACTGAGGTCAACAGATGGTTTGGTGAAGCTATGGGATATCCACACACCTGAGGCACGGCGTGTGTCGGCGAACCCTAGGGGTCTAAAGGGGGGAGGACCCGTGGTCTTATTGACCCCTGAGGCCTTCAGGGAGGGCGTATCCTCTGAGAAGGATCTTGTGTGCACCGCCAGGACCCGAAGTTTCTCTGTGACCTTGAGCACAAGGGTGTGCACCAGGCAAGAAAACGGACAAGCTGTGAAGATTTGAGCTATGGGGGGGGGTTCAAAACTAGGAACTGGGTTGGCGTCCTGTTGTTTTCTCCTCGAAGCCACCAAAGGTGACGTCAAAAAAAGACAGACTCACATCGGTAGTCTTCTGTGGTCTGGGAAGGACGAGCAGGGAGGAACTGACGTTTTGCACAATGTCCGACAAAGTCTACCCACAATTTGCCAGAAAAGTCAAGGGGACCCCACCCTGTCCTTTTGGTAACAGATGCTGACAGCAGGTGGCGTGGGCTCCTGTTGGCACAGGGGCCACCATTCTGCTGACCGCTGGGGCTGATGGCTGGGCATGGGAGCCTTGCGAACGGAGTGAGGTGCGGGAATCCGATGCTGTATTGGGCATGTGTCAAAGCAGATAATAGAAACCCTAACAAATCGTGTTTTGCCTTTCGGTGAACCAGCACCCTCCAAAAAATACACTCATATGAGATTGCATTTGTCTGAGTGTTGTCAGGTAGATTTAAAGGGAAACCAAAGGGCAAACAGCCCATTTGCCGGGGGGCCCCCTATTTTGACATGCATCCGAATTGAGAGAAGATCAAAACCGGGGGTAGTTATGCTTAGAGAACAGTCCCAGCATACATGACTGCGGCCGCCGTTTTCATTGGTTTTGGGTAGACCAGTTTAATGCCAGATTTTGATAGTGACTCAAATGGTTGCTTTCCCTTGAGCTCCTTTTGACACAATCCCAAAGTATAGCTTCAAAAAGATACCGTTCGAAAAGCAAGTGAGACATGGGTTTGACCAAAAATTAGGAGAACCCCCAAAATGGTTTCAAAAAGGGTACCCTCAACAACAAGACACGGCCAGAGGCAGCGCCGCTGGTTTCACCAAGGTCCGCCTTTGGGGACCGTGCGACAAGCGGTGGGAGGTTGCTCTAACCCCAGCTCGGCGTGTTTGCCTCACTGATGTCGCTTGTTTCGCGCCAAAGGTCTACGAAGAAGATCTCAGCAGCCATGGCGAGGTTCGCGTGCTCTTCTGAGCGCCGAGTTTGGGTTTCTAGAACTCGATGTGATTTTGTTTGACCAGCTTATGAGCTTCTTGTTGCGTCTGAGGCAGTGTCGTGGGCTCCGGCCAGCATTGGGGCGGTGCAGAGCTCAGACGCATGTCAGACGGCAACCGGCCGCAGGGTGGCCATGTCTGAGGCGTTTGCGTGCGCCCTGAGTGATGGCACGATCACCGCAACCATCCACCAGGGGACGGTGCGCTCAGGCAGCGTTGAACACCTCCAGTTGCAGTTCACCACTAATCAACTCTTAGGTGGGTGTGCCTCAAAAACAAGGAACCCCGAATAGGTGTTGTTCTTTAGGCATCCCTGGTCAACAACATCAACATTCCCACAATCGCGAATTGAGACACCCGATTTCTGGCAGGCGAGACAGATGTAGATCATCGCTGGCAGCGCCATAGCTACGCGCTTCACAAGGGTCAGGCGTCGCCGCAAATCGCTGGTTTGCACTGCCCCCAAATGACTCCCGGAGGCAAACAGGCAAGAACAAAGACCCTTCCTCTAGTGGCCAGTGGCTGTATATCACACTTGGACGGGATGTACAGCCACTTCAAGGCAGTGAATTTAGTGGGGAACACCCTATGTCCACCAAAGAGTCCCATCAAATTCATACCAAGGCTCACCCCGTTTTCCCCCAGGTCCCAGTGGCTTGGTCTTCCCATCGAGGGAAAACTGTTCGGAGGTCCATGCGGTTTGCTGGGCGTCTAGCGCCGGGTGTCCCAGAGGCCAACGCGGAGCAAAGCATGGCGCGCACTGAAAGGGTTGCATCGACAGAATTGATCCTTTGTGCCAAGGGGTGCCGACTGTGACGTAGCCCCGCTACCAGAATTTGGGAAAGCTGCGACACCCCAGTTTTCCAATGTCATTGCGGGAACTGCCTATTTTGACTGTGGCTCATGCAGTCAAATGCCAATTGCATAGACCCCGTATACAAATCCACAGTCAAGCCAGAATTATTGGTTAATTGACTGGCCCATGTGGCCCATATGATGAGTTTTGAGGGAACTCCATAGGGCAACCCCCTCCCAAAACAGGCCAAGATCTGCAAGCCAAAAAGGGTTCCCTCACAAAAAGACGCCCGTGGTGGCACACGTACCAGGGGTTCTCCGCCTTCAGAGAGCCTAAGGCTGGGCCAGAAAACAGAGGATCACTCGCCGGTGCCTGCCCGCGGCTCAATTTGCATGGGCCCCTGTTGTGATTTAAAGGTCACACACACACGCCACCTTGAAGAAGGAGCCAATCCATTTTATACTTCCATCTTGAAATGAGTTGAATATCACTGTTTGAGAGTTGTAAGTAGAGTGCCTTCAGGTACTGATGGACTCATGCGGTACTAATAGAAACCAATTTGTCTTGGGGTTCGCCCAATCACTCGACGTCCAACAATTTGTTCACTCGACTGAAGTTCAGCACGGAGACTTAAACACATTCTCGGTCACGTCCCATGTGGTTGCTCAAAAAGTTTAAATGGGATTACCATTAGGGAAAACCGCGGGGAAAAGTTATCCATGGTCACATAGGGGCAGGAGTAGTGATCAATAATGCTTCGGCAGCTCACTGAGCCTGGTGATTGTCCTTCGCTGTGGGACCTTAGGTCTAGCTTCGGCCGGTGATGACGGCGGGGTCTGCTATGCGAGTTGCCAGCACTGGGATGTATACCACCCCCGGATTAGTCAACCCTGGTTGCCATTTTAACCTTACAGAGGATCCTTGACGTTTCCCTCTTGTTTGGCCCTACAAACCAGCAACCGCTTTTGTGCGAGCATGATCTGCGAATCAGCACGGAGTCATGCCATCCAAGCCACATCGAATGATTCTTCGGAAGGGAAGCAAACAAGCAAAGTCATCTACCGTTGTTGTGATGGCAAAGGGGCGTTTCCTGAAATAGGGAACCTGCTAGTGGCATTTGGTCCTGTGATTTCCCTTTAAAGACACCTTGAAACGAGTACGCAAGCATACAAACACTGGACAGCTTTCAGATGCTACTTGTAGCCGATTGCCGGGCACCGGAGAGAAGTTACTACCGGGAATGCTCGGATGGATCAGAGCATACATTGGCAGAGGTGTTCATTCAAAGACAAGATCGCACGACCCCTTGCGACTCATGGGTTTTTGCCCACCCGCTTGCGACCCTGTTGGTTGCGACGACTCTTTCAGCAGGAAAACGGACGTTCTCTTCATTATCACCACTCACCCCACACAAATCCCGTGCCAGCAGCATCACCATGTGTATGCAAAAATAATGAATGACACCATTATTGTTGTAAAACCATTGCAAGTGTAATGGTGCAATTTGAAAGTCCTGGAGCCGTGTTAAAGCGAAAATGGCAGGCGCGCGAGTCGTGAGAGGACGTCCCACAAAAACAGGCATCTGCGGACATGGCACTTGTGGCATCATGAAAGCCCGTTGGCCACAAGACAACAAAACAGCATGCTGGCAACCCAGCTCTGCCAAGCTGCATTTCTATATTCGCACACAAGCAACACGCCACGCGTCTAATAGCCACACAAGAATCCCCATACGAGTTCCGGAACCATGGCATGTGAGCGATCCATTGCCCATGGCACACATGGCTATGATTTTAAAGGGGAGTACCTGCCGGTGGACACAAATCCCTACCTACATCATGTTCACCACAGATCCCCAATGAAAGCCATACCAGCATGAGCTCGCCTTGAAATGCAGGCCTCCGTGTGTGGCAGATCCTGGAAGTACGGTGCCAAGCCTTCAGGCGTTCAAGCTCAGCTGGGCTTTTTGGTCACCGGAAGGGTGGGTGCTGTCCAATGTAAACATTACCCCAAAGAGAAACTCAACGATGAGCAGCTGATGAGCAAATCATCGTATCCCATGCAGGTGTTTGGTGTCGTGAAAGCGATTTGCTGTTTTTGGCCGCCAGACTCTCTCAGGTCCAGGGGCGAGTCACAGAGGAGGAGCTCGACGCTGCAGCGAAGGCGCCAACCGGATCTCGAAGACAATGGTACTGCGTTTTGTTAGGGAACTCCGTTAGGGTTCTGTTGAAAGCAAACCAAAAAGGACGCCACAAGGAGATTCCCTATTCCCTAGTGGCCATTTGAGCAGGTGATTCTGCTACCTGGCTTAGGGTGGAAGCAACGACCTAGCCAGAAACCAGGTTTAGTCGTACCAATCGTCTCGGGAATCGGTCGCAGGCTCCCATGTGCGATGTGGCTTGGAAGCCTTGGGATGGCAGCTATGACACCATCGCGTCGAAGCCCGAGCTCCGAATTCCGAATTCCGAATTCCGAATGGTTCCCTTCGGCGAGCTCACCAATTCGATGGTCCTTTACTTTTCCATAGTTAAAGTTTTGTCATTGTTGAACAAACGACTTTGTCGGGTTGGGGCGCCGTCCCAAAATGTTGATTTGTATTTTTGTGAGGTCTGATTCCAGCAGCTTTCCAGCCAGAAGAGCCTATAGTGGATGATGCTGGTGATGCTTGGAATGTTGGTGATGTTGTGTGGTGATTTGCAGATTCTTGTGCTGCCATGCTTTGGTTTGCTGATATTTTCCAGGAATCTTCCACAGCAATTTGAGCCAGGATTCATACCCCCCTTGCGCTTTGGGGCATTTTACACGTTTTGGGGGAAGCTCGCCTTCGGTTGATGAATTTGAGTTCGACATCAAGCTAAAGCACGATCCTCAACCTTCTGTGCCATCGCCAATACTGTAGATGGCCACCAGGCAAAATCGACCAAACACTAGTTAGAATGGGGTCTCCATTTGAGTTTTCTCCCACAGGCGCAAGGCTTGGCTGTTTAGGTTTGGGCTTTAGGAGAACGCCAGATACTGATGAAAAAGCAGGGCGGTTGGATCGTCCCTAAAGTGGTTGGTGGGCACAAATAGGCTAAGGTGCCCGCTCAGCAGGAGAGGGGCTCGTACCAGTTCAGGAAATCAGTCCAGATTCTAGATCATTGCAGACAGAGTGCAGGAGCATGGTTGGTTGGGTAGGGTCCATGCACAGGTAGAAACCAGCTGCTCAATGTTTGACTGTCAGCCATTGCGGCTTGAGCAGGCTACGGCATCTTTGTTGTACTCAATTTCATCAGGGGGGCGATTCGTGCACAGAGCACAGTAGTCCCAGATACGGGCCTACAGACCAACGATTGAACGGCCCGACACCAGATCTCAGATCCTTTGCAGAGAATTGAAAAAGGCCCGCAGTTTTGATTGAGTGAGCCAGCTTGCTTCTTCAAATGACGAAGTCGGGCCGTCAATTTTTACATGAGTCATTCCATCCGTCCTAGCCTGGCTTGAATGGGGTGATCTAAGACGCGTCATACGTATTTGAAGGTTGGGGGCACGCTTTCTGATGCAATCTCTTGGACAAACACAAGCTCAAAATTCGGCATGTTCTCGGCAATCGATTTAGAACCAGTTGGTGGCAAGAAGGTCTTGAAGAGCCGCGTGTTCATATCCGAAGCATCTAGGGATTAGATAGCCTCCAGTGCTGATAGATATTTCTCGCACTGAAATCGCATTACAATACCTTGTGATTGGGGGCGTGGGATAACAGTTTGCCCAACAGACTCAAATATTTGCCTGCCAACTTAATCTCACAGCCCTTCATGCACAGGTCGGCGAAAGGCCGCAAGGTGATGTTTTGGTGCCGCCAGACGCCAAGCCACGCCTGCCTTGCGGAGTGTTGGTCGGGCGTTCAGCGGCATGGGTCGATCAACTGGATCCAAAGCAGTGGGCTACAAACGATTGCAAATTCATGTGTTTCACCATCCCAAATTGACATGTTTACCAGTCCTGCAGATTAACATAACAGGTTTCCAGATTTAAAAAGTGATTAGTTTTTGTTGGAGTTCCTTCACCTTCTTCCATCCAAAAAGGAGGTCTCGCTAAACCTCGCTCGATTTTTTGTTGTTTTGCCTTGAATCCTCGGACCGGAGGCGATTCCGTGAAGTGGGTGGTGGACCAAGAGGTGGATTTCGATGAGGTGCGCCGTTTCGGGTCCCGGAAAAGGATGCAGGGTGCGGCCCAAAATATCAATTGGATCCCCCAAAATGGATGGGTTTCTTCCAAAAGTGTTTTTTCTTTCAGCCGCCCATGTTTTGGGGCGCAGGGGATGTTGAGAAGCCCCCATTTGAGTGTGGCTCAAAGTCTAAAAGGGGACTGCGGATGTGTGTGTGTGTGTTTTCCCTACAAACCGGTCACAGCCACGTCTGGGCCAGTGAACAAATCGCCTTTGCCAGCGGATGAAGAGGATTCAAATTCAAAGCAGCTGGTTTTTGGATGTATCCTTCAAGGATCCCATTCTTTTTGGCTTTTTGGGAAGGTATTTGACGGACCTCGTTTTTTGGGATGTCAATGGGCGGTAACCAAAGTGGGTCTTATTTAGAGTTGGTACTCGTTGGCTGCATGTGTTGCTGCGACAGACCTCGTTGGTAGGAAGTGGGCGTGGGCGATACCCTTAAGGGAAACAGACGGAAACTCATATGATTTTGGGCCGCCCTCCTGTTTGCAGACAAGCCTACAGGGAGGAACTGGCTGCCCAGCAATCTGGCAAAATATGACAACAGTGCTGGCTGTTGTTGTCGTTGTTTTGGGGGGTGTCACCCCAAGCTTTCCACGCAAAATCCATGGGACGAGCCAACTTTTGCATGTCCACTAGGAGACAAGGCGACACGGAGGACCACGGCTCACTCCCGCGATTCGCCAGGAGGTTTGGAAGCTGGAGTGGTACCAAGCTGGGAGCCAGCTCCTTGTGACCTGCGGCACCAAGGACACGGATTCCGGCGGCTCGAGCCACTCAGAAGACTGGATGGTTCCCTTTACACCCAACTATCAACGGAACCTAGAGATCCCCTTAAAGGACACTACACGGGATGTCGTAGATATTCCCTCAATTCCCGCTACCGCCCTTTCTTGGATGGGCTTGAAAGGGAAATGAAGGACAACCAGCACTTCGGGGGTCGCCGTGTTTCGACACGCCAATGTTGGACGTCGAGATGCTGACTAGGAGTATCGAGCCGTGCTGCTGAAGCAGCAGCTGGGGGGGAAATGGGACCTTATCGCCGGGGCCTACAGATGCGAGACGTTTCTGTGGCTGGTTTCTTTGAAGGCACCCACTTGGAGTAGGGATGAGTATGGAAGCAATTCTGGACAACCATGGTAAGGATTCCGATTCCCCATGACCATGACCCATATTAAAGGAGTTTTGACTATGCCATGCCACAACTTGAAATCGCCAGGAAGGGTGCCTCTGATACACTTTGCCACGTGGAGGTGTCTCGACCACCCCCATTTTTTTACATATTATATATATATATACATGAGAAACAGAGCATCTGAGTGAAGTCGAGAGCCATGCTAAGGATCTGAGTGCAGGGGCGATGGACAGCCGCGCATGAAAAAGTGTGGCTGCTGGGAACCCAGGATACACTGATTTCCGGGAGCCCACTTTTGGGGATGTCTTTTTTTAGAAGGGGAAACACATCCTTTTGATTGTCCTGTTGAGGGAATCCTACACTTTCTTCAGATGTTGTTTTTTTTTGGGGGGGAACCACACTTGACCGACCACGTCGATAAATCCGGAGCCCATAGAACATGCTGCAGATTTGGTTCACTCAGCAGGTAAAGATTTTCGATGCTTCCGTACCGCCAGCTGTTTCTATTCTTTGCAGAATTTAAGGCTGGCAAGGGATGTGATTATGACATTTCCAGCAAAATAAACTGTGCAGCAGGCTTCATTCAGACACCATACGCGGTCAAATGGCGAAGGCACACGCGGAAACACAGCGGAAAGGCAAGCCATGACAGCCGGACGGCAGTCTCGCTTCGGCCAGTGGGCAGGCGCCATGAGTTGCTGGTGACTCCGTGTGTGTGTGTGTGTGTGTGAGTGTGTGTGTGTGTTTTTGGATGTTTTTGGCGTATATCCCTTTTGGAGTGGCTTTGAAGGGATATCAAAAGAAAACCAACATGTTTTACGGGTCCCCCATGTTTAGGACAGCACCCATGTGGGTATGTCGCAAAATATGGAAATGGGTGTTTTTTTTCCCATGGAATTCGGTTTTCGTTTTGGTTCCCCTTAGGTGAAAGGGACGCCTTTTCGGCCAAAAGCACATACCCACAGCGGCCGTCCAACCAGCGATGTGAAGCAAACCCACAGAGGACAAGCCATAGGAGTCCAAACCAGGTACAGGTGTGATTATCCCAGTGCCTCCAGTTGCCATTATGGCAGGTAGCCAGGGCAAACCATCGTGTAAGCCGTTCACCCTTATTTGCAAGGTCCCTTACCAATAAAATGTTGTTTCTCAACTCCGGACATCCACAAAAGCTGAAGTAGGATATTATTCAAATTCTGAACTACCAGAAGGTCACGCCAGTTCCAATCCCAATTGTAGTAGAGGGCTCCTTGAAGCGAGCGAGTTCTAAAGCAAGTCCAAACCAAGGCGCAGAAACCACCAGTGCATTTTTGATGGACCTTCCTACAGCACCCAGTTCTTGACTCCCAACCCCCCCCGCCCCACAGAATAAACATTGTTTTCTCCATTTTTTTTTGTGGAGAGCGCCGGGGGGGGGGGGGGGGTTATTGTAGGGGGAAGGGATTGAAACCAGATCAAAACACGTGGTCACCTACAGAGTGTAAGTGGGTAACATTTGCCGGGTTGAATTCCTTGGGGAATCAAATGGAGCTTCATAGGTGCTTTGTTTCGTTTTCGGGCCAACTCGTTGAGCCGAAGCCGAAGCCGGAGAGGTGTCGAGGTAGAGCCGAAGCCGGAGTCCAAGCAGGAGTCCAAGCCAAGGCGGTTGCTGAAGGAGCTGACGTACTCTCGGGTTCCCAAGGACACTTCTCCTTGGCATTACATTTTGGAGATGCAGAGTTTGGCTGTTTGAGGCATCAACTTGTTGGGGCCAACGTGAAGTTTGCTTGTGTCAATGTCAAATTACTTGTTCAAATATCACCTTTTGGGGTTAAAGCGAACCTCCTTGCGGTGGGATGATGTTTCGGCTGGCAACCTCTGACTCGACTTGGCTTGGAAGTCACAAATGCGGCGAGATGTCTTTTATCGCGCCAGGAGTCGAGACCTGCAGCGCCCGGCACAGTGCCGAGATGGACGGATCCGAGGGGGAATCAAAGTTGTCACTGCAAATGGGTGTGCCTTGTTGAAAGGAAAGCAAAAGGAGACCCGCCGATTTTGGGGGGTCCCCTATTTTAAGACACACCAAAAGGGCCCATGGGCCTTTGGGACTTGGTTTTTGTGACCAGCCTGTTTTACTGACCCCAATTGAAAAGCGTGTCGAAGAGAAAGGTAAGAAAACAGGGCCCTTTTTGGAAGCATGGAGCCCAACTTTGAAAAGAGGGGGGGGGTCCTAGACACAAATTACTGGTTTTGGGGTTCCATGTTACTCGTTGATTGTGTGACGCGTGTTTGTTCGCGGGTTGAACGGCCAGAGAGTTGGCGATTGAGTGCTGCTGCACTGGTGCGCAGGATTCGTGTAGTTTATCAGCCCCGAGTTGCCGTGAGCTCCACAGCCATCCTTCGCTCGGACTTGGGTTCGCCAGCTTGCACCAAAGGCCAATCATGCGTGTATCCGAAAGAAACCCACTAGATGGAGCCCAGATGCTGTAAGGTTCGCAAGGCACCAGCCTTGACTGCTCCATCCGTGACGTTTCTGGATGCTGGAAGCTCGGATCGCTTGGATGGGGGAAGGTCAGAGCTCAGACGGGATTGTCTCCAAACAAGGAAACCCCCCGCAAAATGAGGGTTTCTTTGGCAACAAAGGGTTCACCACAGACAAACCCACCGGAAACGTGGCTTTGAGGCTGGCGAGATTGTGGAGATTGCGGAGGTACGGGGAGGCAACGTGCAAGAACAAATCACGTGGACGCTGATCAAAGATCTGGCTAGGATGGATTCGGATTGCAGATGCAGAGAAAGATGCTCGAGATGTGTCCCCAGCTTGGAATCTAGCTGCTTAAGCTAATGGGGATGTCGGTGTGAAATCTAGGGCCATTGTTGGGTGTTTGAAGCACATTGCACCCTTGCACCTCATGATTTTACGTTTGACTTTCTGGTGAGCAGGGAATGAGTTGGAACCCCAAGCTTTCACGATGGCTCCGGCATTTTTCCTGATCCATATCATTCTTGAAAACCTTTCTGGAATTCCGAAATCGTTCATTCCCGAAACCCAAAGGATTTCGTCATCGAGCAAGCTGATCTTAGGTCTGAGGACTGCGAAGCTTGGGCCCGGCGCTTGGTTGCTTGGGGTAGTCATCGCGGATGTCGTGATCAAACGCTGGGGTAGGGAGGGATGGTCGTATCCTTCATAGGGAACGCCATGGTAAGGGTTCCTATAAAAGGGAACCCTGACCCGTAGCTGCCGGAGTTGATGGAAGCTTGCGCCCGACAAGTAGTGTCACCCCAATTTGATTTTGTCTCAAATAAGGCCTCGAGATGCTCTTTGGTTTACCTTGGTTTCCCTTTTTCACGGGGGGAACACCTCGTGGTCGTCAGGTGCTGCAAGATGGAAAAGCTGTCAGCTTGGGCATCCTGTGCCCTGGTTGCAATCAAAGGGAGTCCCCAAACCACAAATTCCGGACAAATCGTCGGACAAATGCGGGCTTTTACTCTTGCGTTTCTCGGTATATGCCCGGCGCTAGCCTGCGCGGAGGCTGGAGGACTGCATCCCCCGGTGGTTCGAGGTGGCAGTGCGCTGAACGAAGAATCTGTGAATGCACGTACCGCGCACACGCTGGGTGTGGGCAATGTGTATGCGAGCAATGTGGGTGTGCATTGGTTGCGCCCTTTGGTCTGAACATGAAGTCGCTCCGAAGCATGAGGTCTTCGAGCCGCAAATCCCAGTTCGCAAGAAGGCATCGGTCCAGGCGCGGGAGCGGTTCTTTTTGAAGTCGGCACGTCGGGTCGACTCGCGCATTATTGATTCGCAGGCGCCGGCCATTGCGTTCTTGCAGGCCGGGGAGGTGATACAGGCCGGAAGTGGAGCTGAGAGCTCATCCTGTTGAGCAATGGCAGTGGAATAGGTGTGTTCCCCCAAAAGTGAAGGAGTCGCTCTTGAATGGGACAGTCCCCAAGAATCAAGCGGAGGTTTGTTGGTGGGTCAACATCTACAGGGCCTTGGGGGTCGCTGCCAGCTCAGTTCATTCGACAGGCCGAGGAGATTTGGCAAGGTTGGGTGAGGCTGGTTCATTTTCCAGAGCGCTTGGAGTCATATTGTATCGCTGAGATCGTTTCAATTTGGCAGCATTGCATCCGGAATTCCAAAAGTGGTTGGTGGACAGAAACCCCAAATGATGATCTCCACCAAAGGGTCTCCATTTAATTTTCATTCCCATTTCGTTGCTATAGGCACTCCTGCCTCTCGCAAAGCCAACTGAGAAGAAAGCCTGTTTTGGGCTACCTTCACACAGTCATGGACAGCATGTTCAGCGATGATTGAATGACGTTAAATGCAGCGAATCGAGAGATGGGCAAAGGACAGCTTTTAGGGCTACGGGCAGGTCCAGTTTCATGATGTTGAAGATCCAAATTCGATAGCTGTGTCCGGGGTCCACGCTTTATGACACGAGCGCCCTAGAATATTCTGCCTCGTGTGGCTTTATGGAGCAGGGCCTTTCGTGCTGTTGAGAGTCAGGGCACATGAGCAACTGACAAAAACACGAGTCTATGGGAGTTGCGGAGGACGTGGGCCCCGTGGACTTAGGGGCGCTCATGTGCGGCATGTCAATTAAAACAGAAGCGGCTGAAAGCAAGGTGAGGTTTGATAAACATGTCCGCTATAATCTATGGTCAATGTAGGAGGGACAGGGGATTCAGGAAAACTACGCATGTCTTTTCCGGAAACTGCATATTTCGACACTGGCTCAGATGCATCCTTTCTGCACCAATCGGGGTGAGCTCACTGCTAAAACAACGAGCTCATGAAGGTTCCCGGTTATAGGCTCCTGACAGGGGGTCCTGGTTTGGACAATTTTCCTTAAACCCGGCCGCAGTGGACGAATCAAGATTGGTCACTTCCTGAATTCTAGTCCTGACGCTTTGGAAAGACGCTCGAATTTTCTGTGAGGCACCCGAGCTTAGGAAAGAGATGTTGGGAACAACAGACATGCTTTCAGCCTTTGGTCCCCATGGGCTCGGAACTGCGAGGCTCTCGGAGGAAGACAGGGCTCGTTTGGACATCTCAGAGGATTGTGGATCTTGGGCTGCGAGCTCGGGGCGGTGCGACCGGGGTTATGGTTAATTCATGAAAGGGGGGGCCACCTTTTAACAAGGGAATGCACTTCAAAGCGATAGTATGCTGTCAGGGATTGCCACTTTTTTTAATGATAAGTGAGTGATGTTCAAAGCGATATGGGAACGACCGACATTGGTATGCCAGAAAGAGTGACTTTCCACGGCCATGTTTAAACACATTGACATTGCGTCCACATCCTTTTAAAGGGAAAGGCAAACCTGCGGTGTCTAAACGGGGAACCCCCAATGTTTGGAGTAGTTTCCTTGTCCTTTTAAACCACCCGCCCACAAAGGTACCCTGAAAAACACGGACAACCACACACACACACACCCATGCCCATGCAAGAATAGTCAAGCAGCGACAGGTAGTTGGCCCCTGGCAGCAAAGACTTTTACTACTCTTGGCTGCCAGTGGACTCCTTGACACGCAACTCTTGACTTTTTCTGCTTTTGTTCCGCCCTTGCGCAGACATGGTCACTGTGTTTATCTTTCTGGCTGGCCGCATGCAGCCTCTTGCAAGGATATAGCGCCCGAAACGATGCTTGGGAGTCGTGAGTTTGCAGGAAAATCTCCCAGCGAGCTGGCCGAGTTTCAGCTCATGTCGAGGTCATTTGAGCAGCGCCCAAAACCCCACAAGCAGCAGCTGCTCCACTACCTGGCTTAATTCGGAGTACGAAAAAGCCTACATTGCAGCTATAACTTATAACCATGCTGGCAGAACCAAAAGTTGTCAATCAACCCCATGGAGTCACGTGCCATAAGGTCCTAATCGATGGACATGCAAAAGGAGCTGGACGATTACTGGCTGCTTGTTTGCCGCCCGGCTGGCCTGCTCTTCACAAATTACCACCCCTTTGTTGGAAGAGGACAGAAGCTGACAGGGGTCCCGCCAAAAGGTGTTTTACTTTTTCTGATTGCTTTCGCCGGGGAAAAAGGATGCGTTGTTAAGACAATCAAGTGGACACTTTAGGTTCCCCCAAAAAGGAGGCTTTGCCCGCTGCCGATTGGAGGATCACCCTACTTCTGGCAGCCATGTTTAGATTGGATGAGGCGCCCCCCAGCCACAGTTACAAGGACCGGCAATGAGAAACCTGCAAGACTCGGGTCCCTCAGCTGCAAAGCATACTCTTACGTGGGTGCGACACAAGGCAGAAACGCACAAAGACACACGCACAAACACGGAAAGACACACAGACGCAGACACACTTCAAGGAGAAAACAACACAGTACCCAGATGGGTCACAGGGTGCGACTCTCGACTCTTTACGTGACGCGCCAGGCCCTCTGATCAACGGACCATTGATGCCGAGGCTTAAAACAACGCGTTGCATCCGCTCATTCAAATCTGCAACATTGGACACGATTTGGGCAGGGGGACCCTTTGATGGAGTAAAAATCAGAGGCATGTCTTTTTCACCAAGGCTGTTGCAAATGACCGAAATGGCGGAATGTGGGATGCTTCCTTGAGACACATCCATTTCTGGTAGGTCTCGAGGAGTTTCGGCTTCAGCTGTGCAGCCATGCATGCACTGTTATATCTTGAATGATCACATTTGTTTCTGGGCCAGAGAGATGCAGCTTGCTATGTGCTGTTTCAGTCTTAGCAACACATAGCTGCTGCTGGCTACTGACACGCTTCACATTCAGCATCCTCAACTGGGTCTGGGCAAGTTTGTCCAAATGGAAGACATGGAGGCGAGCTGGGGGCGGGGCCACGCACCTTACCTGACGTAGAGGATCTTTGGATCCTTGTTAACAGGGTGTTCTTCGATGCATTTGGACCAGTCAAAATCACCCTAGAGGACCCAAAGCCTTGTAAGAGAGGTAGATGACTTCTTTTCCAGGAACTTGATATACTGTTGGAGAAGTTGGGCCCTTGAGTTGGACCCTCAAAGCAGATGTTTGTTAGATGGCTTGAAGGACCCCTTTTCGGTCAGGATTGGATGCCCGTCCTTTCCTTCGAGGAGGCGCTGGAAGCCGGCTCCGAGGAGGCCGGCGAGTTTGGGCTAAACACTCTCTTGGGGAAGAGTTGCCCTCGTCCGCTAAAATGGGTGTTCCTGTCTGAGGGCTGGACTGTTTTCCTTTAACAGGGCCACGTTCGTGGACACAGGGTGAAGTAGCTGAACATTGGGATCGGTGTGTTTGGGGGGTGGGGGGTGGGGGAAGCTGGGAGTTTCACGGGTGACAGTGGATGAGATTCTGCTTTATGTGGGTAAGGGAGATGACTATCACAAAATGGAGGGCTGGTCGTTAAAACTAACTTTCGACAAGTGTTGGCTATAAGCGAATATCCCCTCATCAGAAGCATTTTATGCGTGGGATGCGTAGCCATCACCAAGGCTTCGCGGCCCTCTGTGGCCTCCCGACGTCGGCAGAAGCGGGAAGAGCGGAACAAGATCCGCAACTCAGCTGCATGTCATGGGAAGTGACCGCCGCTTTCTTCAAGAAACCACTTCCTTCGGGTTCCGAAAGGTCAGGTGGAAAGGTCCCTTTGGGAGCTCCTTTTCCAAAAGGACAACACAACACATCACACCACCATTCGAAAGGGTCCTAAGGAAACAGCCCCCAATGGAGGGTATTTTTCCCTTGAGGGGTGTCCCTTCGTGTCCCGCGCGCGCTGAGGCCTTGCGCATGACAAGGCCCGAACCCGAGAGCTGCGGGCCACCCACCAGGTACTGCAGGCCGGAGGTCAGGGTCGCATGTACCGATACAACCTCCATTTCGAGGGCAATCCGTGCAAAAAAGTCCAGTAGTCTATGGTCCGTTTGGGGTTCGGGACATGAACGAGCTCCAAATATCAAACACCAGGGGACTCGATGTGGCAAAATTTGATGCGGTGTAGCCAATCCAGTCGGCAGGGGTTGAAATGTGCCAGATCTCATCATAAGGTACCCTTTAGGGCGCGTTTGAACAGGAAGCTCGCCAACGTAGGGTTCACTGACAATTTGTGGATCAATATCAATTGTTTGGGGAGGACATGGCCCAAATTTCATGCACAAGAACCATGCGGCCAAGTTTTCCATCATGGGGAAACATTGGCAATTTTCTTTCCCGGGACTTGCAGTTGCGGTTTGTCCGCCAGGCTCTTCATGAGGCTCTGCCTGCCTTCGGGCACAAATCGGGGTCGGACGAGACGGCGGAAACGGGAAGTCGAAAAAGTCACCCGACAGAAGAGGAGGTAGATGCGCAGCTTCTGCGGGCAGCTGAGATCTTACAGGCGCCTTTGTGTTTGTCAGTCAAACCCTGGTCCATTTCCTGCGAAGCGAAGCCAAGAAGAGGTTGTTGAAACAATCAGCAGGTCCCTTTCGAAGAGAAAATTAAAAAGAAACTGAAGCAATAGTGGTTCAAACATGGTTGAATAAGGGTTCAATCGCCCAACCTTGCAGGTAGAGTCGCCCTATCGCGGCATGCCTCAAGTTTTCGCACCGCCAGAGGGGCTTGACATTCTGCTGACCATGATTGATCGGCCGCCCAAGTATCAGGAGGGAGCCTGGAAATCGCCGTAAGCAACATGCAGCCGGTTGTTGCGCAGTGTGGTTTAATTCATTGGTTTAACCCAGGAGTTTTTTCAGGGGCCAAGTAACGCCACCACCGGGCCCTTTTCACGTGCCCCTTTGAAGTAACCCTGATCAGGAGAAGTATTTGTCCCAGGAGTGGTCCCTCATTTCCAAGGTTTGGGCCTTGGCAGGTGAGCCCAACCTTGACAATCGGAGGGGACTGGCAGTGGTGGATATTGGTGCTGGAAGCCTCGCCGGACTTAGCTTGGAGCTTTTTATCGCCCGCCTCGGTTTTCCCGTTTTGCACTTTCAACCAGCCAAAGACTCCTGCCCGTTTAACTTCTTGCCTGCTTAGTGTTCCTTCCTTGTCTCTTAGAATTAACGTCTCCACTCTATGTGGTCCCCCGATTTTGAGACACCCACTTGTCTGCAGGAAATGGGAGCCTTGCCTTACTGGCGGCTTTACTCCTGGACGGCCACGCCGTGTTGATAGACCACACCTTGCCGCCAGAGCCGCTGCGCGTCGAGGATGGGCGAGGTTTTGGGGCA